>PJEM01002625.1:92994-221510 GCA_004023845.1 Helogale parvula | reverse complement strand
CCTGGCCAACCTCCCCTGGGTGACACGAGCACCTCAACTTGTGGGACCATCCCCTGCAACCCTGACTGGGCCTTCCTGCCCCGAGTGCCCTTCATGACTACACATCCCACGAAGGTCCAGGCAAGGCCCGCCCAGCCCTGGCCACCTCCAGGCCCCCGGCCAGGGGCTGGAACAATGAGCTCTTTTGGAGTCCTTGCCCGCACGGTGCTCCCTGACCATTAAATGAACGTGTGCTGTATTTCCTCTATTGGGAACATTCCTCGCATTCTCCCAGTTCCCCTTCACCTCCCTGGAGGTGCTGCTTCTCAGAACCCACGTCCCTGGAACTCGGGTTCTCCTCCTCTCACAGCTGCTCTCCCGCCCCCCTCATCCCCGGCGCCCTAGCACATGCCCGTGGGTCTGTTTAGTGACTGTCCAACACAGAGACCCCTGGGTAGGTCAGAGAGGGATCAGGTCTTCCTGGGGAGTGTGCCGGTGTGTGAACATTGCTCATCATGAATGTGTCACAGCGGACAAAGCAGACTGAGAACGTCTTGGTACCAGAAAAGAGGCAAATGTCAGAATGTTCGAATGTGTCATGTCGCAGAAAACACGCCACCCAGGGGCTTCCACTGACTCCAGCACCCAGAAAGCAGTGTTTCAAGCAATGACCCTGCGTGACGCTCCAGGTGACAGGGGTGTCGTGAGACAGGCTGCATCACCAAATGCAAGACTTTGCAACTGACTCTTCAGAAGCATATAAACCAGGAGAGATTCGAGGTTGCTCCTGGAGAAAGAGAGTTGTCATCCCCTCAGATTCCGACGTGCCCAACAGAGAAGGATGGAGAGATGAGGGGGATGCAGCCCACATGGCTGTTCTCTGTACAGCCTGGGGAAAGCTCTGGAATTGATGCACCATCGACATCCATGGCAATCACAAAAATCGTGGTCTCAGACCATGGGGGATGGGACTGTGCCCCCACACAGCATCATAAATATCATCCCTCATTGCTCTGGACCAGAGACAGGCGGACGTGCCGTGTGAAGGGCCGCACGACACATACTGTTGGCTCCGTGGGCCCCAAGGTCTCCCCTACAACTGACGAGCTCTGGTCTGGAGCACTGAGGCCCCAGTGATCATGCTCAGTGAGCATGGCTGAGTGCCAGCAAGTCTGGATTTGGGGAAACTGAACTGTCACATGATTCTCATACGTCCTGAAACATTATCCATCTTCTGAATTTTAAACATCATATGAACGTATAAAACCGTCCTTAGCTCAGGGGTCCCGCACAAGCAGGTGGCAGCTAGATTGGGCTCACGGGCTGTAGTTTGAGGATCCTCACTCTGGATCGTTAAGAAAAGCAACAGAGACCACCAGTGCGTTCGTGATGGATTAAGGCTGGTAGCAAACACTGAAATGATTAAGCACGGACACATAACGAAATTCTTTTCACAATATAAAGGATAAAAAAGTTGCAACAGAAAACACGTTTTATTTTATTTTTATTTTTTTAAGTTTATTTATTTACTTTGAGAGAGAAAGAGCGCAAGCAGGTGAGGGGCAGAGAGGAGAGAGAGAACCCCAAGCAGGCCCCATGCCGTCAGCACAGAGCCTGACATGGGGCTCGCACCCACAAACTGTGAGATCATGGCCTGAGCCGAGATCAGGTGCCCCATGAAAAAGTATTTTAAAATACAGGAATGGATGAAGGAAACTGGAAATGCAGCAGAAAGTTAGGAAGTGATGGCTAATGCCTCACGCTGCATAAAGGGAGAAAATTCCTACCATTTAAAATCTTAATTAGGCTAATGCAATATTTAGTTTAAAAGTTTCAGCTAACTGCTGGTAAAATTTACAATGCGCATCTACTTCCAAGTCACGGGAGCAAAGAAAAGAATAAGGTGAAGAAAATGAAGCGTAGGTTGCAAAAATAGGAAACAAATAATCAGGAAAGTAGTTGTTAAAAGGTACAACGTTAGAAGGAGAAAACAGGCATTCTTGCGTGTTTATTAAGCAAGAGGTGACCTTTACAGCCACAGCAACAACTCACTTAGAAACCTAATAAAACAGGAAACTAATAATAATAATTTAAGGAAAAACACTTTTGTACAGTTAAAAATGCTCTTGCAAATTACTATATGGTCAAAGAGGAAATTAAAAGTGCACGAACAGAAAAAAATAAGAAAACACGAATAGTTCTGACTTACCTCTGCGTACCTGAAGGTGTGCCCACAGGTAAATGTATCCCCTCCCCTGCATTCTGCTTGGAAAGGAAACATGTGTTTAGAAATAATCTCAAAACTTGCTAATTTCAAGAAAGAAGGACAATGATACTAAAGAGAACAAGAGAACACAATGAGAAGGACAAGGTCTAGAGTGGACGGACGAGCGCACTGCGCAGGCGTCTGCAGGTGGGGGCGGGAGGCGCCCAGAGAGCGCTGGAAGGGAAGGTCGCCATCACCGGGACGGTGACCCGCCTGCACTCACGAAGCCTACCACGCAGCTGCCAGTGGGCAAGGGTCGTGGGTGAGGAAGGAGAGTGGCTGTCCTGCACGGGTACCATCATCTTGTCGGCTGCTGTTTCACTGGTTCTTCCGGGCTGGGGGCTTTCCGGGGTATGTTACGGAAGATGCACAGGTACTTGGTTTGCACTCATCCCCCTTGGTGTGCTTGCACACGTCCCACTCACCCAGACTTCCTGGGGTTTAACCCTCCAATGATGCTTCTTCCAGCGAAGCTCTTGGCCACGGCCCAAGTATCTATTTATTACTTAGCTTGAATCGCTGCAGTTCCACTCAGGACTCCCTTTGCCAGGACTCTGGATTCCACCTGGCCACCCTCTGCCCCCATTTCCACGGTGAGAGGGGTGTGTTATTCTGGATTCTCTAGCATCGGCGTTTGTGGGAAGCCACAGAGGACAAGATGGCGCCCTGGCGTTCTGCCAGGTCACGTGATGCCTTTGTCCCTGGGCTGCCGAGTCACGAGATGTTTTGCCCACTGCTTGCTTCCTGCCCCCCCTAGCCTGTTGTAAGGTTCCTTCACGTGCGCTGTTCTGCTCTGAGGCTGAGTGGCACGGGCGCTGCACGTGATCAGCAGCCTTGAGCCAATCCTCTGGGGCCACGTAAGACTTGGGAGGGACTAAAGAGTGTATATAACCCGCTGGGGATTGTGGGAGGAGGAAGAAGAAAACAAGAAGAAGAATAAAGACGGCTCTGCAACGAAGTCCAGTGTCTCGTCCTTCCTTCCCGCCGGCAGGTGTGGGGCGCGACAGGCGTTCTCTCAAGCTCTGGGTCCAAGGAAGGAAGGAATCTGCTTCTCTACTGCATGGCCACAGCTTTCTTTAGAGAAAGATGGTGGAACCCACCACTGCGCATAATCAGTACAGCACCACGAGGTCATTTCTCAGGAAGCCCTTCCCTTCAACTGACGGACTTTCATCTGGACTCTGGGCAGGGGATCATGGTTGGACCCAACTAACAAAAAAGTCTGCTGGACAACTTATTGAAAATGGATTTTGGTGATAAAGTTAAGCACCACGTGCCTCCGCCCTCCAATGTTCCAGGGACGGAAACACCGTGGCCTGTTCGCCAGGGCCACAGACCCTGCAGGGGCAGGCGTCCTGCAGACTCGGAGGACTTGCTACCTCGTTCATCCCTGTGCTCACCTTCATTTTGCCTCCACCTCTGGATGCCCGGCCTCTGACAACCTGGAGTCTCATCACCCATAGCTGGGCTCCTCCTGCCTTGACCTTCCATCGGAGCCTTTCTCGTGGTGCGGATGAAACAGTGTCGTCAGAGAGCAAAGTCTGCCAGGGGACTCATATAAATTAAAATGTGCTCATATAATTAGTGCATTTTACTGTGACCTTGAGGTTGTTTTCAGGTGAGAAATGCAATACGAAACTACAGGTCCAGGGTTGTGGGTGCCGAGGGCATCTGCTGTGGGAGAAACAGGACAGGTCGCACAGCGGTCCCTGGTCACAGTGTGTGCCCTAACTCTGTGAAGAGCTGTGCGTTCTGCTTTTTTCTGTCTTCCTTTGTTAACCTCATCTACACTTCATTTCAGGATGTAACGATATGTGATATGTACAATCCCGGGGGGTCTCACTGTGAGGTTCCCTACCCACCTCTCACCCAAGGGTCAGCATGGGATCCAAGCTGGCCAAGTGCATTCTCTCTTTTGAACTGTCGACGCTTGAACAGAACATGCAAGGATAAAAACATGCTGGACCTCATTATTTTCGGGAGTATTTCTTTGATATGACCGTCAGTTAGTTCTTGCTACTCTGACCCCAGGAGATACCCTGGTTCCCATTCTTTCTGAGCATGTTTCTTGGGTCTTCCTTTTGTTTCTGTGCCCTCCACGATATCCTTGCGAATCTGTCTTATGTGTATGTTGCTTATGATAAACTTCTGTTGCTTGCACCCAAGGAACCCGAATCGATAGTGGTGGATATTAATGCTCCAAATTCACAGATGAAAAAGCTGAGTTTCAGAGCACATGGTAAATTGCGTAAAGTAACACCAAGACTAAGTGATAGAACCTTTGATGACAAATGCCGTGCTCTGTTTATTCTAACATGACACCTCCTTTCTATGTATTTTTCCAGTTTTATTGAGAAATCATTGGCACACATCACTTTTGAAGTTCAAGGCATACAACAGGATGGTCGGTCAACATCTACTGTGATGTGATTACAGCAGCGGGCTCAGCTAACATCCGTTCTCTCATATAGATGCCGTAGAAAGAAAAAAGAAAAGGAGAAAAAGAAAAAATTTCTCCTGTGACGAGAGCTCTCAGGATCTACGCTCTCAGCCCCTGTCCGATCTATCACACAGCGGTGTCAACTAGAGGCACCATGTCGTACATCATATCCCCAGTACTTATTTGTCTTACGATTGGAAGCGTACACCTTTTGACTACCTTCCTCCAATCTTCTCCCTCTTATTTATTTTATTCCTGAAATAACTCCTAAAAGTTCCTCTCAATATTAGACCATAGGGTTCTGAAAGAGTTGATGTACATTGGCTCTGGATTTGCTTAAAGGTGTCAAAATCTAATTAAGAGCATGAGCCCAGTTTTCTCTGTCTGTGCACCCATCCCTTCCTACCAAGTGCAATGTCTCGCGTATGACACCTTGTATACATTAGATATATTTACTGGTCAAATATGCAAATGAGACAAACTCTCAAGAACTGTTCAGCTGATCATCCCTTCAAATGCATCTTTCACCAACTCTTAGACTTTTCTGGTGTGTGTCTGAGTCAGGTTTTTTTCTTACTGGCACCTCCCCATCCTACAGCTGCTACAAAAACACTCAGCATCTGTTCTAGATCGTTATCCACTTTGACTTGCTCACCATATCCTGCTATCATGTATTGTAGCTCCTTGCCTAGACCAGAACCTTTGAAATTACAGACTGCACTTGAAGAATCTGGTTCCCTGAGGTCGGTCCCTCTGCCCCCACTCAGAATGGTCAGCCCTGCTAGTCTCTTGCCACATCTTGGTTCTGAAATACCAACCTCAGTGATACCCCAGTTCCCTCTTTCTGTCTCCAGGCCCAAGGCAGGGAATCTGGACAGTGCAGAGATTTTTTACTTTCTCTTATACAAGGGTTTTTACACTTGGTTGTTCAAATAAACCATTGAGGGGTGCCTGGGAGGCTCAACTGGGTAAGTGTCCAACTCTCAACTCTTGATTTTGGCTCAGGTCATGATCTCACGGTTCATGAGTTCAAGCTCTGCATTGGGCTCTGTGTTGACATTGTGGAGCCTGCTTGGGATTCTCTGCATCCCCCGCTGCACCTTCTCTCTCTCTCTCTCTCTCTCTCTCTCTCTCTCTCAAAATAAATAAAACATTTAAAAACAAAACAAATTCAACATTTTTTCTGATATTGACACATATTGTTTTTCTCTCTTTCTCCAGAAATCTGTCCACTAATCCATTTTTTTAAAAAATAGCTACATTTTGTTTATTTTATAAGGCACATTTAGCCTTGTACTTTTAGCCTCTCTTAGCCTTTTCAGTATTCTCTACTATAAACACATTTTTTTACAAAAACGTTGTACCGTCAAATTAAATCATGGGCTCCCTGGAGATAAGAGACTACTTCCCTTTGGGTCCCGGGAGCTCCACAGGCACCTGTTACCTGGTGAGCGCTCTGCTGGTGTTTGCTGATTGGCTGGATGCGTCCGCATATCCACAATAACGAGCACATGTGAATATCGCGTTTCTACGTAAATATATACCTGCTCTCAATAAACTATTCACACCAGCAGTTACTGTACCTACTTCAAGCCATGTATGACGTTCTGTTTAAATGCTATTCATGTGGTCATGAACATGTGGTCTGTGGAGGGGGTTTGCATTTTCAATTAAATTAACTGCAGCTTCCAGCTCCTCCCTCTGTTTTCCACATACTTGGTGGAGAGCAGGGTGGGGCAAGATTCACCTTGAAATCTTTGTGGGTCTCCTTGGGGTGAAATTTGGGATGTAATGTGGCTCCTTCCCCTCCAACCATCTATTTTCCTTGTCGTCTGTTGGCCATGAAGTGAATTCTAGAGTTTCCATTCCTTGTATTGGCACATGACGTCCTGTGTTTAATTCCCATAAGAGGGAATCTCCATGTCAGTGAAATGAAGGAAAAGGTTGAATTCAAAGGCTCGAAGGTTGCATGTTTTTCTTCATAAAGATCCCTAAATAGTCAGAGAGGAACATACTGTATGTCTGAAGTGTAAAACAGGGAAGTAGAAACATGAATTTATTTCCTTTTCAAACTTGACTTCATTTGATTTAACTGAAATAATTGCCATTGAATATCTTCCCACAGGTCAACTTCATTTTGTCTCGGAAATGGACAGCCACGTGACAAAAACTGAACGCGGTATTCACGCTGAACTCAAGGAAGATCAAAATGCATGATAACATTTATCTCTAATTTCGCAGCTCCTTTGTCCTATCTTTCTCCCTCAAAGCCACTCTACATTAATTTATTGTTATTAGCCTCTTCTGCCGCAGCTCGTCTGTCACACACACGACGTGATAATATACTGTTCGGCATTCTCTGCATAAGGTAATACAGGCCCGGAATGACAATGTTGGTCATTTCTTTGTATGGAAAGCCCTATGATAATGTTGGGCATCATGAATATTTAACTGGAGATATCTGTTGTGAATGTGTGTATATTGGCGTGAGCGTGTGTTTGCCAGACTGTGAGATCCACAGTGAAATGATCCTGAACCGAAAGTGTGCGAGTAAACAACCACTGTGAATAGCGAACACCACGGGGCACCCGGGATCAGCGCTCGGGGACATGATTAGCTCCTGAGTGGTGGAACTCTGTGAAACCAGACAGAGCTCGGTGGAACTGAACATGCAGTGGGAGAAAAATAGAAATGGAAAGGGGAAAATAGAGTCAAAGCAAAACAATAGACCAAAAACTATGAGCTGAAAATCATTAGCGTCACTTACCCTCGTTCCACTCACACGTGACCAAATATAAAAATGGTTTTGGGATGGAGTTGCTGAAAAATTCAACAGATCGCGAGAACTGGGGCATATTAATGTCCTTCTGGAAGGCTTAGTTCAGGGTGTGGGGAAATACTGTGTTATGTTTCTCCTTTCCTGACACTTTGATAAGAGGCATTTTGTAGTGAGTGAAAATGACAAGAAACATATTCTGCAGCCAAGAGGACGAGAGGCTGCCTCTGAAATGAGTCCTTTCTATTTAAAGGTGGAGAAAGAGCTGCTCTTGTAATATCAGATTAAAAGGTCAGTGTAAATACTTTGTAAACAGAAAGAAAAAATTCGTGTTTTAAAAAGGCGACGAAGGGAGGACTGGAGATTTTTGATGGCATGCGCTGCACGTGGGCAGAGGCAGAGAAAGGGTGGAGAGATCTACTCACCAGTCCTGTGCCCTGTGACACCTGTTCCTCCAGCATCGCGTCCCCCTAGCCACACATACACAGGGGAACAAGGGTCCCCGCACACAGAGAGAAAGAGAAGGAAGGACCCCTGCATACAGAGAGAGAAATGAGGACCACACACAGAGCGGAATAAAGAGCCCTGCACACGCACACGCGCGCGCACACACACACACACACACACACACACACACACACACACAGGAATAATGACCAGGAAGCATTTATCCATTCAACAAATTATTAAACACTGAAGTCTACTGGGGGTCAAGCAGAGTACAGATGGGAGATTTGTAACTGCTCACTAGGAAATCAGAAAGCAGAGAGGATTTGATGGGACCGGATGGAGAATTGAAGAAAGTGTCATCTGGTGTTGGTGCCCAAGCCCCAAGGGAAGCTGTCACTAGTGTCTTATGGCCGTGGTTTCTCCATCTTTACAGTGAAAACATGGACCTTAATGATCGTCAGGAGGTTTTGGGTTTGGTGTTTAAGGAAAATAGGTTGCAGCAAACTCTGGTCTATGCATTTATCATAGGTATATTTAGATTAAACACCTCTTCACTAGGTCGAGAATTCCAGTTAATGAACAAAGTCTCTCTCCATTTGTTTAGATCTTTGATTTCTTTCATCAGCATGTTGTGCTTTTCGGTACACAACATCTATACACGTTTCATAAGATTTACACCGAAGTGTCTGATTATTTTTGTAGACATTATAAGTGGTACTGTATTTGCAGTTTTGGCTTCCACATCTCACTGTAATGGGAATTTTGTGCACTGATTTTGCATTCGGTGAATCTGCTGATGTCACTTATTAGTTCTAGGAAGGTATGCAAGAAGCTGTTTCTTTTTTTGCAAACTTTTTGAGAGTTTCTATCTAGACCATCATGTTACTTGCACACAGGGGCAGATTTATTTCTTACTTTCTGGTCTGCATACATTTTATTTCCTTTTCATTCCATATTGTGATGGCTGGAATTTGCAGCATTCTAATAGTGAGAGTGGACATCCTTGCTTACTTCTCAAGGTCGGAGGAAGAGATTACTCTTTCTCCATTGGGTAGGATGGTAGCTGTGGCATTCTGTGGATGCTCTGTATCAAAATGAAGACACCCCCTCTATTTCTAACTTGCTGAGAATGTTTTTATCATGAATGAGCGTTGAATTTTGGCAAATGAGTTTCCTGACTCAATAGGTATAATAATGTGATTATACCTTTAGCATGTTAATCCAGTATACCATGTTCATGGAGTTTTGAATATTGAACCAGTCTATCACCCCTGGTGTAAGTCCCATCAGGTTATGGTGTGTAATCCTCCTTATGTATTGCCAAATTCCATTTCCTAATATTTTGAAACAATTTTCTTTATCTGTATTCATGAGAAGATCTGTATGTGAAGTTTATGGTTGCCTCTCTCCCTCTCTTCCCTCTTCCCTCCCTTCCTCCTTTCCTTTCTTTCTTACTTCCTTCTTTCCTTTCTTCTACGCTTCCTTCCTTCCTTCCTTCCTTCTTTCCTTCCTTCCTTTCTTCCTTCCCTCCTTCCTTTCTTTTCTGCCTTTTCTGTTTTTGTTTAATTTTGGTATCAGGCCATTCTGTTTTTATAATATAAATTGGGAATTATTACCCTAACTCCTGTTTCTTTGAAGAGGTTATGTAGAATTGGTGTTATTTATTTTTAACTTTTTGTAGAGTTCTCCAGTGAAATGGATTCTTTCTTCTGTACCATTCACTCTGCTTTGAGCCCATTTATTGAGTTTTTATTTTGGTCAATGCATTTTCTGATTCTAAAGTCTTGGTAACTCTTCATGCCTTCTGTGTTTCTGTTGAGATGTCTGTTTATTTGCCAAAATTTTATATTATTATGTCTATTATAGGTATATTTGTAGTTCCTCTTTGAAGAGATTTTGTGATGGACACTTTAAATTCTGTCAGATAACTCTAATATTTCTGTAATCTCTTAGTTGCCATCTGTTGATTATCTTTCTTATTCAAATTGAAATTATCCTAGTTCTTACCATGATGAGTGGTTCTTTTTCCTTGTTGGAATTTGGGCATTGGAGAGGCTGTGGATCTGATTCAACCCCTCTGTTTTAGGGGCTGATAGCACTCTGAATGGGAAAAACAGGAGCACCTTCTTAGTCCCCCCACAGAGACTCTGCTGACCACGATGGAGTGCGCTCACCACTGCGGAGAGTCTGTGAACATCCTGACCCTCCAGCCAGTCTGCTCTTGGTAAGGCTGGAGCAGAAGCAGACGAAGTCCAGGCTTACCTAGAGGTGTGCACTGACACCCTGAGAGCTGGGCAACACTTATCTTCCAGCTGGGAGAGGAGTCCAGGCTCCTACTCAGCCTTCTTTGGAACTCTCCTGGAGAGGAGCTTGGGTTCCTCACTGCAGCCTGGCAAAGAGGGGAGTCTAAGTGCCCCCTCAGCTTTTGCCATGAGATGAGTTGCGGTCAGTGTATTTCTTCTGTGGTATTTGACTGGAGTTGAGTGGTTAGATCCAACGTTTTCTGGTTTCCTGAGCTGCCCCCCTGCCCCGACACTTTGGAGAGAGGAGACCTACTGGCACTTAGTCTGTACTGGCCGCATGGTGTTTCCGGATTATTGGCTTCTTTAGCTCCAAATGTGGAATATGAAGGACAAAAAGAAAACCCAGATAATGCACCATTGTTCCATCCCTTAGACCGAGCGGTCCTTAGCTGCTCTGCCCTCTTTACTTCGCCTTTCAGAGTTTTCTTATGTGAATTCTGTACGTAACATCATGGGCTTCTGATTGTATTTAATGAGACGATGAAAGAAAAGTCCTTCTACAACATCTTTTTGAAAGAAGACGTATTGACCAATCCTGAAATATGTTTCAAGACACTTAGAGATGTTCCAAATTAATTCAACAACATTCTCTGGTTATAAAGCAGTAACTTTAGAAATAAGTGACCAAGCTTTAAATAAACAAACAAAAAAAATCATGTAGTTACTAGATAACTAAATAAGTGAAGTTAAAGAATAAATTAAATAATTACAGGGTATTGATAATACCTAATAATAATAAAAACTAATAAAGACTCATGGGTGGCTCAGTCAGTTAAGCATCTGACTTCAGTTCAGGTCATGATCTCATGGCTAGAGAGTTTGAGCCCCACATCAGGCTCTGTGCTGACAGCTCAGAGCTTAGAGTCTGCTTCAGATTCTGCGTCTCCCTCTCTCTCTGCCCCTGCCCTTGCTCATGCTCTGTCACTCTCTGTCTCTTAAAAATAAAATTTAAAATGTAAAAAAAATAATAAATCTAATAATAATTTATAAATTAATAATAATTAAAAGTTTATGCCAGGTTGTCAAAGATACAATTAAAGGAAATCTATAGGTATAGTACATTAACTTTTAATTCTTTTTTAATGTTATACTTATTTTTGAGAGAGAGAGAGAGAGAGCATGAGCAGGGGAGGGTCAGAGAGAGAGGGAGATACAGAATCCAAAGACAGGCTCCAGGCTCTGAGCTAGTTGTCAGGGGTTAGAACTCATGAACCACGAGATCATGACCTGAGCCAAGGTCAGTCACTAAACCAACTGAGCCACCCAGGTACCCCTACTATAACTTTTTAAAGAGAAAAAGTGAAAATATGCCATTTAAATGTTGGACTCGGTAGGTTTTAAAGGCAAAACAAGAAAATCAAGAGGAAGGAAATAAAGATAAAAGCAGAGATCAATGAACCAGGAACTATGGAAAAGATGTCATTTTTTAAAGATATATTCAGGAGTTAATTTCTTAAGATAATTAAATGCAGAGACAAATTTTTGACAGATATAATCAAGATACAAAGAGATTAAACCCCACAGTTATAGAAAATTAGTATTAAAAAAGAAGTCCTTACTATAGATAAATATTTTAAATTATTGAGAATAACCCTTAAATTTTTACATTAACCAAGGTGACGTTTTATAAAATTAATTACTCTCTAGAAGACAATGACTGGAGTTGACTTACAAGTAAGGAGAAAATTTTCAAATAGTAAAATTGAAGTGGCTACTAAAGAAATAACTTCAAAACTGACTCTAACTTCAGATTTTTTCCCACTTACAGGAACAGGAAATTGTTGTGCCTTCTGAAATGTTGCAAAGCACATTGCAGTGGGTGAAATTTCTAACTTCTTAGCCATTCTCTAGTTGCGGGGGATTCAGGAGTGCACCACTCAGATCTCCTGACCTCAAGGAGTTTATTTTCTGGGTAGGGAGGACAATGAGCTTATTAGTAAAGATATAAAGACATCAAAGATAATATAATTGCATTTTTTCCAAAGTTCCTTTTTAAATCAAGACTGAAGGGACATTTCCTTAATATTAGGAATACAATTACTTTAAATGGTACTCTACATACTCAGTGAGAGAAAACTAGAGGCAGTCCATTTAAAATTAGACCCTGGATGAGATCATCTGCTCATTTAACAGTGTTACAGAAATGTCATTGGTGGTTTAACACAGTTTGAGAAATGAGAGCGGAGCCTGAGTGACTCAGTCCATTGAGCATCTGACTCTCGATTTCAGAGCAATTATTTCAGGTCATGATCCCAGGGTCATAGGACCAAGCCCCACATCTGGCTCCATGCTGACAGTGCAAAGCCTACTGGAGCTTCTCTGTTTCCTTCTCTCTCTGCCCCTCCTCTGCGTGTGCTCACACTCTCTCTCTCTCAAAATAAATACACATGTTTTAAAAAGAGTTAATATAGAGGTGCCTGGGTGGCCCAATCAGTTAGGCCTCCTTGATTTCTTCTCAGGTCATGAGCTCATGGTCAGTGAGTTCAAGCCCTGCTTTGGGCTCTACACTGAGCCTGCTTGGGAATCTCTCTCTCTGCCTCTCTCTCTACCCCTCCCCTTCTCACTCTCTCTTAAAATAAGTAAACTTTAAAAAAAAGAGTTAATACTCTTAAATACAGAGAACAAACTGAAAGTTGATGGGGGGGACCTGGGGGAGAGGGGAAAATGGGTGATGGACATTAAGGAGGGCACTTGTTGGGATGAGCACTGGGTGTTGTATGTAAATGATGAATCATAGGATTCTACTCCTGAAGCCAAGATTCTACTCCTGTATATGCTGTATGTGAGCTAACTTGAAAATAAATTATATTTTTAAAAAACTAATATAAATATCTATTAGTTGAGATAATTCCTTAATAATATTTGCTCAATAAATAAAATCCAAGATATGAACCAAAAATAAAGAGGAAAGGAAGAGATGATGGTAATGACTAGGTTCAGTAAGATGGCAAATTATAAATGTATAAAAATAAAATAAATCTTACAGTAAAATATAATGGAAAAAAGTTCTCTCTCACAATTTCTTTTTTTTTTAATTATTTATTTTTGAGCGACAGAGAGATAGAGCTCAAGCAGGGGAGGAGCAGAGGGAGAGGGAAACACAGAATTCAAAGCAGGCTCCAGGCTCTGAGTTGTGGGCATAGAGTCCAACCTGGGGCTTGAACTCATGAACCGTGAGATCATGACCTGAGCCAAAGTGAGACACTTAACTGACTGAGCCACCCAGGCACCCCTCACAATTTCAACCAAAACATATAATGTCAAGAAATAAATCAGAAAATCAAAAAATATTGTTAATATATGAACAAACCCTGAAATTCATAAAATATTGAATGAAAACATACTGATCATTTCTCTATGGAATTACTCAGTATTTTAAAATATATCATTTCTTGGAGAACCTGGGTGGCTCAGTTAGTTGAGCATCGACTTCTGTTCAGGTCATAATCTCACTGTTCATGGGTTCAGACCCTGCATCGGGTTCTGTGCTGACAGCTCAGAGCCTGGAGCCTGCTTTGGATTCTGTGTCTCCCTCTCTCTCTGCCCTTCCTCCACTTATGCTCTGTTTCTCTCTGTCCCTCAAAAATGAATAAACATTAAAAAAATTTAAGTATGTCATTTCTTCACAGGTTAGAACAATTATAATCAAATCTCAAATTACCTAAGGAATAATAAGTAAGTAAAATATAAAGAATATTTTGAAAAGCAAGAGTATGGGAGGTCATGCAACTAACTTTGCCAAACATTAATTAATAGAGTTAAGGGTAGTCATGCATACTAATGGAACAGAAGGGAAGGCCACAACAGATCAATTCTTTATATATTTTCATTAACAAAGGCATGCATTACTCATGATTGAAGAGATAGTTAATTATATAGGGGAATAAAAGTAATTTGGCACCTCCCCAAAATCATATATCCTAATAAACAAAAGTTCATTGTAGACAAAGAAAAAATATATAACAACTTAAAACAGAATATTTCAGCAGATAAGGGCTCTTTAGCATGAAAGCAGAGAAAGAAATGATAAGGGAATGTAAACATTTGTTTGTTGGGTTTTTAATTATGCCCCCCCTAAAAAACTCCCCCAGAAACAAGAAAAATAAATTTTAATGACATTCAAAAATATATTAATGTAACTTTTGACCCCATTTACCCGCTTTTGGAGCAAAAAGGCACAAACCTCTAGTCATCTAATAAGTAAGTCATAGGGATGGTGATTAGAGTTCATAATATTGTGTTGCATATCTGAAAGGTACAAAGACAATAGATGTAAGAGTTCTTAATGCAAGAAAAAAGTTTTTATAACTATGTATGGTGACAAATGTTAACTGGATTTCTGGTGATCATTTTGCAAAATACACAAATATTAAATCACTGTGCTGTATACCTGAAACAAATAAGATGTTATATGTCACTTATACCTCAATTTTTAAAAAATAATGTGATATATCAGTCATAGATAGTCATATTTCTAAAAAAGAAATTTTCTAAATTTCTAAAAAAAATGTAATCTATCAGTCATATTTCTCAAATAGAAAAGTCACATGATTGTATCAATAGATGTAGAAAAAGGATCTGACAAAATTGAATACCCATTCATAATTTTGGGGAAAAGAAAACCTTCCAGTAAAGTAGGAACAGAAGGAAGTTTTCTCAATTTGACTATCTCCAGATGAGAAACTTGCAGCTTTCTCACTGAGGTATACAGTTAAGGGGGGGGAAAGTCTTTGCAGATGACATGATTGTCTGTGTAAAAAGTATAAGTAGATTAACAACAACAAACAACCACCCTTGGAACTAATAAGAGAGTATACCAAGAATTCAGGGTGCAAAGTTAACGTACAAAAGTTAATTGCTTTCTGGGGCACCCAGGTGGCTCAGTTGGTTAAGCCTCTGACTTTGGCTCAGGTCATGATCTCACGGCTCATGAGTTCACATCCCAAGTTGGGCTCTGTGCTGACAGCTCAGGGCCTGGAGCCTGCTTCAGATTCTGTGTCTCCCTCTCTCTGCCCTTCCCCCAGCTCACACTCTGTCTCTCTCTCCTTCAAAATTTATAAACATTAAAAAAAAAGTCAATTGATTTTTCTATATGCCAACAATGAACGAATGGAATTTGACATTAAAATCAGAATACCATTTACATTAGTACCCCCAATGAAATAATTAGAGATATATGTAATAAATATATACAATATTTATGTGAGGAAAACCACAAAACTCTAGCAAAAGATATCAAAGAAGAACTAAATAAATGGAGAGATATTCCATGTTCATGGATAGAAACCTTCTATTTTGTCAGGATGTCAGTGCCTACCATCTTAATCTATAAATTCAATAAAAATCCCAGCAAGTTATTTTTGGATATTGGCAAACTGATTCTAAAGCTTATATGGAGAGGCAAAAGACCCAGAATAGCCTCACAACATTGAAGGGAAGAACAAGGTTGAAGGGCCAACATTACACAACGTTAAGACTCACTGTAGAGCCTGACTAATTCAGACAGTGAGATGTTAACAGGAAAATAGACAAATGATCAGTAGAAGAGGAGAGCCCAGAAATAAATCAGTGGAAGGGCAAAGGCAGTACAATGGATCAAAGATAGTCTCGTCAACAAGTGGTGCTGGAAGAACTGGATATCCCCATGCAAAAACATGAATCTAGACACAGACATGACACCATGAACAATATCTCAAAATGGATAACAGGCATGCATGGTAAGACACAGAACAATAAAACTCCTAGAGATAAGACAGGAGGAAACCTAGATGACCTTGGGTATGGCAATGACTTTTAGATAAGACACCAGAGTCAAGATCTATGAAAGAAATAGTTGATAAGCTGGACTTTATCTAGAAAAAGACAAGTCAGACAGAGAAAATATTTGCGAAAGACACATCTGATAAAGGACTGTTATCCAAATGTACAAAGAATTCTTAAAACTCAGTAACAAAAAAGAAAACAACCTGTTTAAAAATAGGCCAAATATAACAGAATGCTCACCTAGAAGACAGATAGCATATAAGCACATGAAAAGATGCTGAGCATCATAAAGCATCAGGGAAACGCAAATTGAACAACAGTGAGAAGGCGCCACACATCTATCAGAATAGCCCAACGCTGGAACATTGACACTGACTCCCCATCCTTACCAGCAACAGGGATTCTCATTCATTATTGCAGGAAATGCAGAATGGTACAGGCACTTCGCAGGACAGTTTGGTGCTTTCTCATAGAACTCAACAGAACCTTCCCTTACTACTCAGCAATCATGCTTCTCAGCAATTACCCTTAAAAAACAGAATACATCATGTTCACGCAAAATTCTGCACATGGATGTTCATAGAAGCTTTACTCATAATTGCCAAAATGTGGAAATAACTAAGATGTCCTTCAGTAGGTAAATGGGTAAATAAATGGTGACCCATCCAGACAATGGATTATTCATCCCTAAAAAGGAACGAGCTATCAAGCCATGAAAAGACATGGAGGAGCCTTGAAGCGAAGGAAGGCGATCTGAAAAGGCAGCCTACTGTATGATTCCAACAATACAGCCTCTGGAAAAGGCAAAACTATGGAGACAGAAAATACCAGTGGTTTTCAGAGGTGGGGGAAGGGAGGGTTGAATAGGAGAAGGACAGAGGATTTTTGGGGTTCTGCAAATATTCCGTAGGACACTATAATGGTGGATACTTGTCACTCTATTTTTGTCAAAACCCGCAGAATGGATCACATCAAGAGTGAGCCCTAGTGTGATCTACAGACTTTGGATACCAATGTCATGTCCGTGTAGGCGATCAGTTACAACAATTGTGCTACCCTGGTGGGAGTTGTAGGTATTTGGGGAGTCCGTACATGTGGGGGGGGAGGCAAAAAGTATATGAGAAATCTCTGCACTTCTTAATTTTTTCTGTGAAAATTAAAGCTTCTTTAAAAAATCATAATTTTGTTTGTTTTTATTTTATTTTTTTACTTACTTATTTTGTGTGCTCTGCATTGACAGTGGAGAGCCCGATACAAATCTCATCGAACCAATGAGATCATGGCCTGAGCCAAAGTTGAACGCTTAACTGACTGAGCCACCCAGGTGCCCCTAAAAAAAATGTTTTAGTGTAAGTAACAAATACAAAAATAAATGTTGCAAAATCTTTGGCAAGGTATCTCTTATATATATATACAATGTCTTACAAATCAAGAGCCCTGGGAAAATAAAATTATAAATATTGACAAAATAGTGATTACCAAATTGCATCTTTTTTCAAATGAGCATTTTTAAGACATACTAAGTATTAAAAATTCTCAAAATGTGAGTAATCTTAACTCAAAATTAAGGAAACATTCAGAAGCACACACACACACATATTATACAAAGTTTTTGTTTTATTTTTACTTTTTTAAAATTTTTTAATGTTTATTTATTTTTGAGAGAGAGACAGAATGCAAGTGGGGGAGGAACAGAGAGAGAGGGAGACAAAGAATCCGAAACAGGCTCCAGGCTCTGAGCTGTCAGCACAGAGCTCGACGCAAGGCTCAAGCTCATGAACCACAAGATACTGACCTGACCAGAAGTCGGATGCTCAACCGACTGAGCCACCCAGGCCCCCCTTGTTTCCAATATCCCAAAGGACAACTGAATTCCACTACTTGCCAAGGGTAAGAATTACTGTAGTTGATGAAGAGACGTCCAACAGTGATGGCTTCGAAGAGAAAGCACGGTCAGTATGTGCCGAATGTCACAGTCCTGGGCAGCGACGGCTGAGGGTCGGGGGGCTGTACTTTTCTCCATCGACTCCCTAGATTGTAGGAGGCTGTGCTCTCCCAGCAGCCGCCCTGGAGATGCCCTGGCACCGGGCGTGGACGCAGTGTCCTCACTGAGCAGGGTCACCATCTCCAGGCAGTGGCAGAAAAGAACTGCCGGAAGATGACATGCGTGCGTGTCTGCACAATGTGTGTGGTGAGCCTGTGCATGCCCGCCCCAGCCTGCCTGCGGTTAGGGGCCCGTGAGCACAGAGTTCTTATATCTTTGTTACCCCTTCCTTCCCACAGGAAGGGTCCCCAGAGGCCCCAGCTGCTCTGTGCCCTGGGCCTCCCAGCCTCCCTGGGCGGGCTGAATATTTAAACAGAATCTCTATCGAGGGTGGAAACTCTCCCTCCTGTTATTTTGTTCTATTTTATTAATAAAAATGCTGTGTTTTTAAACTTTTCTTATCCATAAATATAGGCTCCCTCCCCCCCCCCCCACACACACAATCTTGGTTTCTTTAAACATCTGTATTTATTGCAAGTTTTCATTAAAAAAATGAGAAATAGAAAAGGAGGAAGTAATTCTCCCATAGATATGAGTGTCTTCTAGGCCAGCAGAATTTACCGGTCCCAGTCCGCGTCGGCTCAGATGAGCACGGCTTGTCCTTCCACCTCCCATGCCCTTTAGAGATGACACGGGAGACGCCTGGCAGCCCTGCTCTCTCTCGAGCTACCGCACAGGTGCCTTTGGAGAATCTTCCAGGGTGTCTGAAAGGCAACGTGCACAGGGAGCCGCGCGGAGGAGGGAGAGGCGCTCGCCTGTCAGTCGGCACCTGACTTCACACCGTGATAGAATCCAGATTTCAGGTTTAACTCTTGGCGGGCCTGCCTGTCTACAGCGCAGCCCATCTCCTGGCGCTGCCCAGGCCGCCTCCCCACAGAGGCCGGTCCCCGCTGCCCCTGGATGAGCCCCCTGCCCCTGGAGCGGGGCAGGTGCTGGTGGCCTCCCCGGGGCCCGAGCGCATCCTCCAGACATGTCATGAGAGGTGCCGCCACATCCACTGAGACCTGCAGGCCGCGGGGATTTTGACACATGAGACGCAGTTTCAGCCAGGCCGGTCACCATCGGAAAATGCTTCCTGTCCCCCTGGCTCTTGGCTCCCCCGCTTTCGTGGGCTGCCAGGCGGGCCCACTGCTGAGGCCGCAGGCGGAGCGGGGCAGATCTCCGCTGTCAGCTCAGTGGTGCAGAAACCTGCTCGCCAAAAAGAAAAGAAGAAGAACTGTAAACTTGTAGCAGGGCTTGAAATGTTCGCTTCCCTGGGAAAAATTGGCGGCCGAGACACATAGGAGAATTTCTGTTTTTGCAAGTAAATCCACCCATTAAATCCGCGCCTGCTCCTTCAATAAGCCCTCGCCGCTAATGGATGACACGGCTCCACGCGGCTGCACAGGGACAGGGGCATGTGTGCGCATCTCAGCCACCTGCTCCTCTCACGCACCTGTGTCGGGGCCTCATACCTGCTCACGCCCTGCACAGCATGGACGCGGTGAGCTCAGGGCAGCCCTGTCCCCAGACCAGTCACCACAGGGCACAACTTCAGGAACACGGCCGGGCAGACCTGATCGAGCCGACCCGCTCTCGCAGGACAAGCCAGCCTCCCAAAACAGAGGCTGCAGCAAGCAGAGAGAGAGGGGGTGAGTTCTGAGTGTTTCCCATGAGGCTGCAGAGCTGGGAGGGGCAGCAGGAAAACAAATGGAGGAGAAGAAAGGGAGGAAAGTTACTGAAATCCAGCAGAGACAAGTGCACATCAGTTCCTCTAAAAGGCAGATGTAAAACGAAGCTGCCTAAATATATAAGGCACTTACATTGTATTTCAATAATGCTGAAATTATAGAGCTGTCACCGCACACCTGCTGAGGTGCCTCTGCGTGCTCTATGTGGTTTGGTGCCTCTGGGGGGTGGAAGGACGGAGACAGGGGAGACCCCGGGAAGGAGCAGTCAGTGGACCTCGAGGGGCTGCTCTCCTCCTCCAGGGTCACGGTCAGGTGTGACCACAGGTGCCCCGAATTTGCGTTTGCAGGCAACCTTCCCGTCTCCTCTAGGACACCAGCCTGGTCAGGTGAGCTGAACCACCACCCTCACAAACAAAAAAAAATAACAAAAGAAGCCTACAACTGGACCACAGAGCATAAGATAATGTTGCAGACGGGGCTATTTTCTTATAGGAATAAAAGATTATTTTGAAAAGGACGACGCAGTTTTCTTTCTCTGACAGGAAGCACAGAAAACAATAGGAAGCAAAGAAAAAAAAAAGGTTAGGGTATAATGAAAACGCACATGGTCCTTCTCAACAACCAAAAAGCTGGAGTAAAACTTTCAGACCTCCTGGAGATGACTTTTCTACAGCTTTATGTCCCAAACTTCACTCGTATTAACCTCGAAAACCACAAGGCTTCAAGGTCATTTAGATCATGTAGATCATTTTTGAAGCAAAACGTCTTAAATTCTGTTTACCACCTAAAAGGAAAACATAATCCTTAGACTCTTCCAATATGTAATTTGCAGTTTAAAAATGTACTAATTGAAACTAAACAAAATGTGGCTTCTGTCATTAAGAAATTGCCTCCCGGGGTCTTCACGTAGCCCAGGCGAGGGCCTGGGGTCCACAGCCGGGATGGTATAATGATCCCACAGCCCGAGGAAAGCTCGGCCCTGCTTTGTGCGGCCCCGAACGTCCCTGCCAGGCTGCGGGGTTATTGTTCCATGAAGAGCTGGTTTACAGACAAAGGTGGGCCTGTCGGAAGTTCTGAATAGAGCCAAGCTAATTGCTGACCCTCGCCGGCACAATTAGCTGCTACAGGCTCAGCAAGGCGGCCCCTGGGACCCATCCTTCCTCACACACATGGTGTGAAACTCTCCCTGCATCGGCACCTGGGCTCTGCGGCTTTGTAGTCACCATTCAGCAGATCAAAGGTTTATCAGAAAGAATGGCGACCATACCGGCCTCAGCAGGCGCAGACACAGGCGACCCTTTCAGCTGCACACATCACAGAGAAACCCGACGTGCCCATGGTGATGAGCAAGAACCAGTGCGGTATTTCTAGGACAGGTCTTAAATGATACTTGATAGGTGTAATTTGATGAAATAATCCCAAGTATTTCATTTCAATGAACGCCGAATAATCACTGCTGGTGCTGTATGTAGTATACCCTCTGACTTGGTCCATCATGGCTGTCCTTCCCATCCATAGACCTGCCCCATCTCAAGAATGCCCTCACCCCTGCACGCTCACATGCAACACATTTGCTTCCTTTTTCCTAAAATTTAAACATGTTCTTCTTATTCTACAAGTCATATATGATCCTGGTAGAAATTATGGAAAATAGATTGGAAGAAAAGACAGAAAAAAGGAAAAGACAAGAGTATCCGTAATCTCCCTGTTCAACTTTGGGCTCTAGGTCATCAGGATTTTCTCATGTGATTTAAGACACCTCATAAATATCATGAGTAGTAACAGCATATTCTACCATGTGCTGTTGTTTCCTTCCAATTCTCTAATACTTTTGGACACTTAGATAGTTTTCAGTGTTCTGCCATTATAAACATTGTACATAATTTTTTTCCATATTTTTGAGTTATTGTCTTAATATTAAAAAAAAAGTTTTTTTAAGTTAATTTATTTATTTTCAGAGATAGAGAAAGCATGGGCAGTGCAGAGAGAGAGGGAGAGAGAGAGAATCCCAAGCAGGCTCTGTACCATCAGCTCAAAGCCCAACCTGGGGCTTTAATTCACAAACTGTGAGATCATGACCTGAGCAAAAATCAAGAGTCGGATGCTTGACCGAGTGAGCCACACAGGTGCCCCTCAGCATACATATGTTTTTAACATTTTTTATCCGGCCAATTTTATCAGTTTTCTTATGTATCCCATTGCTTTTAGGCTTAGAAAACTTCTCTACATGAAGAAATTGGATACATTAAGAAAAAAGAAAGATCCCAATAAACAACCTAAGTTTGCACCTCAAGGAACTAGAAAAAGAAGGACCAAGCCCAAAGTTAGCAGAGGAAAGAAAAACAAAGCAGGGCAGAAATAAATAAAATAAAGACCAGAAAAGCAATGGAAAAGATAGTTGAAACTAAGAGTTGTTTTTTAAAAGATAAGCAAAGTTTACAAACATTGAGCTGCACTAAGTAAAAGAGAGAAGACTCAAATAAATAAGATAAAAGTGAAAGAGGAGACATTACAACAGATACCACAGGAATACAAAAGATTTTACGAGACTACTATGACCAATATAAACGAACAAATTGGATAACCCAGAAGAAATACCCAAGTGTACAGAAACATACCACCTATCAAAATCGAATCATGAATAAATAGAAAATCCAAACAGATCAATAACAAGTAAAGAGATTGGATCAGTAATCAAAAATCTCCCAACAAAGGAAAGCCCAAGATGACATAATTTCACCAGTGAATTATACAAAGCTTTTGAAGAAAACTTAATATTAATCCTTACCAAAGTCTTCCAAAAAAACTGAAGAGGAGGGAACACTTCCAAACTCATTTTACAAGGCCAGCATTACCCTGATATGAAAGCCTAAGACACTACAAGAAAAGAAAACTACAGGCCAATATCCCTGGTGAATATAAGGTACAAAAATTCTCAAAAGAGTTTCAGCGAACTGAATTCAACAGTGCCTTGAAAGGATCACACATCATGATCAGGTGGGATTTATCCCTGGGATACAATGGGGTTTCAACATACGCAGATTAATAAATGGGATGCACCACATTAACAAAATGAAAATAAAAGTCAGATGATCATCTCAACAGATGCAGGAAAAGCATTTGACGAAAATACCTCACTTTCATGATAAAAACTGTCAAGGAATGGGGTGTAGAAAGAATGTACCCCAACAAAATAAGGCCATATATGACAAACCCACAGTTGGCATCAGGCTCCAGGGATTCACAGTGAGTGAGAAAAGTCAACTCCTGAAGATTAAATACTTTAATATTCCATCTACATAACATTTTCATAAAAACAAAAATTTTAGAAATGGAGGACAGTTGCCAAGGCTTAGGGCAGGGAAGGTGAGGGTTGGAAAACCTGGGTGGATGTGGTTAAGAAGGGGCCAGACAAGGGGTTCCTGGGTGGCTCAGTTGGTCAAGCCTCCAACTTTGGCTCCGGTCATGATCAGGTCTGTGAGTTCGAGTTCCGTGTCTAGTTTTGTGCTGACAGCTCAGAGCCTGGAACCTGCTTCAGATTCTGTCTCCCTTTCTCTCTGCTCCTCCCCACTTGCTCTCTCTCTCTCTCTCTCTGTGTCTCTCTGTCTCTCTCTCTCACTCTCTCTCTCTCAAAAATAAATAAACATTACATGTTTTTTTAATATTAAAAAAATTTTTTTAAAGAAGGGGCCAGACAAGGGACACTTGTGATGTTAGACCTGGGTCATGTCTTCACTATGATGGTGCATAGGTGAAAACAGGGCAAATCAGAATGAGGTCAGCAGACTACATCAGTGTAGATACCCTGGTTACAATATTATGCCATGGTTTTGGAAAATGTTAGCACTGGGGGAAACCGGCTGAGTGTACAAAGGATCTCTTTGTATTCTTTGTCAAGACTGCAGGTGAATCTACCTGCCACAACCAGATTCTCTTCTCTGCGAGCTCCTGCTCCTCCTCCCACCCTGTCTGCCCTTGGTCCTTCTCAGCTGATCCGTGCCAACTGTATCTGCCACATCCCTGACCCTGCAGCCAAGGAAACACATTAGGTAAGAGATTTCACATAAGCAGAAAGTAGTTTTAAAACAACAATGCAAAAGACTTTCAGTCTTTATATTCCTGAGTCCCTATTTTTATGATCAGGAAAGTGAAAAGCACCAAAGACTTTGTGTCACTAATTCTCATTCGGGCGGATTTCTCAAATCTGGACAACATGGACTTAACCAGTGAGCCACTTGTCCTTACACGTTTTGTGTACACAACTGTTACACAAAGTGAAAGTGACCCACAGTATGGAGAGGGTTCCTTCCCCAGACGCGCTCCTCGTACTGAGGAGAGATTTCCTTTAACATCCGAACGCGGCAGATTCCAATGCCTGCTCAGATGCTTACAGAATTAAAGGACTCCGGGCAAGTGCTCAGATTTAAGGAGTCCTTGCTCGTCTACACAGGGGACAGCAACAGCTACTGCCCAGCGACTTTGGCAGCTCCTTCGTGACCCCCATCTTTCCATGGGGGAGTGAAAATAATCACCGTGATCAACTTTGGTTGAGTTTTTAAAATAATGAAGAAAACCTCAAAGGTCTATTACATTTACCTTCAGCTGCCGGGTTTAGTAATGACTATATTAAAGAAGAAACACTGCACAGATCTTTGTGCCGACGTGTCTTTTTCCTGATACAAACCAGTCTTGTTGTTGTGGGTCAGCCTTCCACGGAGGAAAGACAAAAATCTGCTCACGGCCCGACTGACCAAGTTAGAGTCTCTACTTCTAAATGCTGGGTTCACAACAAAGGCTTAATAATTACAATATTACACTAAGAAAATCAAAATTTTTTCAAAGCTTTATAAATATGAATATATATTACCCTTAAAATAAAGTGTCCTATTGGATACAAGTGTATGATAATCAATACTAGAGGCAGATAATTTCTCGAAGCAATTTTGGAGAAATGGGAACTTTCTTCAAGACAGTGATAACAGAGAGGATTGCTACACTTCAAAAGGCTGACAGTTCGGTAACAAACACCCATTCCCAGTGGAAAACTTGCATAAATACTATTTTTTATCTGCAGTCTGAGTAGTCAATCCTACCATAAACTCTGTGGCTAAGTCACTGTGTTTCACTAAAACCCAAAGGACCAACCCTATTGCAACTGTATCCTGTGGAGTGTTATTATGTTGGAACATGCGTTCCAAATTTATATAAAAAATAAGAAGCATAATTTACTCCCTTCTGAATCAAAGCTGGGATGTTTGGTCATCTCTGTGCCACAGACACTTATGCTAACTTTTGGACTCATTTTACTCCTTTACACATTTTACTCCTAAAATAGTGCAAACAAGAATTTAACTTTAATGGCTTCAGTTCAAGAATATTTGAATCCACAAATTCCCTTCTAGTCAAACAAATGTTTACTTCTCAGATTTCTAATAATTCTTTAAGAATACGAAGTCTGGCGTGGTCACACTCCTTAAAAGGAGAATCCATGCCCACTAGCACGATTTCTATAAGAATATCCTGCAATATGACTTGAATTCACAGTATCCTGAAACAAGTGTCTCAATGGCCCTCATTTCTTAACCGCTCCAATCTCATCAGCTTCTCTTGGTGTTCATTCTGCTTGACTTCTCTGGTGAATAAAAGACACGCTCCTCTCATTCGAAAGTAGTTATTCCCTCCTGACCCCTGAATCCAATGTAGCTCCAGGTCACTTGGACAAGCAGGAAGAGAGAGCAGCCATGCTGTGCTGCTTCTGGACCTTTATGAGCCCTGCAGCTCCTGCTCTGAGCCGCTGTCGAAGAAACCAGAAGGCCCCACTGGGGAGATCAGTGGAGAGGCCCAGAGAGCACACGAAGCAGGGCCCAGCTGAGCCCAGCACCCCCGCAGTCTTCAACAAGAGGCCGAGTGCCACAGTGAGGCTGCCTTTGACCTGCTTGACGACTCCGGCCACCAGCTAACTGCCCCTGGGTGCCCTCATTAGGAGCTAAATAGTTGTTGTTGTAAACCGCTACATTTGGGGTAATTTCTTAGGCAGCGAAAGATATCTGGAAGAGGTCCATGCAGCTACAACCTTACTGGGCAAATCCTAATTCAAGCCTTCCTTCCTTTTTGTCTGATGGTGGTAGTAACTTCAATTGTTATTTCCTCCTGCAGTAGGCTATTTCCTACTCCACTCTTGAGGGTTAAATGCCCAGGGCTACAATGTAAGTTTAAACATGGCTGTCCCAACCCCCAGTGGAGTCGTCAATACCGAGGATCCCATTCCCTGTCCGTAGAACTGCAGGTACACATCAAGGTTTTCCTTCCTTTGTTTCGGGAACTCATAGCCTTTCTGGAATACAAAGTTCTGGGCACACGGAGCAGCATCTGTCAACAGTTCTAGAAGGGATTCATGACCTGGTCTTTTCGTTCCCCCTCGTAGCCACATTCTCTGGGGATTTGTCCCGAGGATTGTGCTGTTGAGACATCTGCTGCCAGAGAGCATTTCTTCCTTGTTTCTTTATTAGTATCAACAAGCCAGGCTTCAGTTTCTGTTAAAGATCTATAGATTTAATTAAGCTTATGGCTCCAAATGTTTATACTCTTTATGTTTCTATTCTAATTCTGTTATCCATCATGTGTGGCTTTAATGATGTAACTTTTCCATCCAGTCATTTAAAAAGGTACTAACGGAACAAGACCTTGTGGTCTTACACCAGATAACGTTCAGAAAGTTAATATCAATCTATTTTACAAACATATTTATTCATATATTTGTGTCATTCTGCTTCTTTATGATTAGTAGCCTGATTTCAGACAGTTTCCAAGGCTCATGATTTAGCCAGTGTATAAGCTAAGGTGTTTAAAAATGTGATCCCTGTGATTCAAACAAATAGAGAGGCCTTTCTCTCTTTGGATGAGGAGGTCAGAGGTGAGGTAGGCACCCCCAGCGGCAGGACCAGCTCCGCTCCGCAAGATCACCTGGAGCTCGACTTCCTCTGATTGTCCACCTGCAAGTGGGTGTGTTCCCACATGTGGGAGAAGAGAAAGAGGAGATTACGGTACACACTTTCCAAGGATGTGACGCTGAGTTGACTCACATTACTTCCATCTGCATCTCACTGGCCATGACTTTGTCACGGAGCGTCACCAGCCTGGACGGAGGCTTGCACATGCTTCTCGCCCAGAGGGGGAAAGACAAAGTAACGGCCTGACGGATTAACAGAAGAGGAGGGTCTGCGGACAGTACCTGTCTCTGTGACAGGCTCTGTTTTTCAGTGAGCACCCGTGGAGCTAAGTTTTCTGGGAAATGGCTCCGGTGCCCCCTGTGGACTCCAGAGATCACCAAGTAAGTCCTCATAAATGGTTTCCTGACATCAATAGCACGTGCTGTCCCGAATCCCCTTGGTCTTTTCAGATGCATCATCCCCTTGACAAACGAACTGAATTTAACCCGACACCATTTGCTCTCCATGAACTTCTTGTGGGTCCTTGCAATGAAGTCTTCCTCTCCTATGTGTTTACAGACCCTTTAACAAAGGCTTATGGAATTTTCTCAGGATTTAAATCAAGTCAGCCGATGTTGGTTTAATAAATTCTGCCTTCCTCACTACTCTTGTTGAAAGCCAGAACATTCGCCGATCTTCTTGCTTCCAACTCCCTTCCTCTTCCAGATCTGCTCAAGGGCAGGAGCAAACACAGAGCATCTTTTTTTTTTTAAGTCCCCTGGACACCCAGCGATGTATAAACCAGAAGTCAAAACTTTTCAGAATCACCAGGTGCTCCGTATCAATCCTTTCACTAAGCGTGGTATGGTCTCTGCTACCTTGAAGCAACATTTATTTT
This sequence comes from Helogale parvula, assembly GCA_004023845.1. NCBI lineage: Eukaryota > Metazoa > Chordata > Mammalia > Carnivora > Herpestidae > Helogale > Helogale parvula. The sequence continues at coordinate 193,992 of PJEM01002625.1, read as the reverse complement.
TACCCTTTTCAGTTTGAGAATCATTCTCCTTGACACAGAAGACAGGGGCAAAATAGATATAGAGACATTCTGCTTTTTCTATGTCACTGGCTCCAAGCTACAGACCTATTTGTACCCAAATCTCTTTTCTCCAAATATATCTAAAATGTCTTGAATATTTCCTGGCATTATTCGTACAATTCCATATCACAGTATTATTTTTTTTGTTGTTTAAATATCATTACCTTACTTTCCCATGCTTCTGCTTGTTCTGACCATGGGTTCATTTTCAAATGAAAATTGTGAAGAATAATCCTTAAAAATGTAGATATTATTCCATCTGCTCCGGGCTCAATCTGGCTAACGGTTTTCTATTGCTACTAGAACTTAGGCACAATTTTCCTAAGCTCGCCGGAAGCCCTCTCCCCCTTCATCTCAGAGCTGCCCCTCTGCTTGCACACCCCCTGCCACGGCCCTTTTCTCTCACCAGGTTCTCACAGACTGTCCAGGTACCTGCCATTCTTCCCGGGTCCAGTGCTTTCCTGCCCTGCCTTCACGAGCTCTCATGGCCTCCATGCTGCTCCTTTTTTACTTATTTACTTAAATTCAAGTTAGGTAACACAGGACGTAGTATTGGTTTAAGGAGCAGAACTCAGTGATTCATCACTTAAGGTGCTCCTCCCAGCAGGTGCCTCGTAATCCCCACCACCATCTAGCCCATCCCCCCACCCACCCCACCTCCATCATCCCTCAGTTCGCTCAGTATTTAAGAGTCTCTCATGGTTTGCCTCCCTCTCTGTTTTTATCTTATTTTGCCTACTCTTCCCCTATGTCCATCTGTTGTGTTTCTTAAAGTTCACATATGGACAAAAATCACATGATACTAGTCTTTCTCTGACTAACATTTCACTTTTGCATCTTAAAGCAGCAGAATACATATTCGTCTCTGGCGCACATGGAACATTCTCCAGAACAGATCACATCTGAGTCACAAAGCAGCCCTCAACAGGTTCAAAAAGATTAAGATCACACCATGCACATTTTCAGATCGTAACGCTGTGAAACTTGAGATCAACCACAAGAAAAAAATTGGAGAGCCCTCAAACACATGGGAGTTAAAGAGCATCCCACTAAGGAATAAATGAGCCAACCAGGAAATTAAAGAAGAAATAAAAAATACATGGAAGCAAATGAAAATGTAAACACTACCGTCCAAACCTTTTGGAAGCAGCAAAGGCAGTCCTAGGAGGAAAGTACACTGCAGTTCAGGCCCGTCTCAAGAAGCAAAAAAAGTCTCAATTATACAATCTAACTACAAAGGAACAGCAAATAAAGCCTAAAGCCAACAGAAGAAGTGAAATAGTAAAGATGATTAGAGAGTAAATAAACTATTTAGAAAATAAAGAACAGATCAATGAAACTAAAGCCTGTTTTTCAAAATAATAAACAAAATTGATAAGCCCCCAGCCAGAATTACCAAAAAGAAATGGAGGATCCAAATAGATAAAATCACTAATGAAAGAGGAGAGATCACAGCCGACACCAAAGAAATTCAAACAATTTTAAGAGAACACTATGAAAAATTATTGCAACAGACTGGGCAATCTGGAAGAAATGGACAAAATCCCAGAAACCCACACACTCCTTTTTCTTGACCTTGTCACAGCTGTGGTTCCAGCAAGGCTATGTCATTATGGAACTAAACTCTGTCATTCCAACCACACCACAAAATTCACCGGGACAGTCACTGTAGCAAGTAGCACATTGTAGACACAAAACGAAATGTTTTCAAGTAAGTAAATAATCAAAAACACATTTTTGAGAGCTTTCCAATTATATTGATGTGTAAAACTCCAAAGAACCTTTCATAAAGTAATGTACACTAGAAACTCTAAAAGGCCACAGAATATAGGGGTCTCCCATAAATTTGACCACCGAGTTACTTCTCTTAAGCATGAGTGTAATTCAGATAAATAATATTTCAAGATAAATATATTGGTAAATGCAACTTTCTATTTTGTGAAAACAGAAATTTAGAATGGTTAATGTAATTAAAAGAGGTGAACTTGGTTCTCTAGGATATTCTATTTTTTAAGTTTCTTTATTTATTTTGCAAGAAAGAGTATACACACATGTGAAGGGGTAGTGGGGTGCAGAGGGAGAGCGAGAGAGAGAGAGAGAGAGAGAGAGAGAGAATCCTAACCAGGCTCTGACGTGGGACTTGAATTCATGAACTATGAGATCAGGACCTGAGCTGAAATCAAGAGTCAGACACTTACCCAACTGAGCCACCCAGGTGCCCTTTCTAGGAAATTCTAAATCAGATAAGGACACTTTTCCTTCCCATTCTGACCAGAACTCTTATTTACTTTTCTTATCGAATTATAAAAGATAGAAGTTTCTAGAAAATATGAAATAGTAGTGATAATAAAAAACCTTTTATTAATTTTCTAGAGCATTCTTTTAATGCTTTGCTTTCAAGTCAAGTACGTTGCCCATGTTCTCGAAGTTGCAGTATTTTAAAAACCAAAAATTCCCTCATCCGACTCTCCTCCGCCCCTACAAACCAGTCTTTAAAACTCTAGGTTTTCAGGCTAAGCCACTTCTCAGAGGCACATCCCATATGGATTTATTTTCTGGTGGCATCTATCTATTTAAAGAAAGCTTACAGAAGTTCTCATGGCTCCGGAGCTCAGGATTTTAAGAACAGATTTTGTTTTGTTTGAGACGACATAGCTTTGTATTTAAAAGCTTAGATTTTGGTCTTTGAGGTCAGACCGCCTGGATCCAAACTTCAGGTCTGTGGTTTTCCTGCAGCCCAGATTCTGGCAAGTGGCTCAAGAGATCTGTGTTCCATTGCCCTTGTGTGTGAACTAAGGAAGATATTAGTACCCAGCCCATGAGATATATATATATCTCAAATCTGCCAAATCTCTTCTGTCCTGGCTGCCTCGTGAATGCTATCCCTTCCATCAACACTGAAACTCGAAATTATCCTAACAGATGCTGCAAATTTGATGGAGACCAGCAAAAACAGTATGGGGAGGGGGTGAGAAACTGAAGCCTTCCTCCTGAAAATACCTGTCCTTTCACATTTCTGAAATCTTTTGCTGTAATAGAAAGTACAGCTCATCTTCCAATCCCTCCCAGCCATTCAAGATTTTGTTTTACTAAGCCGTTGAAATGAATTCTACCCTACTCTAATACCCAGAGTCCTTGAGGTACTAAAGAAAATACTGCATATAAAATGCATGGACAGGCAGAATAGGTTTACATAATGTTAATGTAGACAAATGGCATGTACAAAATTATATCTAGCTGCAATTTAATTAGATTAATTAGACCAATATAATTAGTAGTGCTATATTACCCTAGTTAGACTCGAGCACTCCTCCCCAATGCCCCCCCACACATGCACACACACCAGCTCAAAAATGTTTTACAACCTGAAAACATTATAATAGCACGTGGAGTACCAGTGCAGTAACACATCAATTTCACCATGAACATAGCATTAGGAGTAGGAGTTTGTAGGACACTCAAGAGACACATAAAATGCTACCCTACCAGGAAAAAATTTTGATAATATAGACTGAAAAATACCCTTACTGTCAAAAAAAATGTTTATTTCACATTAATCCCACGTTTAAGTCTGGCCATGATCACACAAAAATGAATTTAACAAACAGGTCTGGAGTTAACCTAATGAATAAAACAGACTTAGTGTGGCTTTAGTTAAGCCCTGCAGAAGTGAAGTTTCAAACACCCATTAAATCACAGGTGTGCCGGAATTGCTGGGCTGTCCCATGAACACGTCTCAGATGCCTGGTCCATAAGCACCCCATAACCCCTGGGAACTATGGGTGGATTAGGTTCTTAACCAACGGGAAGATGCGTGACCAGGCTAATTGGTGTTCTGGGTCAGGGAGAGAGGCTGCTGCCCCAGCGTCTATAATTTGTTAAATGATACTGTGCAGCCTCCTTAATTATGACAAATAAAGACTCGTCTTCATGGTTAGGTCCGGCGAAGCCAACAGAGATGAGAAGACACACGGACGACACGGCCTAGAACACAATAGCCACCTGGTGTCCGTCACAGCGAAAGTGTTCCACTTGTATCCGACTCGTGTCTACAGTCACACCAGCTGCCTTTCAGTTCTGTGGAACGTATCACAGCTGAAAAATTACAAAACCGTGGCACAGAGATTGACAAAAACTATGATCACACAAAATGGGCATCAGTTCAAAGATTTTCCTGATTTTAGAATTGTAATTGAACACTACAAGACTTAAAAAGAGAAAGAAAACAAGGAAGAGGAAGAGGCAGGGAGAGAGAGAGAGAGATAAAAAGGCTTACCATTGATTGGGAAAAGCTAAAATTGAACTCACACCCAGCCTGCACATGGCTCCTGGCTGGAGACCCCAGAGAAAGGGAGAGGGGTTTTCCACACTCCCCAACTCACCCTGCGGGGCTACCCCCCACTCCCAGTGCCCTGGAGCAGGGCCTCGTGATTACTGGGGCCCAATTTGTGGGTTGACAAATATTGACATCCTCTACTGCAAAGAGGATGCGAGGAAATCTGGTGTTCATCTGATTTTTGTTTTCATCGTTCCGTTCTCAGGCATAAATTAAGATATTCTGCTAAATGTGAGCTTCTGCAGCCTAATTACACTGAATACACTGTGGTTGATAGTGTTTACATACTGCAAACTACTTAACATCTTATATATAGTAGGAAAGATGTATTTAAATATGTTTGCACGGCTTGTACTTGTATATCTCTAAAATAGACTTGAATAATTATCAAGCATTGCCATCACCAGGCTTTTTTGAGTTATAATTAAAATGTATCTTTTTATTATACTTTCAATTTTTGCTCTAGAAAATGGTGAATTGTAACTGCACGTTCAAGATTAAATTAATGTACTCCTTCAAAAAGCAATTTGAGCCATCTTTTACCTATAAATATCGTAATTTGGTGATGGTGTGTGTAGAAGAGAATTTGTATAAATATTTAAATCAGTGCATGGGAAATGTTAAACACTTCCACTAAATTGAGGATTTGAATAGTCCATATTCCTTCAGAAATGGTGAAAAAGATATCGGTGTGTGTTTATGCAGGCTGGCAATCCTAAATTTAAGCTGCCAGATTCTCTTGCTAACCTTTTTCTACGCCCAGGAGAGAAATGACATCCCTATGAAATTGCATCCATGACCGTCATGTTGTCACATCTAGTGCCCCTCGAGGTGCCGTCGGGGAGGAGCTGCACCTTGATGGTGTCCAGAAGGAGCTATGACTGCGCTAGAACAGTGTCTGGTGACCGGCTGTACAGAGCATAGTGACTATGGGACTTATCGCTCTTGTCATTCTTGGAAACTGAATAAATGAGGTGAGAACAAGGGATTGTCTGCTATATAAAGGTTAATGTTGGGACACCTGGACGGCTCGGTCGGTTAAGTGTCTGACTCGTGATTTCAGCTCAGGTGATGATCTCACAGATGCGGGATTGAGCCTGGAGTCAGGCTCTGGGCTGACAATATGGAGCCTGCCTGGGATTCTCTCTCCCTCTCTCTGCCCCTCCCCTGCTCACGCTCACTCTCGCACTCTCTCTCTCTCTCTCTTTCTCTCAAAATAAATAAATAAACAACAAAAAGAAAGTTAATGTTGACAGAGGTAGTGCTCTTTGGGTTAAGGCACAGAAGTCACATGTGGTAGAATGAGCTAGAATGGGAATGACCTGTAAGGGCTGAGAACTGGGAGGTGGAGACAGAAACCAAGGGTTGAATCTGGTTCAGTATCAGGTACGCTTTCAACCAGTGGCTCAAACGCCACCAAAATGCTTTGCAGCTCTGTTCATTTCTGCCATCTGTGTTCTTCTCTTTTTGTGCCAATGCTTTGACCTGTCTGATGCCTCTGACAGAATGCTGGTAACTTTGAACTCTGTCAAGTTCTGAAAACTCATCTTCGGCACAAGAGAATGGAAACGACTAACTTCCTTAGCCCTGGTTTAAAAACCCTGGAGAAAGCAGGTGCTCATCCCTGAGCCCCCCCACCCCCCAGGCACCGTTGGAGGTACCAGGGAAGGTAATTAGGTTCCCAGCAGACCCCAAGGGAATATATGAATGAGGAGGGGTAGGTGACCCCCTATCGGAGGCTCTATTTCCTAGATAAAAGGTAGTGTGATGTATTACACAAGCAGAGTCCCCTTGCTCTAAGAATAATCCCTACGAATGACTATCACTGGCCATCTCTATTAGGGCGTATTTATTCATTAGACCTGATGGTCTTCAGGGCTGCTAAGTCATTGTTGTCTCTGTCTGGCTGAAGTGCTTGAAGGTGATGTTGGAAGGAAGGAAGGAACAAAAGAAAGAAGGAAGGAAGGAAGGAAGGAAGGAAGGAAGGAAGGAAGGAAGGAGAGTATTGGGTTCTCCAGAGAAACTCAATAGGGTTTATTATAAGGAATTTAGTCACACAATTATGGAGACTGAGAAGTTCCAATTTCTGGCCTCTGCAAGCTGGGAACTCAGCAGAGTCAGTGGTATAAATTCCAGTGAGTCTGAAGTTCTTAGAACCAGAGTTGATGTAAGTCCCTGTCCAAAGGGAGAAGATGCAGGTTCCTGCTCAAAGCCAGGCAGAGGGGACGCTCCCTTCCTCATGGACTGGATGAGCCCCAGGCACCCTGGAGGAGCAGTTCACCAATTCAAATGCTAATCTCTTCCTGAAACACCACCACAGGCACACCCAAAAATACTGCGTAACCAGAAATCTGCACAGCCTGTGCCCCAGTCAGCCTGATGCATAAAATTAACCTTCACAGGAGGAAATGGACTTCTGACTTGTTTGTAGAAAGTCCCAGAAACTCACGGAGCCACAGATGCCCTTCATGTGCACATAAGCTAACAACAGGGCTTCTACCATTACAGCTTCTATTGTAAAGTGGCTAGAAGGCAGAAAGACATTGAAAAACTGAAAACCCTGACCTCTCAAGAGCCAGGCATAATGGGTTCAAACCCTCCTCTGCCACTGACCAGCCCTGGAACCTTCTGCTAATCGCTGAAGATCCCTTACCCACACACCCAACAAAGGGTTAACAACAGGACCTTCCTCATAAGATGGCTGTGATCTCGTCACTTGTAGAGCATCTCAAACAGTCCCATGTGGCAGGAAATCATGATATTTAGTTATCGTCATTGTTATTTTTCGAGTTCAGTATTTTCTATTAAATTTTAGGTTTCATTATATTGGGAGCAATTACTTAAACAGATGTGGTTTGGACATGTGATTTTTGGAAAGGAGGATGGGATTTTAAAGATAGCACCCAGCTAGTAGTCATACCCTCTGCTTCCTAAACTAGAAAATAGAGTTCAGACAAAATGATATCATCATGTAAGGACGCAGGTCTGAATCAAACTGACTCCATGACAGGCTTCAAGTTTCCGTCTGACCTTGGAGGCCTAGTGTTGGTTTCTCAGAATCCTTAGACAATAAAAGGGCACACATTGCCCAAGGCAGGAGGGACTACCCTGGTAACACCCAATCAGTTAAGGCCAGCTAACACCCTTAACACTCCTAAGGGCAGACCTAGAGATAGAAGCTATAGTTAATCACTTATTGCTTAAGGCTAGTTACACCCTATGTGAGGGTCCTGGGTCCTGGGTCCATTCTGTAATTGGTTAATACTCTAAATATTGTGATTGGGTCCGGCAAAAAGTAACAAACACTCTGGACAATGTGTATGGTTAAAGTTACTGCCAATAATATTAGGCGATAATGATTGGATCACTGTACCTGTGTCACAATTTCCTGTAACTCCCCCTTCCCAGAACCCATAAAGGCTCTACCCTTCCTTTGTTTGAGGCTCTCAGCATGGATCCACTGCGCTGGTGAAGTCTGTGAGCCCGAGTTTAGGCCCGGCCAGCCTAAGCCCGTAATAAAGCCCTTTGCTTTTGCATGCATGACTCGTTCTCCCTGGCAGTCTCTGGTTTTTGAAGACAATATTGTGATATTGGGCATAACAATCAGAACACACCAAAATAAGTATTTAGACCCAGAATTGACCACAGGGACACTAGAAGAGAATGCATTGAGGGACCAAGAATATAAGCTTAGTGTTGAATACAAAGAAACTCCCTATCACCCCCCCCACACAGGTCCACAACCTATATGGAAACTCATAGTGACCTCAAAATAGCAGTTAGGAGATCAAACAGGTTGCCGAAGAAATGAAATCATCTTATGTACCTAATATGGTGACAATGCCGGTCTGGTTCATGATAGTCAATAAGTATTAAGTAGAATGATTACACTCAGTTTGCTGTAGTCTTTCACATGACCATGGCCTAGTGGAATAAGAGGAGAGGGAAAAGGTTGTAGTTCACTTGACCTCAGAGAAGACAATCACAAGTCATTCATTAATGCTCTCACACCAAGGTTGTTGAGAGGCCAACTGCCATCATTTGGGAAACCAGCAGACAGTCTTGTGGCTCTAAATAGGAGAAGGGCATCCAGGTAAGAGCAGGAGGATGCCAGCTTTGGGATGTCAAATCAGATGGTCTGAGATTGAAATTCACTGCCACTGTGGCCTGGTGTGAGTGTATTCATTCATCACTGAACAACTCTGGTTATTGCTTGCCTACCACATGCCTGGCCATAGGGATCGGTAGTCGATAAACAGACAAAAATATCTGCTTTCTTTGAACTTACATTCAGATTCATTAACTTCTATCTCAAATGAGACCAACAACATTTCCTACCTCAACGGTTGTTACAAGAGTTGGGGTACCTGGGTGGCTCAGTCGGTTAAGCATCCGACTTCGGCTCAGGTCGTGATCTCACGGTTCATGGGTTCAAGCCCCGTGTCGGGCACTGTGCTGACAGCTCAGAGCCTGGAGCCTGCTTCAGATTCTGTGTCTCCTTCTCTCTCTGACCCTCCCCTACTCATGCTCTGTCTCTCTCTGTCTCTCAAAAATAAATAAAAACATTTTTAAAAAACCCACAAGAGTTAAACAAGGTAATGTGTGTAAAGTACTCCCATCCTGCCTCTCATTTTTAAGTCACTTAAGAAGTATCAGTAGTTGCTACTATCGTGATCTGTATTATTATTTAGCAGTCCGTCAGGAACCCACAGGACCCTATTCACCCGCTGACCCCTTTCCTGGCCTTCTGGCATTCAGCTTTGAGTTAGTGTTCCGCCAGCAGTAGAATAGAGTAAGAGTACATAGGAGTCGAATAGAGACAGCAAGGCACACAAATAGTTCAGGACTGGCCGCCGTGTCTGTCCTGTCGATCAGCACACTGAGTTGTCTAATCTCACATTCCAAGATAAAGATAAATATGGATCTGGAAACTCTTCTAGACACACATGCGTGCCATCTACCAGAAATGACATCAACAACCAAATTAATGTGCATGAACTTGACATGAAACCATAATTAACAATGTTTATAGCCTTCATTTCAACATGGTGCTGTGAAATTAGAGCATTATGATCTGAAGTTAGAAACCAAGAAAATTTTAGTGCATGTTTTTTGACGACGCTGTTTAAGGTCTCTTAGAGTCTTTAAGCACATACCACCGAATACCATTTCATGGAAATATATTTCATTTCGTTTTGTTTCTATCATTTTAAAATTGACTTTTAAGATACTGTTAAAAAGCGATGTTCAAGATGGTCTTTTTTTTTTTAAGGAAAGTTAAATGAATTTCAGATTTTCAAGACACATATTGAGGTTTTGAATTGAGAATGAGCCTGGCACTGAGAAAGCGTTCTCCATTGTAATTTATTTGCACACTGTTGCTAACCCTTTAATAAACCACATCAAAATTAGTCTGACCATTTCAACGACAGCAACAAATATCATTAACAAACAGGAAACAGCCAACCATCTCAAAAGTAAGTGCATAAGAATTCAATCATGGCGTGAAGCCAGGCAGGGAATAGCCACATTTACTTGTGTTCTCAGGACCAGGCAACCAGAGACGGCGAAGAAATTGTTCTTTTTGGCTCAAGATATTAACTAGAAAGAAAAAATTATCTGAAGGCTTACGGGTCTGATCATACACAAGATGCTACGCTTCTGAAAAATCTCACTAGGAATTCGTGGAACAGAGAGAGTAGCTTTCACGAGGAGATACAATGGGATGAAGGATGGTTTGGACAAAGAGCTCGAGTCCCACAGAGACATGCCCTTGTTGCTGGTGGCCAAGCGGGTGTGTTTGACTTATGGGAACTAATGTTTCCAGCCATGAAATCCCAGGCCGTTGGACATCTTTCATCAGAAGTGGTTAAAGCGCTGGTTTACAATTACAGAATTTAAAATAAGCTTCTCAAAACTGTTTCCTTGGGGAAAATTCCCACTTAAAAATACCCAGAGCTGCAGAAAGGTGAACACAATCCTACAACGCAGCATTTCAGACAGCTCCCTGCACCGGTGATGCGAACATCACACAGAGGGACGGGGCAGAAGCCCCGCGGCATTCCCTTGCTCCTGCCCCAGGGAACCGCCACACGGAGAGTCCCACACAGCTTTTGAGAACCGGGCAAAGTGCTGGGGTGTTCCAGATAAGACAGAGCCCTGGCGCAGGCAGGGAGGAGGCAGAAAGTAATTGCTGTTTGTGAACTCTGCCTGGAAAGCTTTTTCTCAAGGAGAAAACCACAGAGGAGCCCGAGCTCGGGAGCATTGCATTTGACTTGCAATCTGTGGCTGAGCTTTTAGAGGCTGGAATCAGCTGGTGGTTGGAGCCTGGGTGTAATCAGTGAACGTCTCTCAAATAGCAGAAAGGCTCTGAAAGAAAGGTGGAGAAATATTTCCAAATTACCTGCCTGTGGAGTCGAAGCTGCTGCTTTCCCCATCCCTGTGTGGGTTGCATCTGGGACTGGGACGGACCCAGTGAGGAGGACAAGGAGGGAGTCAGGCTCCTAAGAGAGAATGAGCCCGGGCGGGGTGAGGGGCCGGGGGCTCTGGGCACCATGACTTTGCTCCTGAGATATTCCACTGACTTTTATAGCAGGACGGCTCTCATTTCCCCATGGTCCAGCCGTCATATAGCCAAGCGTCCCATTGGAAGTACCTTTCTGGTCCATCCAATGTCTGGTCCAACCGTGTGGCTCTGTGTCCTTGGCAGGTAGGAATGTTTATTTATGTTGCTTCTGGGAGGTGCTGAGAACCCTCAACAAAACATCAGAGGGCATTCTTCGCTGGATCCTATTTCCCATGTCATAGGAAGCCTTCTTGCTTTGAAATGGATAAAAAGGTCCTTGCTGGTGGGGACACTATGAGTAGCATCTGGAAACATCAGATTCGAGAAAACCCTCATTGTGTTAAAATTCTTGCTCCTCTATGGAATTGAAAAATATTTGAGGTAACAATCCACATAGCAGGACCCTTCCTTAGCACCGTTCTTTCAAATGATTAAATATGTTAAAACCTCCCTTCTCCTATCTCAACACAAATTTCCCACATTACAACCCATCTGCTTTCTTCAAGGACATGCACCTTGTTTGCAGTCCCCTTTATCTGTCTTTATAACACCTTCCACCCGGCTTCGGGTCACCTGTCCCTCCAGACTTCCATTTATCGATTCTGCTGATAAAGTCTGGTGTGAATAGCCTCTCTTCCTGGAGACAGTAGGTCTCAAACTTCAGGGTATGTAGCAACTATCCAGAGATCACATAATGATGCAAAACTCTGGGCTCTGGGGTAAGGTCTAGAAGCTTCCATGGTGCCCAGATGACAAAGTGATTGTGACGTGGTGAACCACAAGCTGTGAAAAGATGACTCCCAGCTGTGGCCATGTTTACTCGCCGTCATCAAACTGTTGTTAAGCTAAATGTGTAGTAGGTGACTCATCGAAGAAACGGTCGATTCAAGCTGAACCCCTAAGCAGGGAGTTTTCAGTGACCCCTCTGAAATTTTCAGACATTCTTTCTTTCACCTACATCCTTGGAGAATCAGGAGACTTTCATTAATTGGGAACATCTATGACAAGACATGGCCTTGACGTGTTCCTTACAGGCACCCAGTGAGTACCCCTTCATGTATATCAGGGTCTCCATTCTTAGAGAACCAGGCACTGGGGCACGAATTCCATGGTCCACATGTGTTTCGTGGACTCAGATGCACGCAATTAGACAACATTTCATGCGCAAGCGAAAGGCTTCACTCTATCGTATTGGCAACCAGAAAATGTGTGTCTTTAAACCTGTTCCTCAATTTATTTGAGTTTTACAACAGCTTTTTTATAGATATGTGAAGGACATTTATATTTTGAGAAAAATAAGAGAATTTTTGTTGTTTTTATTTTGTTTAACACTATATCCTCCCCAAAGGAAATTTAACAGATGTGGGGGAAATGTCAGCAGAAAGATGGGATTCTTTTTTTTTTACATATATATGAAGTTTTCTTACAAAATGCTTCTCTCCTAGTTTTACAGGTGTTGAAGACTCGCTGTAATAGTTAATTAATAGTAAAAATAACTCACATTAACAATGTGAGTCAATTACAATCCAGGCACCAGCAGAGCATTTGAAATTGATAGGTTGAGTTCCACTCCACGTTAACCTCATTTGACAAAAAGCACCTATTCAACACATTTTTGGATTATATTTTCGACAGAATGGAATTGTTGCAGCAGGGACCGTGAAGTCCCCGGACACTGAGGTCTCCACCCAGCCCATCCAGAGGATGGCACAGGAGACTTTTGGTCTCATCAAAGAAAGAGTTAAGGAGGACCAGACAGAGGGGTGGAGGGGGTGTAAGAAGGAAAGTGTATTAAAGCAAAAGCACATACTCCTGAGATGTGAGCAGGCCAGCCCGAGGGACAGCCTTGCACCTTGGGGTTTGGGTCCCTATCATTTATTGACAGTTGTTAACAAAGTGGTGGAATATTTATTATTTGGGGAGGGGATTTCTGGGGAGCAGAGGTCCCCCTCTTTCTCCCCTACTTGGTCAGGGTTTCTCTCTGTCTGCTTTGATCTGGCTTCTTGTGGCTTTGTTTTGGAGTGTGGCCAGGATAGGTCTCTAACTTTCCCGAAAACTGGCCCTGACCCCCCGCTTTGCTGGACTTCGGGCATCCTGTTCAAGCCTAACCAACTGCCTACTCGAACAGAATCAACAACTTGTAGCACCCCTGGGTGCAAATCAGAAACATCTCCTGTTCTGGGGGCAATTGCTTACTCACCTGGAGTTGTCCACTTGAGCTGATGTTAAATAAATAGAGCACAGTTCTGCCCAGGAGTTCACACAAACAGGAGGACTTGGAACAGAGATTTAAAATCAAGTCCGTTGAGTAGATTCCTTTTCACCTACAGAGAGTTTCAGAATCCTCTCAAAAACTATTGAAAGAAGGGCGGGAAAGGTTGCTTTTTGTGTTGCTGCAATTTCCAGAAAACATTAACTTCATAAAGCGCAGATTTCAGCTTTTGGTATCTTTTGACAATCTCAATAGGGGTGAAGATCAAGGATTTCCCTACTGGCAATTTGCAAGTGCAGCTCTGAGCGCCTTCCTTCTGAAGGGATGAGGGAAACAGCACAATAAAATCCTTCCAGAAGAAAACAATAGATAACCCTATTGAAGACAGAGCTAATTTGAGTTCCTGGGAATTACTTAACTGTTTTTCTAGGTATTATTTCTAAAATAATCTTCCTCTCCTCTCCCTCATTTCATACATATATTTATATGTATCTTTTTCTTTCTTTCTATCTTTCTTTCTTTCTTTCTTTTTAGTTCTGTTTGTACCACAGCTTCAAATATAGAGCCAAGTCTTGTTTATTTCCTGCTATGCAACTATCCCAAGATTGTGAGCCTGTTTTGGGAAAAAAAAAATTTTAATTTGGAAAGCATCCTGTTCTGTAGTATTTCAAATTTAGAATTCCATTTAGCTGCAAAATGAAAACAAAGAGATAAAACACGGTCTTGTGTGTTTCAAGTTCGGATGCATCTCAGCCACATTCCATAGATTATTTTGATTTAGTTTTAACAAAATACCACATTAAATCACTCTAATGAGCTGTTTCTGTTCCCCTCTCAGCACAAGGTCATTAGGTACAAGACAGCATCTTTCTGCACTGTTTTCACTATTTCATGTCATAGATGTCAAAAGAGACTTTGATGGTTTTCCATAGTGGAGAACAGGACGCGACTTTGCCGAAGGAACGGGCTTGTTCCACAGCAGGGAAGCGATTTGTCACGCGTCTCCAGGACTGGTCCCAGGCTCTTCAGGCACATGTCTGGTCCTGGGAGGAAAGTTCACCAACCCTCCTCTCGAGCTTGCTCAGAAATAAGCTCATATCACACATTACATTTCAGCAGCTTCCCATCCACACGTTTGCTTCCTGGGGGTGAGGCGAAAACCCTGAAATTAGCATACACATCTAAAATATCTGTCATTAAGTGAATTGTGCTTTTTTTAGGGTAACAGCTGTCTTTTTAATTAATGAGAGTTGCAGACACATCATGCTCACAAAACGTCACGCGACGCACTCTGTTCACCCGTGGAGGGCCAGGCGCTTCCTTCCACGTTGCGATGGGATACAGACAGCAAGGTGAAAGAAAGCAACCAGGTATCTGAACGTGGCTGGCTGAACGTTACAGTGTGATATGCTAATTATAGAGGAAGAGCTCTGGTTCCAGCTTCCAATTAGGGGTCTGAACAACCTCGTCAGGACTTTTCATGGTTGTTAGCGTGTCTAATTATTTACGTCCTGGTGTAATTTCTGTGAAAGCTGGTTTCAGGTGAGTGGTGCAGTGGGTGGATGCCCATTGAACGCTAGATGGACCAAAACGAGCATGACGGTGATGCTCTGGGGAAGAGGGAGCCCAGGTTAATGTTCAGCAAAGCTTTCCAAAGCAGAAGGGCGACTTTGGTAGAAGGAAGGCCACTTCTTTTCTTCTTTTAATGTTTATTTATTTTGAGAGAGAGAGGGGGAGACACAGAATCTGAAGCAGGCTCCAGGCTCTGAGCTGTCAGCACGGAGCCCGGTGTGGGGCTCAAACTCATGAACCGTGAGGTCATGACCTGAGCTGAAGTCGGGAGCTTAGATGAATGAGCCACCCAGGTGCCTGAAGACCACTTCTTTTATTCAACAATCACCGAAGTCCTGGAACACCGCCAAGCCCCTTCCTTAGAAGCATCAGCTACTCCCTCTAAGTAGCAGAAAAGAGTGTCTTCACTGCAAGGATGGTTTTCAGAGAAATCTGTAGATTACACACAGGCATCCTGGCCGGATCGAAGCAAAGTTATATATTGTGTTATACATATGTTATGTTTGCATAATAGGAACACCCACTGTTCCTATTATGTATCAAAGTCAAACTACCTTCTTATCAATGTCTAAAGAATGAATTCATGACCTACTGAGAATAAAGCTGGCAATTATTTATATGAAGAATTTTTTATTGTTGGTTTGATAGGTCTTTACAGAGGCATCACATATATATATATAGTGTTATATATACACACACTTACTATGCATATGTTTTTATATTTCGTGGCTACTCTCTCTTAACCAATTAACATTTGTGTGCACTGGGGTGTTAATAAATAAGAGGAACGTTTGCCATCCATGATCACATCTGAAAGGCATTTCCACCAAAATCTAGATAAGCATCCACCAAATGCAATTGCAAGGGGGGATTTGGTGACAGGAAGTTTTTAAGTGCTCCCACACTAACGGGTTTGTGGGTGTTGTTGCTGTAATGGGAGTGGCCACATCCGTCTGATGTTCAGCAGACACAAAGTCAAGAAGATCAAGTCCAACAGCAATATCAGAAAGAGTGGGAATCCCATGTCTCAGACTTAAAGACACTTCACTTTGTCCACCACATGCTCCTTCCGACAAGCTTGGGTGATGAACAGGAAAGCTGTGACCTCTCTGACAGCCTATATGAGCAACTGACAGCACAGGAAATGTCGAAGGTGAAACAAAGCCTGCAGTCCTAGGAATAGTGAGCTGAGTAATCACGAGAGGTGAGTAAGGGAGTCAGAAATGAAACGGGCTAACGGGGATCCACATGGACGCTGCACAGGGGAGGTTGGCAAGGACCTGGGAACAAAGTTTCCCTCTGAGAATCCAACTACACAATCAACACAGCATGACCAGAGCCTAACACACACACACACACACACACACACACACACGCCCATCAGTGAGATAGATCACCCTCATGGCCTGCAAGAATTAACAGCACCCTTACTAACTATACCATCAAGGTAGAGGGAGACAACCTTTGACATGACTGGAAGTAGATCCAAAATGGAAACACAGGAAGGAACAGTCACCGAGGCAAGGTTTCACAGAACTCATCCAAGTACTGGTCTTGAGAGTGGGGCACCTGTCACCTGGACTACGTGTCCACCCTGCTTCACAGGTGCATGGTATGATGCAGCTAGGCCTTGGAATCATCAAACCTTATTCTGGCCGTCCATTCCCCAGGCTCTCTTCTGAGTGTTTGACTTCCCAAGTAGCCTGCCCGTAGGGAGAGAATGTGTCGGTCAGGACCGAGTGAACATCTGGTCTACCTGACAGTTATATTACTCACTGTAAATTAATGAACTGGCACTCTGGTTTCCTATGTCAGTCTCCTGTGAGATGTGTTAATGTAAGTCAGCCTTCCTGAACTCTGGGACCCTGAAAAATCAGCGCTTGCACATTGCATTGCCCACCCAAGCCACACGAGAAGACCACTCTGTAACGTTCCTGAAGATCTCAGTTAAATTAAAATGTCATCCCCAAAGATTAACACATGAGCAATCATTTCTTCAGTCAAAAATTGACCCTAAAATTTCGAGACAGTGGGATGTAATCCAGGGACACTGGGTCAGGGACACTGGGTCAGGGACACCGGGTCAGGGACACCGGGTCAGGAGTTGGGTTAAGTTAGAGACCGACAGTAATTAATGGTTGACCCCTTGGAGAAGGGGAAAGAGCAGGTGACCACTCTAACCGCGGGGCCTGCCACATCAAGGCAGGACATGGCTGGAACATTTTTAATAAGTCTTGAGTGATTAAGAATCAATGTAAGGGAGACCTTGCAAAAGAAGTTCTAATAGCTACGAAGCTCCTCCCCAGTTGACATTCTCTTTTACGAGAACGGTGACCACATGACAGTCATGTCCACAGAAGAACAGCACAGACCTCACACCTGCTTCTCTCCAATGAAGCCTCTGTTATGTAAGAAGACCAGAGAGCAAAGAATGGAGATAGAAGAGCGGCGCTCTCAGCAAGGAGCCTGGACGCTGCGGGGCCGGTTGACCTCCCCAGAGGGTGCAACGTGAGTGCCCCACGTGCAGAGGCGGCCTCTGGACTTGTGCACCGGGGCCATGGACCAAAGAGTGTTCACAACAGCACCCTCCCCACGAATGTCCAGCTTGAATACTGGAGGGCAACCTCCACCTGGAGATAAAGGCAGTAAGGCAGGTCTCCATCCCCACGGCCCCCACGCCGAGCTCCTCATTTCCACACCCATCACCTTCCCTGGATTGAGTCGTTCCCATGCTGACAAACCTCAGAAAAACTACAGGCGTGCTTCTTTCTGACTGCTGGGTGGCTGCTTCGCCATGCTGTTTAGTTCACTGCAATTGGGTTCCACGGTCCGAATTGTATGCGTTTTCTTTGTCGGCAGCGACTCTGGTGAATGATGAGTGCCCCCGTTTCACAGAAGTGTGGACCGACAGTGCGCTGGCCGCATCCCCCCCTCGTTCAGACACTTGTCTGTTGGGCAGAGCCAAGTAAATCACACCGCAGATAATAGCACGGGAGGGACAGTGCCTGGGGGAGGAAAAGAGAATAATACCTGAGCCATTTCGCGTGCTATTTTCAGGAATAGAATATCTGGAAATTTCAAAGACATTTGATAATTCTAAACAGCTCGTTAAGTTACCCTGCTCACTCCCAAAGAGAAAGAGCTTCCAAATCTGCATTCATATTGCTAAGGGGGGAAAGGCATTAGGAATAACTCTTGCACAGGTTTTTGGCGAGCGTCAGGGCACTTTTTTTCTAAAGACATTCCCTCTATCGCCTGCTGCTTGCTGCTTCGGAGCACCCTGACAAATTCACAGTTCTTAAAAGCCCCCATAAATGTTTTGTAAATTGATCCATTTTATCAGGGAGTTCTCAGAGCCTTGTCCCTGATATTCACCATGTTTTCATTCCCCATTCCTTGTTTATCTTTATTTTTATGCATTTTCCAACATAAAAAGACTGTCATTATTAGCACCAGCGTCCTCCTTATTATTATCATGACGTTAGCCACAGAAAAGATTTACCATCTGCAAGCTGGAAATTCTCACAGTCTTGAGATTCTCGCTACTCCTGACAGACTAATAAAAATAAATAAATACGGCCATCTTAAGAAAAAAAAAATAAGGTCTCTTAAGTTGTTAGGCAGCATCAAGAAAGAGGCACATGCCTATCTCCACTTTGTATGGGAATGTTGAAGCCGGACGAGAGCCGGAAGAGACTGCTGCAGAGACTGGGAGATCCTTCCGAGGGTTCTGCTCATACAGGAGGGGACATTGCAGGTGTGTGGCCAGGAGAGTGTCGCAGGGAGACAGGAGGGTCTATGATGGAATGTGGCAGACGGGAGCCAGGAGAAGGGCAGAATGAGGAAGTTAGTAAAATTGCACCAGAGACCGAAAATTATGGACCTGTTCGGAATATGAATCCCCACAGCTGTTTCTCGGGGGCCAGGCGATTGAAGCTTGTTTGGAATCCTTTCCTGGACAAGTTCTATTAAAAATGAGATAGTGTCCTGTAAATACAGGATCATGTGTTCAAGCATTTTGTCAGCCCTCTGGTGCCTGATTCATTCCCGATAGCGCAATCAACCGGGCATTATCCCGGGCCTGTAAGGAACAGCCGGCACATGCTTCCATCACTCAGAATCGCTACCTTTTTAAACACAAGCACGTAAATGAAATATTGTCCCCGGCCCCGCGAGGCCGGGCGGGGACCCAGCACACGCCGGTGCTCTGAGGAGGGAGCGGACGCCAAAGCCACACATCAATCCCTCCAGGCCAGGCATTCGCAGGAGAACCTGATACCGGGGAGAGGCCAGGTCAGCCCAACAGCATCCACACTGAAAGAAAAAGAAATCCAGCTAGAAACCAATTTTCCTTGAACAGCTGTTGGCGGGTGTTTAATTTCTGCCGTAGAAGGCCCGTTTTTTGGAGGCTACCTAGTCATTGTGGGGGAGCGCGGGCAGGGCAATAACGCATAAACAGTGTTTCCCCTTCTGCTCCAATCGTGCAGCCGGTAGTCGTGGCGGTCGTTAAAATATTTCACAATACTTCTGAGAGCGCCCACACTTTGAGGGGGTTCGTGGGGAGTGTCAGAAGGTATTCTTCCCCAAATGACACAGTGCACCCTCGGCCTCCAGCCAATCTACTCATCTCGGGGCTGCCCAGGGAAATCTTGGAGCTGTTCTCTGAATCCCTCATTCATTTCCAGGATGGCCCCATATGACGTTAGTGGCATTAGCATTAAATCACAACCTGGACGCTAAATCACACCCTGAGAGGGAGCAAAACCCTCGTGACTGGGGAGGAATAGGTCCCTGGACTCAGGCGTCATGCACACCTCCCAAGGCCTCCAGCTCCAGGACTGGGGGCCGTTAATGAAGAAAACAGGTGACCCCGGCCTTGCTAAGAGGGGGCCCCAGGCCAGCTCGGTGCACGAGCGGCACCTAAAGGCTCCTGAAATATGCTCATGACCAAAGTCACTTTGTCCTGCACCCAAATCCACCTTTAGTTAATGGGGGACGTCTTATGCTTTGGAAGGACAGACAGGTGGAGGTAACATGAAGTCAAAGGCTGCTTGCCTGACCTGCCCAACACCTCGCCTGGTCCGGGAAAAGTGAAGGGACTGGGGGACGGGATGTTACAGGGCTGGGTTTAGGGGAATCGTCTGCGCTAGAAGGAGGAGGTGGTACCTGATGGCCTTGACCTGAAGTGACAGGACTTGGGATGGTTCCAGAGAATCGGATGTGGCAGAAGAAAATGAAAGGATAATCTAGAAGGTGGGGTGGATGGAAACTGAAGTCACACCTCACGTCATTCACAGATGGCCTTCGTCCTGACCTTGGGCTCACTGCACACAAGACATTCACATCACACAGGAGAGCACGTGCGTGTGGGGAGGACTTGATTTTTCAGGCCATCTCTCCTGGTAGTAGTTGTTCTTCCTCCAAACCCGGGACCCCTGCCCTCTGGCTGTCACAGGGCTCTCTCAACAGAAGTGGCATCACAGCAGACCCCCAGCGATGGCCGCCAGGCATCTGCTGTCATTGGACCCGGTTCATATCCTGTGTAAGTCCCTTGGACTCCACAGTGTTATTACCAGGTTGTAAATCCAGGAGGTCACATTTATAAAGCATGGGGAGCTGCTAAAACCGAAGTGTGGCTTCAGAAAATGACACTGATGATCCTGTTTGGAAACAGACTTATTTCCTGATCCATCCTCTGAGGGTGGATTTTCCCACAGACAAGGGGGCAAGGCCTGGGGGACGACCATCAGGCTCGGCAGCCCAAGGGGGCCCAGGTGGAAGGACGAAAAATTCTTCTTATTTTTTTAATCTTTATTTTAAAGAGAAAGTGAGCAAGCAGGGATGAAGAACAGAGGGACAGAGAGAGAGAATCCTAAGTAGGCTCCCCCCAACCCCGACTCAGCACAAAGCCCCTGGGATCATGACCTCAGCCAAAATCAAGAGTCTGATGCTTAACCAACTGAGACACCAGGAGCCCCGGGACAAAAATGTTCTGACACTTAATTACCACCGGCAGTGGGTTTATGGTGGCCCCTGGAGAAATACGCTATGTTCTAACACCCTGAACTTGGAAATATGGAAAGAGGCCCTTATTTAGAAAATACTCCTTAATCCCTCCTCCCTCGAGCCCTGGAAAACCACTAATCTACGGCTCGTGTGTACAGATTTACCTATTCTGGATATTTTATAGAAACAGAATCACACAAAATGTGACCTTTAGTGTCTGCTTCTTTCGCTTAGAACAATGCTTCAAGGTCCATCCATGTTGGAGCTGGGCTCAGCAGTCTGTGCCTTTCTGTGGCTGAATAATATCCCACTGTGTAGACAGGGCACAGTTTCACTCAGCTACCATCTGCTGCTGAAAGATACTAGGGTCCCTTCCACTTTTGGGCTATTGTGCCACGATTTGGCTGCTTGGAGCACCCCCACAATGAACAGGCATTGGGTTTGCCTCTTTCAGTCCCTGTGTTCAGTTCTCCAGGGTATGTGCCCACAGGTAGAATCGCTGGGTCGTGTGGGAGCTCCATGCTGAGCCTCCGTTCTTCATTCCCACCAGCGTGGATGAGCAAGGCACATTCCCCATGGGAAAAATGCCCTCTCCCAGACTCCTCAGCAGGTCCAAGTCCACACTCCTCCTTCCATGATCGCACAAGGACTGATCACCCTTGGTGGCTGAGCCAACTTAACCAGTAGCTCCATTCAGTTGCCCGGCAGACTGTGGCCATATCAAGGCCTGCTTCAGGGAGGAGGTGGGACGAGGGTCAGCCTCGAAGGATGTGAAAGGTGTCTGGAGGAGAAGAAAAGTCCTCCAGGTCAGAAAATCTAGCGTGGGTTGGGCATGTTCAAAAATAAGTGCATAGATCGGGGCTCTGGGTGGCACAGTCAGTTGAGTCTCTGACTCTTGGATCTTGGCTCAGGTCATGATCTCACAGTACATGGGTTCAAACCCTTTATCAGGCTCTGTGCTGACAGCAAGGGTGCTGCTTAGGATTCCGTCTGTCCTTCTCACTGGTCTTCCTCCACTTATGGACTGACTCTCTCTCTTTGTCTCTCTCTCTCTCTCTCTCTCAATAAAAACTTTAAAAAATTAAAATAATAAGTGGGTAGATTATCTGGCTATAGTGAAGGGTGTGTGGGAGCAGAAATTAGCAAGGTCATATAGCCTGTGCATTCCAGACTCCTCCACCATTCAGCATTTATATTTCTTTCTATCATAAATTAGGATAATTAAGACACCATACCTAACAGTGTGGTAAGCTCAGCCTTTCCTGGCTGGCTCTGAGACCCCTCTGGGAACATACAAGCCATGTTTCCACATTCCATGAATTGTGCTCCATGGCCATGTCATCCACCTCCCTGGACCTTCAGGATTCTTCTGCAAGTCACCTCAGACTTTGGAAGAACTGATTCAACCTCTAGGATAACCATCAGTAGAAACACAACTCTGTCTACAATGAAAACAATCTAATACATGACTGTATCATGTGATGTCATTCTTCAATTTTTCTAACTCTTTTATTTAAAAAGCAGAAGCTTTAGATAACCAAACCTCACTAACTTATTTTTACCAAAACAAAGATGTGGAAATAGGAACAGTGTGAGCAGCATTAAGTTGGCCAGCTCTACTTACTATCAGACATCGGGGCTTAAAAATTTCTGGAGCTCAGTGTTAATTCCAGTATATTAGACTGAAGTTAGTTTAAGTCAGTATGTGACCATTGCATTCTGAGCAAAAAGCTTTGAATATTATCTCACAGGCGAGACAGAGCCTTTGAATACTTTTACTAAGGGAATGATATGATGAAAGTATTAAAGGAAGATTAATTTGGACACAGTCGTAGAACATCCTGGAAGGAAATCTGTACCTAGGGGACTGACTGTAGATGATGACAGTGGCTGTGATGTTAGAGACATCGATAAGAAATAATTCACGTGGCTTGACATTATTTACCTATTGGGAGACAGAAGAGCATACTAAAATAAATCCATTGTTCTGAACATAGACAATGGGCAGGAAGGAGCATACACTGCAGAACAGGAAGCATCAGGGCCAGCCTGGAGGAGGAAAGACGTTAGGAGTTAGCCTTTTCTCGGGTTGGATTTTCCAGTAACTCCAGAAGATCTTCGCAAAAACAAGAAATTACAGGGATATTGTCAACACATCCACTTGGTTAGAATCAGGGATGAAAATTCCTACTCCAAAACTTGCTTGTGATAGCACTCAACACATGTTTTGGGGTAAAAGATTGACAGAATCAATAAATTATTTCTGGTGGAAAGACAGAAAGGTAAAAAAACTCATCCAACATCACACATGACAAGTCTTAATGTTCACTGCTCTTCAAATATCCTCATCATGGCTCAGTCCAAAGTGCAGCCCAAATGACCTCAAGAGCCAAGTGGTAAAACTCCTTGTAGTGCTGGTTGGAAAGGCAGAGTTAAGAGACACAAATGAACAAAAACTATAGGAAAAAAAAATGCCCAGGTAAAAATGCTTAAAATAGGAGAGCTAAATTCAGACAAGTCTCCAAAAGATTGATTCTTACCTGAAGCTTACATGATTGTCTGAAGGCGTAAATATCTGTGTTCTGCTTCTCTTCTGATTGCACCTGCTGCACGAGGGGTCTGAAAAACCACATGAGTGGAAACGTACTTGATAGAGAATGAATTCAGACTTGAATGGACAGGTAGGTGGAGATTCAAAGTAGGGTTGACCTGTAGAAAGAACTTCAAGATGTTAAAATGTGTTAAATGCCCACTTAGCTGTTCAAAACCGACCTTTGAGTCACACACTGGGCTCCATTTTACACACGGGTTCTTGTCCCAGGCTGCCCTCAGTTTTAGAGGCCATAGTAGGGTTCCTGGAGTGGAGGCCAGGGTCTCCATCCCTCCCCATGAAGCTGTATGGCAACCACGTGGTGAGCCTTCAACTTTTACCCTTGTGCTCACTGCCAGGTGGCATTCCCTTGGGGGCAGGAAAGGAGGTGGAGAGCGGTCACCATGTCTCCAGCACTGACTTAACGGGGCAGAGATAATTTACCAATAAGAACACAAGTATGGTGTAAAGAGGAGAGAAAGAGATCAAGAGCCGCTGGTAGCTTGAGGAAACAACACAGAGCAGCTGGAACGAGAGGGTTTGTACCGTCGGAAACTTGGGTCCCAGGCCCCGCATGCCGTCACTGTGACTTCGGTTACATCACGTAACCTCTCTGGTCCAAAGATGCCTCATCTTCTAAAGCAGGATGATTGCACTGACCGCAGTGCTGCTGCGGGTGTGGTGAGGGATGCGTGATGACTGCAGACCAGTCAGGAGGGGGCTTTGGCCTTGAAGAATTTTTTTAAAAAGCTCCAATAAAACAGATTACACAATAAGAAAAATGTGTTATCTGTGAAAATAACTAGTTCCTACCTCCGGGAGGGGAGTATTCTGTGGCTCAACTTCCTAAGGCCAATTTCCTGCCACGTTACTGGTCCCCCCACAGGCGCAGCAGGGAGCACAGCCTCCGTGTCCCACCGTTGCTCACGGACCGAAGGTACTGTGTCTTCCTCTGCATTTCTCTGATTTTCTTTTTACTAAGTAATAAATTACATGTAATACAGATCCACACTGGATTCAGTTGGGAGAATTTTGACAAACATAATTCACCTTTGTGATCCCCACCCCACCACAAGGTACATCGCCCTAAAATTCACCTACACCCCTTGTTGGTCAGTCCCTTCCCCACCGGGCCACCAGGACACTTGTCACCACCTGGTGTCCCTAGAAGCACAGAGGCACAGGTGCGCTGCTGCTGGCTCTCAGGCAGCGTGGACCCGGAGGCTGAGTCCTGCTGCTGACCCGCTGGTGGCCTCCCCTTTGCGCTCATGGGCAAGCATTTGGGTCCTGCTGTTCCCGGGCTCTCGTCTCCCCCGCGGGGGCCCAAGGACGGGGTGTCACCATCATCGGTCAGGGCACGTATCGGTCCCAGCGGAATGGCCAGCCAGGCGTGAGAGGGGAGCACCCGGGTCCACACGGGCAGGCGCGCTCCCGGCTCTCCAGCGTTTTCACCGGACCCGGGGTTCCTCTGGACAAATGCTGATGCCCGTGTCCCCAGCCTGAAGCAGCCCCCCCACCCTCGAGCCCCGCATACCAAGACCGTGTGGGCAGGGAGGGGCGGGCAGACTGCTTCTGGCTGAGTTAGCGTCCACCCGTGGGCTGGAAGAGAATTTTGGGTTTCATGTAGTTAACTAAACCAGAGCTGGGAAATGGCTCTTGGAGAGAGAGCACACTATGTCTTCTCCCACAATGCTAAGATCCTTTTAAGGGAAAACCATTACGTGCATGAAATATGTTTGTACTTAAATATTCAGAAATATTTTTTAAAATGCATGTATTTAGGGAAGCTAACTAAAGTCATGTGAACTTTTTTGCACGTAAGTATTCATTCATTGGGCCCTCCTTTCCTTCCACGGGTCAGTAATTATCAACTTTGTTATGAAAAGAAAGCCTGGCTCGTGGCCCCAGATGGCGGGGGCCAGCATCACCTGCATGGTTAAGGTTCACTACTCACGTTCTTTTCTTTTGTATTAGTTTTTTTCTTTTTTTTGAGAGAGAGAGACAGAGAGTTAGTGGGAGAGAGGGGCAGAGAGAGAGACAGCGAGAATCTTAAGCACACTCCATGCTCCATGCTGTGAGACCATGGTCTGAGCCGAAGTCCAAAGTCAGACCTTCAACCGACCACATCCCCCAGGCCCCCCGGGGTCACTCGCTTTCTTCGTGGAAATAGAAGCACAAGACAATCTCCTCAAGTCATTCTGTCTGAACACAGTTTCTAACATAGATGACTTAAGCTGCTGGGAAACATTCCACTCAAGTGTCATTCCAACCTTCTCATGTCATAAATTGACGCAATGTTTAATTATCTGTTCTCATATTCAGATGCCGAGAGTTGGAGAGTGAAATGGGAGGGTATCTGAGAGAAACAGATACAGATCAACCAATAGTAAAGTGTGTGCAGAGACCAGCATGTCTGCGTTTTTAAACAAGAAGGAAGGAAAAATAAATCCATTCCAGCAAAGATCACGGAAGTCGGATTATTAGCGGATGCTGCCTCCACACCAGGCGGGCCCCGGGGTGCCCCAGGCCCTGGGTGTGCTCGTCACGCAGGGGGGCAGGGCCAACAAGGAGCCGTGACTTCTGGCATCGAGGCTGTTTGCTCCCCGGAGAGCAAATTCTGTCCGTGTCCTCTGGTCACTCTGGGTGTCTGTGAGTTGTGATGATTACACATAACCAGGTGCTGGTCTTAACTAGGCATCATTCTGCACCTCTTGTTCAAATAAATCCAAACGTCTTGCCGGTGGGGTGGGAGGACGCTGCTGCGGTAACATTGACCGAGGACCTGGCTGTAAAGCTGTCGTCGGCTCTAGAATCAGTGACATGTTTGACAGCACAGGGACAAATACGTATTAGCCACACTGCTTAGTCCACATTTCAAGGGCAGAATTTGAAACCACGCTTTTGCACCAGGCAGGCTCAGGTCACTAAGAGGGTAACGAAATGCCTAGAGCCCACACCGTGGTGCACTCGCCTTGCCCTTCACCGATTCACGAAGCTCCGTCCAGCAAAGCAGAAGGTACACAGCTCTGAAGTGAAGAAAATAATAAAATAAAATAAAATATTTTGTCAAGAAAGTCATCAGATCAGCCCCCCTGGTCCTGGGGGCCCCTTGTCCCTCATTCCTGGTAGAGCACAATTATTTGGGAAAACTGAATGATCTCAAACTAGATGTTTGTGTTTATTACTGAAAGTTCAAGCAGTCAGAAAGGAGGGTTTGTGTCTGTGACGTGTGCACACACGTTCACCCCCGGGCACAAACCAAAAGTATAAAGACAGAAAGACTCAAATGTAGCCATTGTCCTGCTCACATGGTCTGATGCGTCTTGGTAAAGGTATAAAGTATCAGGCGGCTACGTGTTTCCATGACTCACAGCATATAATCTCGTACAATGTCTTCCTTACTTCTTTACCCCTTCCAAGCCAACATTGCTTGTTTTAGGTTCCATTGGGCACAGAGTCTAAAGTGAGTTACTAACGGGTGTATCCGACAGGCTTGACCGAAACATAGAGCACATTTCTCCATCTCCCAGAGGTTCTCTGCTCCCAGATTTAGGAAACTGATCTTGCAAACAATGACGAGACTGAGCATTTCAATGTCTTCGTGCAGGACGAGGGAGGGAGAGACCTGGTCCCGAAGAGCCCTGGGCTGACACGTTCCTCTCCCAGGAGACCCAATGTGGCCACATGGGGCGGCATTTCTGTGCATCAGTGAGAAATTTCACTTGCTCGTCCCCTCCTCATTGAGGTGAACAGGCAAACTGACACACTTGTAACAAACTGCTTTTCAAATCAGAGTTCAGAAATGCGTTGATAAGATTCTGTCTGAAAAGCTGGATGGAAATGTGGACAGCGTGTGCCTCCACTGATGTCAGGCTGTGTGACACGGGGCCTCACGTGGAGTTATGATCCAGGGGTGAGCCCAAACCCTTAGCGTGTCTGGAGGACTGCACAGTGTCTAAATATTCCACCATCGCAGCCATTTCAGCTTGCTTTGGTTCAAAACATTCATGGAGCACCCCAAACACCAGACACAGAAGCACTAGGGGAGAGGACGGAAAGAGCTGGACAGCATGGCCCCCTCCTGGGGCCCAACAGGTAACAAACACACATGGGGTGTTTCTAGGCAATGACCTTGCAAAAGAATAGCCTGGCTGAATCCAGTGTCTGGACTTACGGTCAACGCAAGTGCAGTGGATGCAGGAGACTCTTTCCAGAGGCCCAACCCTCAGCAACACAGGAACTTGGCAGGAGGGGGGGAGGAGCGTGCACCCACCACCTCCTCTCAGGGTCCCCTTGGCAGCTAAAGGGACGCCTGCGGGCAGGCCTTCCATGGAATTTGTCCCCGGGGCTGCAGCCCTGGCTCTTAGGCACACAAAATTCGCTTGGTCGCGATGACTCAGCGATGTAAGAAAAGTGAAAATCCTCCTCCTCCTTCCTTCTCTCCATCCTTCCTCTCTTCATCCCTCCTTCTGTCCCTCCCTGCCTCCTTCCTCCATTTTTCCCTCCCTCCCTCCCTCCTCTCTGCTTCCATCTGGTCTTTGCCTTCCTCCCTCCCTCCCTCCTCCTTCCTCTCTCCCTGCCTCCCTCCTCCATCCTTCCCTCGCTCCGTCCTCCCTTTCTGAACAGTGCGCCCAACGAGAGGTTGCTTGACGGATCATTTGCTGTGACATCACATCCTGCCGGGCCGCTTCCCGCCACGCCTTGCTGTCACACAGCGGCCAGACCTCATGGCGCAGGGGCTGCCTGGATGCATGCTAGTGCAGCATAACGTTGAGGAAGCCGCCTACCGAGGTGAGCCGCATGGGACCCATTTCTCCAGGGCACAGAAACAATTCCGCTCCTGCAACTTAGGGCCCATTCGACCAACTCAGTTGCTTTAGTGACCCCGTTCGGCCCCAGCCTAAGCAGCCAGAAGCTCTGGCAGCATCTCAGATCCGGCAATGGTAGAGGGCAGGGTCCCTCTCAAAGCCAGGACAAGGGACAGAGCAGGAGTGGCGGGGCACGGAAATGACGTGCCATGTCCACTGGTACAGGATGAGTGCTTCCTGGGTTAAACAGACAGCTTCGCACAGTCTCAAAATAAAGTCCAGTGTATCAGCGTTTGTATTTGCTAAAAATATTACCCTTTCCTTAGATTTCCTATCCCATGAAACTAAAAAAATGGGTCTTACGGCAAATCCTAAAATATAATCCAAAAGGTGTTCCTGGATATGCTTGAAGGACAGGATTTGGATGCCGGGCTGTCTTGAGTAGGTTTTGGAGGGACCCGCACAGCTCCCAAGGCAGCCAGGTGGGAGCCTTTATGCCTCCACACAGGACACCGTCCCCACTCTACCGTCCAGGCTTGCCGATCTACGAGGGGCTGGGATTTCCCGGGGAAGTCGTGGGGAGCCTCTCTCGGTGTGGCTGCTGCCAGCCATCCGGGGGGCCCTGGCTGCCCAGCACACCCCTGCCCCTCCAGCCCTGGTCCCAGGGACCCGGCAGCTCTGAGAGCCTGGCGCCCGACCCCGGGCTGCCCGTGGCTGATTAGGGTGAATGATGGTGGTGGCGAAGCCAATGCCATGGCAGTAAAGCCACGCTGACAGAGGACCGACCGCTTCTGATTCTGCCCCTGGACCCAGGCGGCTGGACCCAGGCCCCAGGCAGCAGGACCCTGGCTGCTAGCATTCCACAGAACCCAGGATGCTGGACCCGGGCAGCAGACCCTGGACGGGCCTGGCACAGCTTCTCCACCGCCACCCTCCTCCATGGGGCGCAGGTGCAGTCACAGAAGCAGAGAGAAGTCCAGGCGAGAATTCCACCGACTCCGCTGTGCGGTTGGGAGAGGCCTGAACAAGCAGAAAATAGGGCACGATTCATAAAGCCTTTCTTTTTCCCTCTCCCTAGCTCACGATCATCCTCAGGAAGATTAAATGAAGAAGAAGCTATTGATCTGTGAAACGTAATCTAATTTCAAAAGAAAAACTCTAGATGCCATATTCATTCGCCGGTGGCCACAGCCACAACTCAGTCCACAGCCGCCTTCAGGACAGAGTCAGAGCCCACAGACAGCAGTCTCCCTCCCGAGGGATGCAGGGGTCGGGAGCCTTGGGGTTGCCCACCAGCAAACGTGGGCCGTTCCCTGGAGCCTTCTCTTCCCAGCCATGTTCAGGGCTCTTTAAGCAGGGAGGGGGACCCGGAGCAATGACAGCAGTGGCAGGTCAGGCATCTCATGCTGCCGGGGTCCCCAGGCCCGCCTGTCTGTCCTGGCTGTCTCACTTTACCCTGGCAGTGACCCCTTTACTTCTGGATGAAACCCCCATACCTGTTTCTGCACCCGAGGTAGAGCACCCCAACAAAAACAACATCAGCGAACAAGACATCGCCAAAAATTTACAAGAAACACTGGCGCATCGTTGGCACAGAGCAGCGAGCCCCGAGCAGGCCGGCCCAGCTGGTGAGGGTTCAGAGTGCCCTACGCAGCTTGTGAAGCACAGAAAAGAAGGTGCTGGAACAGTAGCACAGAGAGTGGCCCCTGCTGCAGGGTTGTCTGGCCCAGGCGAGGGAGGAAAGGCGGGCTGTGGTGTGTCCCTGGCCCCAGCCTCCTCTCGATCTGTGCAGCTGCTCTTCAGAAAACTCCGGATAGACAGCTGGACGTGTTTGGAGGGTTAGGTCCCGGAAGCCAGGGGTAAAGAATATAACCCCGAAGGGGTCTGTCCAGTGAATGTTTCTCAAAGAAGCGAATGGAATTTAAGTATTTGTTAGAGATCACACACAAGTGTCTCTTGAGACACAATTCAATTAATACAAACGAAGCCAATCATACTTTGTTTCCAAGGAGGCTTGATTTCACGAAGATCGTTGAAACCCTGGAAATTGAGAGGTTCTATTCACTGGCCCCTGTCTTGATCTCACAAAGCTAGAACCTGGAGAGACCCTGCATCAACCAGCAAACTAGAGCTGTTTCCTAAAACGATGCCCAGGAGTTCCTGTTACCTAGGATTGGCGCGGACATTGTGACTCACGGGCAGGGTATTTTTACGAATCCGTGTAGAATCCTCACTGCCTTACAGCCATTAAGTAGGGCTACGGAGTATTTGGTTTCCCACCCGGATCCTGAATGAGGAATTGTTACAATAAAAAAAATAAATCGGAGGGAAGCATCAATGTGTTTCATGAGAGATGCTTCAAGGAGAAAACTCCCCGCACTTCTGCGGGCTCCTCCTGGCACACTCAGAGGGCAGCAGGACAGAAACCCAGGGTCACACATGGGGTCTGTGTCAGCCCATTAGTGAATATCTGTTGTTTGTTTGTTTTTTCAGAATAATGGACACCATTTCCTCCAGCATGTTCTCTTCACAGAAAATCACATCCACCCATTTTTGTCATGTGGATAATGCGTATCCACTATTTATAGAAATTGCAAACTCATTAAAAGCATACGTCCATCCTAACCCTGCCTACACTACCGTTGATGAGCTTGATGGGTTCCACCTGTTTTATAATTGGTGAGGTAACTCTAGGCAGGACGATGAGCACCCTTCACTCAGTTCCCGGGTGCTCTATGGTAAAGTGCCTGACTGGCTAGAGGAAAAAGCATGTGTCAGCATCGGAGTTACCATCTTCCGTCTGTGTCCTGTTGAGCCCCAAGAAGTGAGAGGGAAGAGAGGAAACTAGAGGTGAGGGGCATGGACTAAAATAGGAGTCACAGTAAATAAAAACATTTTTTAAAAATTTAAAAGGGGAACCTGGGTGGCTCAGTTGGTTAAGTGTTAGACTCTTGCTTTCAGTTCAGATCGTGATCTCATGGTTCATGGGATGGAGCCCCATGTCTGGCTCTGTGATGACAGTGCGGAGCCTGCTTGGGATTCTCTCTCTCCCCACCTCTCTCTGCCCTTCTCCCACTAGTGCCCTCTCTCCCAAAAATAAATAAAAACATTAAAGAATTTTAAAAATAGAAAGAAAGGAGTCATAGTACTTTCTCTTGGATTGCACATTTAATAATATTCATGAACCGTAAGCCTGATGGATCCACAGAGAGGCTTGTTCCTTCATGGCAAGGGAGCCAATATTTTCATGGAATCCTAACTGCTTTTTTCACCCACCTCCATGCATCTGACTACCGATAGACTTTGACCAGTTACAACAAAATCCTCCTGCACGGGCTTCTCCAGGCTGTGTGGGCTTCTCTCCACCTCGGCCGCGGCCGGCAGCCAGCTCATGTCACACGCACACAGGTGGGTGTGCATCTCACACGCACACAGGTGGGCATGAAACCCTAGACTTTGGGTTTGTTTCCATCCCGTTCAGGTTCTTTTCTCTCCCAGGACCTGACCATCTTGGTCATGGTGATTGATTGTGATTTTGTGGATAACATGGATTACGCGTCTCCCTTTCTCACACCGAATGAATCAGAAGCTTTTCTTCTGAAAACCTCCAAGTTAGTGAAGGATGAAGATACATAAATAAAAGCTCATCCAAGGTAGACCATGGTAGTGATACTATAGAGGGAAAAGGAAAATCTTATGAAATATATTCAAGAAAGAGAAAAACTTGGACAGGAACATAGCCTCTAATCTGCTGTCACCATGTACCTTCTCTCTCTGGGTGAGCCTGCAAATGTAATCAACATGAATTCAAATCTTCATTCAGGTCAACGACAAACATCAGGGGACTGTGGGAGGGACAGACCTGCTCATGTGAAAAATTCATTCATCAGCCTTCTTCAGGTAAAATATCTTGATCAACTATAGTTTTTAAAAATATCCGGGGTGGTGCCTGGGTGGCTCAGTCAATTAAGTGGCCAACTCTCGATTTCGGCTCATGTCATGATCTCAGGGTTTGTGAGTTCAAGCCCCAAGTCAGGCTCCATGTTGACAATGTGGAGACAGCTTGAGATTCTATCTTTCTCCCCCCTCCCTGCCCTTCCCCCACTCATGCTCACATTCTCTCTCTCTCTCAATATACTTAAAAAAAGTTTTATTTATTTTTTGTGATAGTTTATTGTCAAATTGGTTTCCATGTAACACCCAGTGCTTCTCCCCACAAGTGCCCCCCACCATGACCATCATCCCCTCCCTCCCCCTCCCCCTTCAGTCCACAGTTCGTTTTCAGTATTCAAGAGTCTCTCATGATTTGGGTCCCTCACTCTCCCCAGTTGCAAAGTGTTTATGATGGTTCAAGGTTCTCAGCTTCACTGATGCAATCCTGTGAGTTAGGTGTGATCACACTTCACTTGCACACGGCGCCAGGCTCCAGCAGGTCACATACCACCCAGGCACCTGCTGGAATTTGGACGCAGGAATTCTAACTCCATGAACACATCATCAACCACAGTGCTGTCAAGCCTCACCTCTAGATTTACCTCGGGAAAGATGCAAAGACCTGGGCCCCGAGGAATGTGAGGTCAGAGTATAAAAACCATCTACTCACTTAATGGGATGTCTCCCCATTCCTTTTGACCTTTTCACCACTTCACCTCCAAAGATCTGAAGCGCTAGGGCTTTCCTAATTTTAAGGGGCCCCTATAATTAAAAAGTTGTATTAACATCATAACTAGACAATGCCCAAATGCTAAATTGCCCATAGGTAGAAAAATAACCTCAGCACACTCTCCTGCACTCCACTGGGAGTCTCTGTGGAGAACAAGGCAAGTCCAAGAAAAACTTTGCGAGAGAGAAAGCAGGGGAACTGGCCGGGGGCCAAAGATTGGTCCAAAACCACCACAAGACAGAGCAAATCCATTATGTGTACAAGATAAAAGCAGTCCTGAAAGACCAGACACTACAAAAAGGGACCTCTAAATGCAATCCGGTCGAGATGTCAGTCTTTGAAAGGCATTGCTTCTGTGGGAAAAGGCATACAAAGGAAGGGCAAAGCACACTTTGGGTAGTGGGTGTAAAGGGGGACGTAAAATGGGTAAATTTATGGCTCTGTGAGCGTACCTTCCTGATGAAAACTCTTCCTAAAGAAGCAAACAAGGAGCCAAAGAAAACCACAGCGCAACACCCCCAGCCGACTAATTTCCTAATCACGTATTTGGGGAGAAGAAAGACCACCTTGAATCAGAACATCACCATTAGGCAACCATCATAATAATGATCCAACCAGCAATGATGTGTACCCAGTGCGTGCTGAAATCTGTGGGCGGGACTTTAATGAGCAGCAGGATAATTACATGGTCTCAAAGTATCTCCCCAGAAGACACTTACTAATTACAAAAGGTAAAAACGGTACCTTTAAAGTAACTTTGCTATAAAAAACAACGGTAACTTCACAATGGAGACGCTGCATCGACCCACCTTAACCAGGCGGTCAAAGTCAACATCACCGGAAGCGGGGCGATCGGCATCGTGTGCCTCCTGATGGAATACACTGTGAAAATGCATTATTTTTGTGCTATTCAAAAAACACGTATTTGCAATCTGATCATGAGAAACTCTGAACGAATCCAAATCGAGGTTCATTCTATACAGAGATGACTTGTGCACGTTAAAAACATCAAGGTTGTGACAAGGGAAAACAAACTAATGACAGGTCCAGACTCACAGAGACAAAGAGTTCTAACCCAATACACCTTTGGGTCCCATATTATTTTTCTTATAAGGGTCATTATTTGGAAAACTGGTGGTTTGAATAAGATCTGTGTGTTAGCTAATAGTATAATTCCGATATTCAATTTCTTGATTTTTATTTTTGTACCATAGTTTTGTAAAATGTCTTTACATTCAGGCCATGGCCACTGAAGTATTTAGGGGCGAAAGGAAATAATTTCTGCAATCTACTTTCAAATGGTTCAGAAAAAGAGAAAGAGAAGGGAAGCAAATGTGACAAAATGTTACCATTTGAAGAATCTGCGTGGAGACTACAAAGGCATTCTTTGAATAACTGGTACAATGTTTCTGCAATCCTAACATTGTGTCAAAATAAAAAGTAAGAAAAAATTATAAATTAAAATGTCATTTTCATGATAAAATAGTCCAGTTCAGAAATCTCTGACTGATTTCCCTTTAAAATAAATTTCCCATCAGGGGTGCCTGGGTAGCTCAGTTGGTTAAGCATCTGACTTCAGCTCGGGATGTGATATCGTGGTTTGTGAGTTCAAGCCCCACATGGGGCTCTAGGCTGTAAGCACAGAGCCCGCTTAGGGTCCTCTGTTCCCTTCTCTCTCTGCCCCTATCCCACTTGGTGCACTGCTCGCTCACTCTCGCTCTCTCTCTCTCTCAAAAATAAATAAGCATTTTTTAAAAATAGGTAAGCTTCCCATCAAAATAAACCCTGTGAGGCTATTTGAGAAGTGTGCACACAGCATACTCTCAAGTATATTGTTTTTATATAACATCACACATTAAAACCTCATGTTTTTTGCCACGGTTTCTTTCTTAGACCAACACCCGATTCCCTACAGTTCCAAGTTCACTCTTCTGTATTCCCACTTCTAAAATGTCTTCAGTCAATTTTCCTAACAAACAGTAGTTTGAGTTTTGTTTGTTTGTTTGTTTACTATTGTTGTAATCATTTCCAACATTTTTAAAGCCAATTGAATGCTAACAAGTCTTTACTCAGATTGGTAATATCTGTTAATTAATTAAGGACCATCTGTAAACTTCATTAATTTGTTGCTTTATCTCCTTCTATTTGGTAATTAATTAAAAGATAAATTAAAGCGAATCCAGATGGAAAATGCAGAGGTAGGCCAAGAGCCGTCCTTCCTGCTGAATGTAAGGCCGTTTATGGCTGGCCCACGTGTATAGCCTCTCTGGGCTCTTATTCTAACTACTCATGCAAGACCCTCTGAGTCAGGATGGAATGCGTTTGTGACTTCCATGAGAAAGTGTTTGGTGCTTCCCCAAAGTACTTCATGTAGAATCACATCACATTCCTTAATATCCTTTCTTATCATCTGACACAAAACAAAAGAAACATAAAATTCTATCGCTACTTCACAATTGGCTTTCAAACCAAACTGTTCATCAATCCTTTTTTTTCTTTCTGGAAATGTGACCATAAGTTCTAGCTCCACCACATCCCCTCCAACTATTTCATCCTTCACACATGCTTATGAAGTACCACCATGTTCAGGACACCTTGCTTGGTATGATTACTGAACAAAAATTCTGAAGTCATCATTTCCATCCTCATGGAACATTCGTTGTCTGTATTTCATGCACATCATTTACCACATTCCTCTGTAAGAGTTTCTTTCCTTTCCTGACATCCCATTGGATAGAAATGTGCATATTTGTGTCTTTTATCTCCAGATAAACATAGTCCTTTACCACCAATCAGTGCTTAACACTGTTGAAAACTCAGTGAAATAAAGGCACTAAGGTTCTACTTGGCTGGATGGAAAGTAAGAGATTAAAACAGGGCTAGGCGAGTCTGTTCGGATGAAGAGAGTGAAGTTTTCGAGGGGATGTTGGGTGTTCATGGGGTGACAGAGGCAGAGACGCTCGCCATCCTTTGTGTAGCACTGTCCATCCATCCCCCCAACAGGAGTCAGACAAGGCTTGGGGCTGCGCTTCGTATGGAGGGTCAACCCTCCTTCATCAGGGAGGAAATGGAAGCCCAAGACTCACAACAATGTAGGGTCTGGTCAAAGACTCAAACTTCTCAGCATCTCTGATCTGGGTTGGTGTGGAGTGAGGAGAAGAATAGACAGTATAAAGTATAACTTCTCCTTATTCTTCTGAACCTCCTCCCACCCACCACCTGCACACTCCTTAGAATTAAACAGAGATCCCCTGAGTCATGAAGCACAGCCTCAGGAAGACGATGAGAGCCATGCTGTATGTGCCAGGTTTTCAAGGAGCGGTGTTGCCAATCGGCAGGGAGAATGAGGAGGTCCCAGACCCAGGGCTTTCAGGGCTGACACCAGGGGGGTTCTGGGTGATCATGCGGTGGTGAAGGGCACCCACCACTAAGGTGAATCCAGGAAGGAAGCATCACCATAACCCAAGGAATTTGGAGAAAGTCTTCAAATGAGACAAGACAGGAGCCACACTGAGCCTTAAAGAATTATTTACACCAAACTTAGAGTACTTTTGAGGTGTTTTGTTTTGGTTTCATTTTTGTATTTTGGATTTTTTACATTGAGCCTTTCTGCACAATGGGGCCTAGGCCTACAGTAAGGCTTTGAGCCCCAAGTTACACCCAAACCCCGGGTCCCGGATGCCCAGCTGCTGGGCCACACTCGGTGATGTGTCTTTAATTGTGGGAGGCGTGCAGTGGGAGGGGCACAATTCCAGCCCAGGAAAGTTGGGTGAGGAGTGAGGGGAGGCTGACGACCATCATATTTAATTGTCTTCCCATCCTTGGTGGGAAACGTGGTATTTCCCAGAAGTTATGTGGATTCACAGGCAAGGGTCACTAGAATATGTTTTTCAAGAGCTTACTTCACTCATAGTTTCTTGGAACAAGGATCAGATCCTCATCTGGCCACTCGAGTCTCCACGGTGACAAACTCTGAGTCAAGTCTCTACTTAGATCTGGGGGGAAATATACTGAAGTTTCACAATCAATACACCTCTTTTTTCCTGAAAACATTCTGACACAACATTCGATTTTCCAAATAAGCAAATCGCACATGATGAGCATAACCCGGGTCTCATGGAGACTCCTCAGGACCTAAGGGTATGTATATGCCAAATCTATAATTTAAATATATTAATTGGCTTATTTATTGAACAAGTCCTTATTAAGTCTTCCTTGTGTACAAGATACTCTGTTTGCAACTAAAAATACATAAATGAATAAGAGCATAGAATTGCTCTATTCTTATATTTGGGGGGAGGTAAGGAAGGATATTAATTAGCACTGAATTTTTATTAAGCTAAATGCACCTGCTAAAGCAATGTATACTCTAGTGTACATAGAGTATATTAAACTGGTAGAGGAAAAACTAGAAAGAAGAGATAGGAAAATCTAAATCAAAATAACAACAATGAAACCAGAAGAAAAAGCAAAAAGAAAAACAGGACAAGCAAAGAATCCGAAGTACAATAGTGGAAATAGATTCAAATGTATGATAACTCAAGTGATGTAAATGGACTAAACTCTCCAGGACATGACAATGTGAGACTAGATTAAATACTTCCCAGTATAATCTGTCTAGGAAAGATACACTTAGCATAGAGTACTAAAACTTTGGAAGTAAAAATATTTAAAATCTATACAAGAAAATAGCAAAGTTGTAGTTAGACAAGATAAGGCCTCCTGGGTGGCTCAGTTCAGTTAAGTGTCCGAGTCTTGATTTTGGCTCAGGTCTTGATCTCATGGTTGGGGGGTCGAGCCCCAAGTCAGACTTTGTTAACAGCACAGAGCCTGCTTGGTATTCTCTCTTTCCCTCTCTCTTCTCTCCTTCCCTCTCTCTTCTCTCTCTCTTTCTCTCTCTCTCTCTCTCTCTCCCTCTCTTTCTCTCTCTGCTCCCTCCAGTCATGTGCTCACTCCCACACATCTGAAAATAAATAAATAAACATTAAAAAAATTAGACAAGATAGATCACAAAGCTAAAAAACAGCTTTACAAGATATTTCCACTCTATTACTAGTATATTACTAGAAAATTCACTGGGTACATAAAAAATATTTCTAAATTCATATGCCTCTAATAAAATTGCTTTAAAATTTATAAAGCAAAGTCTGAGTGTACCACCAGGAGAGATTTACAAACGTGCCACCGTAGTGACAGCTTCAATATATTTCTCTTAATGTATCCATCAGGCAAACAATTTCAAGATATAGAATATCTGAGCAGCAATGTTAACAAATTTAATCTAATGAATATGGGTTAAATATTATGACCAGCTAAGAGACTTGATGTTATTTTCAACAATGAACCCAACAGTTAGAAAAATAAAATATGTATTTGTTTATAAAACTTGAAATATGAAGGAATTTCCTCAACCTTGATGAAGGGTATATGAAAATGAATAGAAGTTCCACTTAAAATAGCGGAGGTTAGAAGAATTTAAGATTAGATTATTAGAAGAATTTTCTTTAAATCAAAACTAAGACAAATGTGCCTGCTGACACATCTTCTCTTTCACACTATTTGGGAGACCTTTGCCTGCACAGTGCGTTCAGAAGAAGAAATTAAACATAAAAGGAAAGAGAACAGAGAAATAAAACAGTTCTTATTCTTAGATGATATTACTGACTACATAGAATACTACTGAACTCTATAGATAAATTTTATGCATTGATAAGGTGATTTATAAAGCTGTTGAACAAAAAAAACACAATACACAAAAGTAAATTACATTTCCATCCCTGAGCAAATCTCCGAATGTGCAATGTAGAAAAAGATGCCATTTCAATGTCAGAAAAAATACAAGAATCTTAGAAATAAATTAAAAATAATTCAAGATTAAGGGGCACCTTCGTGGCTCAGTCGGTTGAGTGTCCGACTTCAACTCAGGTAATGATCTCACGGTTTGTGGGTTTGAGCCCTGCGTGGGGCTCTGTGCTGACAGCTCAGAGCCTGGAGCTGCTTCAGATTCTGGATCTCCCTCTCTCTCTGCCCTTCCCCCATTTGTGCTCTGTCTCTCTCTGCCTCTCAATAGTAAATAAATGTTTAAAAAAATTATTCCAGATTTGGTGGAAAAAATTATACAGAGGTACCATCTTTATAAGTAGGAAAACTGAACACAAGGAATCCTCATTTTTAATGTTTCTCATTTGCAAAAATGTTAGTGACTAGGAGTTAGTTAAAAACACCCTTCCCTCCACAACACAGTTCAAACGTCCGTGTGCGCAGAATAGCTTCTGTAACTGAAGGAGCACCAGCTTTGCTGCCAGCTCTTCAGTCCACAAATCACAACTTAAATAACAGACGCACGGCATGGTCAGTGACCAATCACATCACTTCTTTCAAAATCTGTTCACAATTAGCCACTGCATCTGTTTATCAGTTCACACACCGAGAGCGAAGACTGCAGTTGTGTTGTCTCCTTGGCTTCCAGACACAAACCCACATGTCATTTTACAAAAATGGATAATCCGAAGAGGAAATTGTCCAACAGAGATGAAAGTGCAGTATATTCCTTTCGTATTGCTGCTGTAACAAATTACCACAAATGTAGTGGCTTTAAACAACACGAATTTATTCTCTTACAGTTCTGGAGGTCAGAAGTCTGGAATGAATCTTTGGCTAAAATCAAGAGATTAGCAGAAATAGTTCTTTCTGGAAGCTCCAGGGAAGAATCTATCCCATGCCTCCCCCAGTCTCTGGAGGCTGCCGTGATAGGCCTTGGTGCACAGGCACATCTCTTCAATCCCTTCTGTGTCTCTCTGGCTTCCTGTCTTCCATGATTCCATCGGGTCCACCTGGATGATACAAATAATCTCCCCATCTCGGGGTCTTTAACTTCATCTCATCTGCAAAGACCCTTCTACCATATAAGGTGGGGACCACAAATTCTGAAGATTGGGACCTGGACATTGGGACTATCATGAGGGGAAGAAACAGAAGGTGTTGACTGTGGAGCTGGATGTGACAGGAGACAGCCGGCCATGGGGAGCTGACACCCCCTCTCCTTGGGACTCTCTAGGTGGGCAGCCTGGGACCTTGGCAAAGGTAACTTCTCAACACACATGAGGAGAGTGGTTTTGACAAAGATGATGAAGATGCCGCAGATTAAGTGAAAGTGTCTGAGACAGTTCGCCACAAGACAGGTGCAGGGAATGAGATACAGGACACATCTGCAGACTTAGAGGAGCGTGTGACGGCTCCTCACTGCCCGGAAGTGATGCTCATGCCGTATCGTAGGTCCTGTGAGGAAGGGAGCACCTCCAGCCACCATTCATAGGTTGTTCACAGAGAAATGAATCATCTCTCAATGCCTCTCCTGTTTTAGAATGCAGTGTACTGGATAAACATTATCTTTACCAGCTTTTAATTTCCTATACATTTATAACTGACAATAAGTTTTAAGGTTTTGACAGAAAGTTTGAAAGGTCACAGAACCATCATCATTTTCAAGGTGGCCTCACATCAGTGGGGCCTCTGGTCACCTCGCAGTCCCCACAGTCTTGCAGAGTGGGGTCTACCCACAGGGTAAGAGCCGCCCTGGGGTAGAAGACTGGGCAGAGGCTGCGTCCGCCCAAACCAGTCTTAGTAAAAGGCATAGTAAATGAGACAGTCTGATTTGGGCACAGGGAGAACTGGGCTTCTGAACAGAATAGACCACACATGAGCAGAAATCTGATATTGCCTATCTACTCGCAAAGGAGAAATTATTCCAGATGGAAAAAGCCAGCAGACTTGAAAAG
The DNA here is from genome assembly GCA_004023845.1 of Helogale parvula. NCBI lineage: Eukaryota > Metazoa > Chordata > Mammalia > Carnivora > Herpestidae > Helogale > Helogale parvula. Next base: position 153,402 of record PJEM01002625.1, on the reverse strand, counting down.
CAAATCTTAAACTTTCAGAGGAAAAAAAAAGTATAAAAGAAATGATTATAGCAGGGATAGGAAATGATTTTTTCATAAAGCTCTAAGGGATAAGATTGATATATTGGACTTAATTAAAATTTAGAATTTCTATTCACCACAAATCAAATCACAACAAGGAAAGTGAAGAGACGAGCTAAGGGCAGAAGGCGCTCTACCCAGTAGTTTAACTTAAAAAAAGCCTCGTTACCCAGAATACATGAAGAGCTTGTATGAAGCAGGAAAAGAACAACCATTCAAAGGAAAATTAAACAAAAGGCATCAGCAAAGAGTTCACAAAGGAAGAAAGCAAAAGGGACAACAAACATATGAGGACTTTGACTTCATCAACAATCAAGAAAACCCATGTCGACAGCACGGCACCCAGAGTGGCAGGACTGCAAATTCTAGTAACATCACACAGTTAAATCACAGAACTGTGGCTGATGATAGCACTCACGTATAAGAACCTCAGGGGAGGGGCGCCTGGGGGGCTCAGTCGGTTAAGCGTCCGGCTTCGGCTCAGGTCATGATCTCATGGTTTGTGGGTTCGAGCCTCGCATGGGGCTCTGTGTTGACAGCTCAGAGCCTGGAGCTGCTTCAGATTCTGTGTCTCCTTCTCTTTCTGACCCTCCCCTGCTCACACTGTCTCTTTCTCCCTCTCTCTCTCTCTGTCAAAAATAAATAAAACATTAAAAAATTAAATAAAAAAGAACTTCAGGGGAAATGGGCATCGGAAAATGTTATTATCTGCCTGCCCCATGGCTCAGCAATTCCACTAATGGCCATAGACCCCAGAGAATGTCCCCCAAATGTACACCAGGGGACAAACAGGATAGACAGAGAGATTGCACTTGTGCGAAAGGGAGAGATGACTGGACGCAGATGCACAGACTGCATAAACACTAAGCCTCCACACGGGGCACGAGCAAGGTGAGAATGGCTGAGTTGGCCACAGGCGCCGATCCGGATGACCCCAGACGCAAAGGCGCATGCAAAGGACTAGTCAAGAGCACCTCCATGATCCCGTTCACACGAAAGCCCCACAGAGGCAAAACCACATTATATCTTGCCTAGCAAATCATACGTGCACACAGGATCAAACTATTTTGTAAGAAAAACTGACATAAAATTTCACATGGTGATGCCCAGTAAGGCATGGAAGAGTGACAGAATCCAGGAGGGCATGCAGTGGGATCAGAAGTATTGGTAATGTTGTCATTCTGTGGTTTAGCAATGGGCATAAGGATGGGTTTCTCCTATGATATTGGTATATGTATATAATAGTTTTTATGCATAGCATATAGGTGGATGGATTATATATACACTTCTATGTATGACATCTTTGAAACCAAAAAAGTTTTAAAATTTTGAATACATAATAAATACTTCTATTTGGAAATCTTTTTGATTATAGTAATAGTAATAATAATAATAATAATAATAATAGTTGTAGAACAACATAGAGCTTTGTGGGGACAAGGAAACCATGTCATTGCAATTCCTTCATCCTTCTCTTTGCCACACGGTGAGAGTACATGATGGAAGTCGCAATAGACCTCCTCGCAAATCTAGAATGTTCTGAAGGGCTTCCTAGATTTTTTTCTGTCACTTGCTGATTGCCAGTTACAGATCTCTTTCATTAGAGGAAAGACAATTCTAGATAGATACTGCCTACAAAGAATTGTGGGTCGCCATTTTTGTTTGTTTGCTTCCTCACTTTGGAAGCACAATTGCACAATTAGTTTTACAAAACTAATCCTAGTGGTAACTCTTACCCATTCAAATTATAAAGTCCTGAAGAAGTTGCCAAAACAAACCCAAGACAATTTGCACAACAGTACAAAACCAGAATAAAATATATGTCCATGAGTCCATACTGACCTAAATCATTGAATAAACAAATATGTGGAGGAGAAGAACTCTTTCTCTTTGAGTAGACTTCCAATTAATACATGAGAAAGGAATGAGGCAAACAGAAAATCACCACGAGGCAGACACCATGTTGCAGGCACAAAGGATGTTAAAAGGAGTAGGTGAAATTATAATGAAGATAGGATAGTGACGTCGTCCCAAACCACCTCCTCATGAGATGGTCATGAATGACAAAGACAAGCAATAACTTTGCCATGGAGACACCTGGCAGACACCACCTCAACCAGGTGATCAGAGTTCACACCATCAGTGAGAAGACAATCAGCACCACATCTCCTGCCATAATGCACCAAGGACAGGTCACCTCTCTGGGGTCCTCCCCAGAACTACACAACTTCGGTTCCATCTGGAGAAACATTGGAGAAACCCAGATGGAGGGACAGCCTACAAAATAACTGGCCAGTGCTCTGCGAGTGTCCTGGTCGAAAGTCAAGACCACACTGAGGACTCTCTCAGACTGGGGGAGATGACAAGACGTGAGCACTGAATGCAAAGTCCAACCCTGGACTGGATCCCGGACCAGAAAGCGAAAATGAGTGGGAAAACTGGCATAAGGTCTGAAGGTAGGACGTCATCAGTGTTACTTTCCTGGCTTGAATGCTTGTTCACTTTGCTTACGTTAAATGTTTATTTTAAAGAGAAACCGAGTGAACAGTATATCAGAACGCTCTCTAGTATTCTTGCAACGTTTATGTAATTCAAAAGTTATTAAAAGGAACTTTTAACATGACACAGAAATTCTCACACAGGCCAAACCGTAGTGACAGAGAGGCCGGACCACACAGAGCCTTTTAAGCCTTGCAAAGAATGTTGGACTCTACCCTCAGGATGAAGAGGATGCACCAAAGACCAAACGTAGCCTGAGGACCAGTGACATGATCATGCAAAGTTTATTCTCGATACAGGATGCAAGCTGGATTGGGGGCAGGGCAGACAGCAAGCCAGGGGGAAAGTCCCGTGAAGTCCACACAGGAAAGGAGGGAGGCATTGGGCCATGAAAGGGAAGAGTGGAGGGGAGGGGTCTTTAGAACAGAGCAATGTCTGACCTGATGACTAATTGGATGAGGACGACGGAAGGTGGCCTTGGACAACAGCAGACACGTCCAAGAAGACATCAAGTTTCTAACTTGGGCTGTTGGGTAAATGCTAGGCAGGAAAACAGCAGAGATTAGCAACTGAATTTGGACATGTTGTTGGGCACAGAGACAAAGCATTTGTGTCTTTCTTGTGCTAATGTTTTCTTAGACAGGGATGAGAGTCTTTGAGTTGATCTGGGTAAAAAGAAACAATTCACATTTCGCATAAGTAACTATCTAGTTCCTTGAGAATTAGGTTGACAATCATTGGGCAGAAAACCGAGTCAAACTGGATCACTGGAAACACTCATTCTTGTATTGGCTCAGGAAGCTGGTCCTGCCTGCTGTCACACCCTCCCAGGTCACAGCCAATGGGCCGGTTGCCTTCAGATTCTTTCTCTCCTGGAACAGAGTGTTGTGTTGTCCATGATGTAGAAAATGCTAATATTGCACATTTCCCTGTTTTTGTAACCCAACAGATGCTGCTATCTCCAACAACTGCATTTCCTGAAGTGTGTTAATCCACTTAGGAAGTAAATAATTGATTTTTCAGTGAAATATGTAAGAGACTTGTGAGTTTCAAACATAGGGTTTTTCACTCATGATCACATTTGACCTTAACTCTTGAGTCAGATGCTTCTTTCAATCCACAGCTCACTTGTAGACCACTTAGAGGTGAGTCTGAAATTCCATTTTTATTGGTCACATGGGATTACCAGATCTTTACCACTGGACCACCCGTGTCACCAGGAGGCCAGGGTAGGATGGGAATCTAACAAAAATTATGGCTGCTCCTTTGAGCAAAACTCCTCTACATATCCTGGAGGGACTGAGCAGGTTTGTATGCATAGATGTGTTCAAGACTTTGCAAAAATAATTTTTTTTGCCGAAGGCAATGATTTGACTTACATGTGGAGATTCTGCTCAGAATACAGATGTGGAGCCTGGAACACATTGAGTAAACACTAGGCATGGAGACCCCTTGACAATGACACTGGTCACCTCCCTTATGGCGAGTCCTTCCACGGCCACCTTCTAAAAGTTAGCAACTATACCGGGCACATTCTCCCTGCTCTCAACTCATACCGCCTCTGCTGTGGTAACGGTTCATAGTGCAGTCTTACACCCTGTGCTTCATTGTTTTTTCGAGCCTCCGTGTTTGTAAGCACCCAGTGGGGCTGGAAGTGGTGGAACGCAGAGCTAAGTCAAGCCAACACATACTTACTTATAGTAAAAGACTTTTAAAGTGCCATGTGCCTTTCTAAATCCTCTGCAATAGAAGACACATAAAAGTCTTAGAACTCATGTGCTCGCATTGCCCTTACAAGCGTGATTTAATGCACAGGGGTGGACTGGGTGGACTGGGCGATGAACTCAGCCTCTGACTGAGCAAACGTTCATTAACAGCATAGGATGCTTGGGACATAACAAGTCATATCAGGGGCACCTAGGTGGCTCAGTCGGTTAAGTGTCCGACTTCGGCTCAGGTCATGATCTCTTGGTTTGTGAGTTCAAGCCCCACATCCCACTCTGTGCTGACAGCTCAGAGCTTGGAGCCTGCTTCAGATTCTGCATCTCCCTCTCTCTCTGCCCCTCACCTGCCTACACTCTGTCTCTCTCTAGAAAATAAATAAACATTTTTTTTAAAATCATGTCATTTCCCTACAACTGGGTCCCTCATCTCTAAGCGTAGGTGATAACGCCTCTTCCATCACGAAGGTCCGTACGAGCACTAAGGGAAATAAAGTATGTTGAGCGTGTACTACAGTGTCTGACAAGTAGATGTTCCCAAATGATGGCGCTGACTGTTCACATTAGATCATCCAGCCACATCGGTGTCCCTCCCACTCTGTCACAGGCTCTTATTACTCTAGTGTGCCTCTGTCCCAAGGCTCAGTCCCTTGGAGGGATTCCTACTGGACAGCACAGCCCACTGAGAAGATTAGCACCGGAAATGTGTTGGTCAACAAAGGAGAGCAAGACCCAAGCACATGGGCGCGAACCAGACATAGAAACGTCTGTTTCTACTCTCACACAGAAAACTCCCGGGTGAGGGCCATCTTAGAAAGTGGAAAAGTGACCTAGAGACTGGGGCAAAAGACAGTTTGCTTTCCCTCGTGCCCCAGGCGGGGCAGGAAAGACCTTTCCAACCAGCGTCACCTCCACAGCAGAGACTTCCTGAAGGGCTCAGGCCCTGAGAGGGAAATGAGGGGAAGTCATGTGCGCACAGAGTGAACCCCAAGCCCCCATTCTGCAGAGCTCTGGGGCATCGTCTCCATGCCCCACATCAAGAAATGTGCTTGGGAAAATGCTGAACTGAATGGGCTCCTCAGAAAGCCTGTAACCGGACAAGATGGGCTGTGAGCCCGCGAGAAAGGGACAGAGGACGATTGCCCTGTAACTATGCCCGCCGCTGAATCCTCCCCACAGCACCCCGTGGTCCTCATGAGGAAAACCCCGGTGCGCGGCAGGGCATTCTGGGTGCAGGGCGTTCAGACATGGGGAGGAAAACAGACCAAACAAGAGTCTACATGTGTGTGCACAGGCGTGCACGTGTGTGTGCCTGTGTGTCCAGGCGGAAGCAGTGACCTCCTCTGCTCCTTCGAACATCACGCAGGTGCCAAGTCCCCTGAACGGTGTGAAAATCCACTTTTTGGATGAAGCACCCGGATGCGTTCTTCTATTTAGTCTGTTCTTAAAAGTTCCCTCAGAGCCTCACACCATGTCCCACGGACAAGAGTCACTTATGAATGTGTGTGACCAAAAAGGAATCTTGATATACAAATGCTAGGAAAACACATAGAAAACACACACGCACACAGACACACGTTCCTTCAGTGGCAGTCCACCGATGGAAGATGTTATTCAAGAAAAACTAGCAGACTAAATTTCCCGGAATGGTTAACCTCCCCTTGACTGACCTTGAAATACTGGCAAATACTGTCCCTCCACTGGTATCGGTGGATTTTCACAGCATTTGTTTTCTCAAAACTTATGAGCTGCACTGAGAAAAAGCACCAGGTTCCTGCTTCCAAGCACCGTAGTTATTCTGCTCGGCTGAAAGGACATATTTTGTGCCTTCCCCTTTCACTTTCTAATCTGTCTATGTATCAAATATTTATTTCGTCGAGCAAACACACAGATCACCCCCTTCCCTTGGCTTCCTCACCCCCACCTACAGTTTTATGCTGCTTTCTAATTAAAAGAAAAGTTTAAGATGTAATTCAACATGTCAAAGGGAAAAAAGAAAGGATCCATGAAATGGAAAAAGAAAGTCACATATTTGCAGATTTTTAATGAAGAGGTTTTTAAAATATTTTCTTACACACACGAAGTTAATGCTTCGGTAGGTGAGTTGTAAATACTTCTTTTCGATCCATAATTATAAGTGAAATGTTCTTTAATGCGCAATAATAATGTTCAAGCTGTGCTATTTTGTGGCTAATAATTATACACAACAGCGTGGGGCACAATAGCTAACAGAAAGTTTTCCTTCTTAATGCATTACCCACCTCTCTCCTCTCCCTGCTACCTGCCTTATTGGCAGGGACTATGCTTTTTAATCCGCTCTTTATTCTAGGAATAGAAGCTCTAGTTAGTTGCTTTCTTAAGGAAAGAATGTGAGGCAAGACTGCTGACTGGCTAAAATCGCTCCCATACAAAGTGAAGTCTGTAATAGGCTTGCCTTTGAAAAAAAAGAGAGAGAGAGAAAGAAAGACACACCAAACTACGGCTAAGCTTAAAATGTGCTTGCTCGAATCCTCGGTATTGAAAGGTCGGGAGTTTGCGGCACGGTCCAACAGAGTTACCGAAACAAGACTAGAAGTTTGGCAACGGAAACCGAGATCATCCAGCCCTGGCACCAGATATCAGTTTCTGTGCAGATGGAGAAATGAATTTATCACTGAGCAGCCGTGTTTGTTATTGTGGACCTGCGCCATTTCCAAGACATCTTGAGGTTAGCCAGCTGTGTATCTGAGTCGGCCTCGCCATTAGCTTCTCGGCCACAATGTTCCCTTGAAATCGCTGAATATATTATGTGATTTTCTTTGAAGAAAGCAGGAGAGAGGCTGCCACACGTATTAAGAAAAGCCATACCCAGTAGACGGAGATTTGGCTGGAGACATTTGAGGCGACCAACTTACCCCAAACTGAGTGTTCTAAACAGTTTGGATGAATTAACTTCTTCATAAATTCGAGGAACCGTAAAGGGAATGTAACCCGGATACAGCAATTGATGCAGCATTCCTGACTTGCAGGATACCTGATGCTCATTTGGAGGGCTGCCTGGACTGCTTCAGCGAGCATTTCGCTCATTTCCGGCTGTTCTAAACATATCTCCCTCCTAACGGCTCACAATAAACTGACCATATGGGTTAATATCCCTTGCTGTTCTAAACTACGAAAAAGTGTCCTTTGGCACAAACTTGTGGTGTTATCGTCAGCCAGACCCTGAACAGATTACTTCAAGGAGTACAAATTATACTCAGAACAACAGAGCAGTTAGGAATGCAGGTCAGAAGGCCATCTGTGTGGCACAGCTCAGGACACGGGGTCATTCAAAAGTAGGTGGTGCTCTACCTCATGCATTAGAAACTATATACAGGTTCCGGGCTACATTACAGAATCCAGAAATGACTCCTATTTCTTATCAGTAGATACATCCAGGATTTTCCAGATGCTTCCACAGGTTTTAGCCCAATTGAAATACTTTACAGCTGAAAATAATAGAATAATACAAGGGGAGAATTTGATGGGACCTTAGATATCACGTGCGCTCTCTGCTCCTCTCACATTTGGAGCAGATGGTTCTGAGGCTATCTCGCCCAAGGCTGATACAAGGCCAATCTTATTGTGACCTCTGTCACCCCACAAATCACTGAACTTGACCCCAAGAGCGACACAAATGTTTCATTCTCAATTATTTCTCTATGCACAGGCTTGGTTTGGTGTGTGCTTTATTGAAGAGCAAGATCTGGACTTCAGGTGGTGGAGGTCTAGATAATTCGCACAACAGACCACGAACACTCAAAACACTAACAAAACAAGGTAGACAGACATCTTGAGAGAACAGGAATGCAGGACTTCTTTTTCTCAGGGAAGAGACGCTAAACTGGAAGGCACAAGTGAAAGTCTGAGCTGAGATTTGGGTGCCTACATAATTCTCATGGAAGAAGACTTAAAGTCTGGGGTATGCCCTTGGGAGGGACCCTCATGTACTACCCCAGCCTTGTTCTAGAACTCCAAAACTACTGCTGTGAAAGTCAGAATATACCAGAAGTAAACCATCCTGTTCACAGGCTGCAGGTCAGAATCAAGTTTTCTGGACAACCCAATCATTTAAAATGATCCCAGAGTTGCCCTCAAAATGTGCCAGAAGTGGGGTGCCTGGGTTGCTTAGTTGATTGAGTGTCCAACTTCAGCTCAGGTCACGATCTCACAGTTCGTGGATTCAAGCCCCGAGTCGGGCTTTGTGCTGACAGCTCAGAGTCCGGAGCCTGCTTCAGATTCTGTGTCTCCCTCTCTCTCTGCGCCTCCCCTGTTCACACTCTGTCTCTGTCTCTCAAAAATAAATAAAATGTAAAAAAAAAAAAAATTGCCAGAAATATGGGGTGCCTGGGCAGCTCAGTTGGTTGACTCTCTGACTTTTAATTTTAACTCAAGTCATGATCTCATGGCTACTGAGTTGGAGCCCTGTGCTGACAGCTCAGAGCCTGCTGGGGATTCCCTCTCTGCCCCTCCCCTGCTGTGCTCTTTCTCTCTCTCTCTCAAAATAAATTAATTAACTAAAAAAATTTTCCAAAAGTAAAAAAAAAGTCTCCAGAGAAGATCACATTATCCTATGCCTTATGTTATTTCTATCAATAATTTCTAAACAAATTTATAGCCTAAAATAAAAAATAACTAGGCACATGAGGAGATAAATTGTGGTGAGAAAGAGCCAATAGAAATAATAAGTGACAGAAACAGCCCTGAGGGCTGCAGAGGTTTCAAGTATCAAAGGTTCTAATATCAGTACTCTGTTCAAGAATATAATGTCCAATTGAAATTTGGGGATACGACATTGGAAACTACAAAAAATAATACCAGATTTTAAAAGAAACCAACTCTAAACTTCAGACACAAGCAAATAATTAGACAGATTAGATTAGCAGATTAGACAGAGCTGAAAGATGGTTGAAAAAAATAGTCATAGTAACAGTGGGATAGAAAAAAGAAGTTCCAATCAGAAAAACAGAAATCGCTATTAAGTATTTTTTAAAGGACTTCAAAAGGGAAATGGTTACCCAGAAAGGAAAAGCTGAGAACCCAAACAGGAGACAGTGAGAGAGCCCAGAGTGGAGCAATGGCCAAAGCTGCTGACCTGGCCCACCCACCGGAAGATCAAAGGAAAGATGTGAGGTTGCAGGAGCCCAGGGGCCACAGGAGGAAGCACAGGCATGCCTTCCCAGCATGAGCCCGAGTCGCAGAGTGAATGCTGTTGTTTCCCGAGACTGTCCCAAGAAAGGCAGAGAATAACTTAGCTTTGTCCATGCCTTCTCCCTCATTGACCAAATCTCCCCAGAACTGATCTGTCCCAGGACCTGTAGACTGTCATCATCAGTGACCCCATGAGACAGAGCAGAGCAAGGAGAGGTCAACAAGTGACTTAGACAGCCAACAGGCCAAGAACTGGTAGCTATAAAACTAGAGGCGTAGAAGCTTGGGATGAGGTGGACGGTGGAATCTATTTCCTTGGCCCACAGAGGAAGGAGAGAGAGAAAAGGCAGTGGAAGCAATGTCTAAAGATAAGGATGTACTGTTGAGATCTGATACAAGACTCAGTCCACAGAATCATCAAACCCAATCAGCAAGGTCAATGTAAAAAAAATCCACAACTAGAAATACCATAGACAAAGTACAGGAAAGCAAAATGGAAAAGTGTTGAAAGAGGGGAAAGGCATCGCTTTCAAAAACATGACTCTTCATGAGCATAGGCCACCTTTCTAGTCAGAAGAAGGCGTAGGACTTTCCAAGATCCTCTCATCTTTTTATGCGTGCACGTGTCTCATTCTGGTCAGTGCAGCACTAGGTTGAGTGAACTGTGGCTCTCAGCCTTGGCTGCCTGGTAGAACCCACTGGAAAGCTTGAAAAACATGCCAACTGGCTGTACACCTGCCAAATAAAATCAGAATTCTGGAGAATGATTAATGAATTTGTTGTGTTGATGTTTACTTGTTTTAATTCTCTGCAGCTGATTATAATGTGAAAATTAAGTCTGAAAAACATGGCTACAGAAACATTCTGATGCGGGTCTAGGAAAGAAGAAGCCACAGCACAAGTGAGGAGATGGGTGTAAAAGAATTAGAACCATAGATTCTTTATTTCTGCACCAAAGTCATTTCCTTGGGATACGCCAATTTACAATAGTGTAAGGTAGTGGCTCTCATTATCATTCAAGTAGATTTTAAAAAACATTTTGTAGAATGTTGAAAGTTTAACAGAGTTCCAATGTACTCTTCACCGAAGTTACATTTTACGATACAATATCAACTCCAACAAGCTGACTTTGGTACCATGTGATCCAGACCATACACGTAGAGTTGTAGGTATACCTCTATTTTATGACGTGTGTACATTCCTGCAACCAACACCATGATCGAGGTACAGAACTATCCGATCAGCACAAGGTTCTCTATCATGCTACCTCTTTATGGTTCATTCCATCCCTATCCCCCGAAAGCCACTAAGTTGTTACCTATTTCCCTAATTTTGCTGTTTTGAGGTGTTACATGAATAAAATCATTCCCTATGTGACCTTTTGTGAATTTCTTTTCTTTCAGCATAATGCACTTACATATAGTTGGGTCATTGATTTTGTAATCTACTTTGCCAGGATGCCTTTTCACTGGTGTGTGTAGACCCTTTACATTTAATGTAATTATTGATATGTTAGGGCTTAAGTCTACTATTTTGGGTTTTTTTATGTTTATTTCCTCTGTTTCTTGTGGGAGTTTTTTGTTTGTTTATTTTTCCTGCCTTGCTGTGGGTTACTGGAATGTCTTTTTAGAATTCCATTTGTATTTATTCATAGTGTTTTGCTTGTATCTCTTTGTATTTGCTCTTTTAGTGATTAGTCTAGGTATTGCATTATACAGATGTAATTTGTCATAGTCTAATGGTGTCTTTATTTTACCCATTTGAGTGAAGCATGGAAATATCTTCCCTTTATTTCCTTTACTTTCTCTCATTTATAATATAATTATCTTAAATATTTCCTCTTTATACCCTGAGAATCACGTTAGACAGTGTTATAATTTTTGTTTCTTTCAAACAATTGAAAGCTCAAGAGAAGAAGAAAGTCCACTGTATTTACCAATATTTTTTCTTTTTCCATTTTTATTTTTACTTCCTGATATTCCAAGATTCCTTTTTTTAATTATTTTCTTTCTATTCTGAGAATTTTACTTAGCTATTCCTTTTAGTTTTTCTTCATCTTAAAATGTTCTTATTTCCTCTTCATTCATGAAGGATATTTTTACTGGATATAGACTTCTGGATTGAGAGTTCTTTTCTTCAAGCATTTAAACAATGTTATGCTACTACCTTCTGGCCTCTGTGTTTCCTTTCCTTTTTTTCTACACTTTTTATTGTTGATTTATAGCTTTATTGGACTATAATTGATATTTTAAGTACACATTTTTATTTTTAATGTATACAATTTGATAAGTTTGGACATATACATACACTTGTAATACCGCCCCTGTAACCAAGGTAATAAATTATCCATCTCCTTCAAAAGTTACTTTGTGTCCCTTTGTTTTTGTATCATATTTAACATGAGATCTACCCTCTTAACAAATGTTTAAGGATACAATGCATTTTTGTTAACTTTGGACACCATATGGTCCCACAGATCCCTCTAACATCCTCATCTTAAATAACTGAACTGCAGAAAGTCCCCACCTCCCCCTTTCCCTGCCCCTGGTAGTCACCACTCTCTTTTCTGCTTCTGTACATTTTACTGTTTTTCAGGATCGGGGAAGGCACACAATTCTGGGCATCCTGGTTTCTGAAGAGAAATCCACTGTCATTCAAGTGGTATTACCCAGCAGGGAAGGTGTCACTTCACTCTTGCTACATTAAAGTTTGTCTCTCTAGTTTTCAGAAGTTGATCTGAACTTTGTCTTGATATACATTTCTTCTAGTTCATCCTGTTAGGGTTCACTTTTTGCTTGTTTGTTCTATGTGTAGTGTCCAGAGTTTTCAGCTGTACTCAGTGGGAATAGGAAAAAGTATACCTACTCCATTTTTCTGGACCTTGAAAGCTTTCAGTAAATGCTAGGAGATTTTACTAAACTGACTAGCAGAGGTTCACACTAAGTGATTCTATCTGCATCAAAGGCTGAAACCTCCAATAGATTTCAGGACGTCAATTAACCGAAGTTAAAAAAAATCAACAATTCTATTGAAATGAATGCATCATTTAACTTAAATTTTATCTTGAAGAGCTTTTTTTTAAACCAATGTTGCTGAAAATCTTTCTAAAATGTAAATGTACCTTTGTACCTTTTTAAATAAGTGAATATAACTGAATCCTATGATTACCAAGGATTCTGTGTCTATGATGTCATTTACATTTGAACAATTCTTTGAGAACCAAATGAAACATAAAAGGCACCTAAGTATAATTTCAAAACATCCCTGGAAGTTTGGTATATTTCATATAATTACAACAAATTTATTTATTTTCTTTTAAAACAGTTTATTCCATAATTTGGATATAAAATCCAGTTAGTTCAAGAGTTTTTATTAGTTTGATTCAAATTAATTGAAGTGTTAATCTTAGAACAATAATATGGGGATTTTCAAAAATAAAACATTAGGTAGTATAATTTACTTCTAAAATTGGTAGCTCTAGGTAACATCCAGCATTATTTTTTGTTCTTGAATGAGACAGCAAAGGTTTTATAAATAATTAGCACTAAGTGATTTTTTAATGTTTTACTTATTTTTGAGAGAGAGAGAGAGAGAGAGAGAGAAAGCAGGGGAAGGGAAGAAAGAAAGGGTCACAGACTCGAAAACAGGCTCCAGGCTCTGAGCTGTCAGCACTGAGCTCAACACAGGGCTTGAACTCATGAACCACCAGATAATGACCTGAGCCAAAGTCAGATGCTCAACTAACTGAACCCCCCAGGTGCCCCTAGCACTAAGTGTTCTAACTGGTATTCTCTCGGTGCCAAGAGGGAAAAATGCAATATGTGGAGAACAGGATCAGAGGTTTTAAATGTGGGGAGTCACCGATGAATGAGGTGATCAATGAAAGCTAGTACAAGAAACATTTTGAAAGTCATGTAAACCAAACAAGCACGTTATGAAGAAATAGTTCCCTAACTTCCTACCATTCAGTGGTCAAAACGTTAGGTGAAAATTTGTCTGAAGAACATAAAACTTCTGCAATCATATCACTCAGTGGCTGAGAAGTAGACAAGGTTGAGGAAAATCAGCCTGGCTGCTGCAAGGCACATGTAAAAGAACCTGGAATTTTGATGGCCCAAGAATTAATGGTAAATAAAATCTCAGTCATCTGTTTTTATGCCCTAGCATTTCTTATACAGACCACTGTGTCTTCTGGGTTAACAAAACAGGCCATATTTCATTCAGTATTTATTAAAGTCTAAATACTGCATTCCAGAATGTTCCCTAGAATGTGGCCTATGCCATAATGGATGCTCTGGTACTAAATTGTTTATGTTGGAGAGTCTCTAGAATGATAAATGGAATTCTGTGTGTTCCTGAGCATATCTTTGATGCCTTCCCCCTGTATAAACAAGAAACTGTGGTGTCACCACCTTCATTCTTAGGATATTGTGAAGGACAAATCAGAGCATACCAGTGAAAACACTAGTTAAGTTCATCTGTTGAGGCTTAACAGACCACCCCAGACCCTAAAGTGGTAACTTGTTATTATCTCTCACCAGTTAACTGGGCTCTGCTGGGAGGTTATCATTTGGGGTCCTTCATATGGCTTGGCATAGGTCATTTGAAGGTTCAGCTGGACAGGATGTCCAGATGGCATCTTCATCCACACGTCTGGCATGTCAGCTTGGATGGCAGGGCCTGGCCTGGTAGGAAATGCAGTTAGTCATCACAGGAACTAGTCATAGGTGACACTGTAGAAAATGGAATTTGGAAGGCAGAACTCAAGGTGTACCTGAGCTGACAAGAGGCACTGAGGTCTAAATCCTAGGTGGTGAGGGGCCAAGGATTAGCGAGGGATGTGCTGAAGGAAAGCTGGGGAGGGAGGGACCTTCAAGCCTAGACGACCATGGTCAGTAGCATTGCCCAAAATCCCTCACCACCTGCCCTCCCCCCCAGTCTTGGCACATTTCCCTCTCCCATTAACTTTGGGCTGGGGGATATGCCATGCTTTGATCTACAGGTATGAGCCAACAGCCCTTCCAAGAAAGAAGCCTTAAATCTGATAGTATTTTATGTCTGTCACTCTCTCGGTCCTACACTCTGCCATGAGAAAATAAGATTTGAGAGATGCAGGACACTCCTTCAGTGCGCTTTCTGGAGTAAAAGCAGACCCATAGTCTACCAGTCGCCTGGAACATGGTGGCAGGAGCACAGAGCCACGGCCCTAGAGCCAGCTGCTACCAGCTGTGTAACCGAGGCAGCAAACACACCTTGCTGTTACCATCACTAAGATGGGGCTGGTTCCTATGCAGCATCACCGCAGCAAAAGCTGACGGACACGCCCATGTCACCGTTGGTCTGAGACCACTCCGTGGGCACTTTACACTTCAAAACTCTTCCAACTAAACCCATTTTGAAAGTTGCATTTGCTTCCACATATGCAATAGTAATATTTTTATCATCTTAGAACCTTCAAGAGTAAGATAGTCTTAAGTTTGAGGAAACGAGAGAGTTCCGCATTTAGGAACAGCTGTGCTAACATATCGGCCAAGTTCTTCTCAAGGAATAATGATAAATGTAGCATTAATATTTCAAATTGGTCCTGCTGAAAGGTTAGTCTTCTAACACCCTTCCAGCTTCCCAATATCCTGCAGGGAAATTAAAGGAAGCTTAGACTTAGCAGGACTTGGACTGAGTGAAATATCTGTAAAATATTATTTAAAAGATGTGACAGACAATACGCAGCTAAGCAGTTAAAGCAATAATGCCGTCATAATACAAGAGAGGGCTGGGAAACGAAACTCTTAGAGAAAAGTTTTGTGGCAAGAACTTTATGATTAAAAAAGTCATTTGATCCTATCCTCATGGTTTTGAATAACCTCGGTTAGACTTTTGAAACCAAAGGCTCAAATTCAACCCTATTTGTGCTGTCAAGATGAGTAAATGAAAAACCAGATGTGTCAGGATGCAAAGTAAACGTAAGTGCTCATTGCTGACGGAGGTGGAAATAGTGCTCTAGCAGAACATAATTTTTTAATGTTAAAATAACCGCAAATGAGTAAAGTAGTAAAAACTAAACTATTAGTTTTTATTATTGTGCTATAACTTGCAACTTACAAACTGTTTCAGAAATAATACAAGGAACCCCCACACACCCTTTAGCTTGATTCACCAAATGTTTACAACTGTTCACGAATGAATTTGCCATTCTCTCCTTAGGTAGATAGATGATAGATAGATAGATAGATAGATAGATGATTGATAGCTATTTTACTCTTCTTCTGTACCAACTGCGAGTAAGTCAGAGACACTTTGCATCTTTACTTTTAAATACTTCAGTGTGTATTTTCTAATAAAGACATGTTTCACATAAACACAGTAAAATTGTTACAGTTATGACATTTAATATGGACATACGCCATAACCTACCGACAGCCCCCACAGATTTTGATCATCGTCCCTCCATTCTCTCCCAGCGCCGACTCCAGCCCAGGGTCTGCAAAGGCTGCACTTTGTTGTCATGTCTGTTCACTGTCCCTTAAAGTGGAAGGGTTTCTTTGTATTTCTTGACCTTCCCATTTTTCAAGATTACATGCTGGTTATTTTGTATGAAGTTGCCCAACATACGCTTATCTGATATTTCCTCAACATGAAATTCAGATGATGTGTTATTAGCAGGAAGACGCAAAAGGAACGTTGGGTCCCTCTAAAGACAGATGGCCCTCAACTTAGCATGGTTTGACTTGGAATTTTTTTTACTTCCTGATGATGCAAAAGTGACACACATTCAGTGGAAACCTTACTTGGAATTTTGAATGTGGATCTTTTTCTGCCAGTCATATGTGGTCGATCCTCTCCCGCAATGCGGGGTGGCCCCAGCGCCAGTCAGCCAGTGATCCTGAGGGTCAACAGCCCGCTGACAACCACCTGTACTCGCACAAGCATCTGTTTTTCACCCTCAGTACAGTTTTCAATGCATTTTGTGAGGTATTCAGTACTCTGTTATCAAAGAGGCTTTGTGGTGAATGATTTTGCCCAGCTGAAGGCTATTGTAGGTGTTCTGAGCACAGGTAAGGGAGGCCAGACGATGCTGTGATGCTCAGTAGGTCAGAGGTAGTAAGTGCATTTTTAACTTACAATATTTTCAACCTATGATGGGTTTATCAGGACATAATTCCATCACACTTCGAGGAAGATCCGTATATCACATCAGACACCATGACCTTGCTTTGTCTGTACATAAATGATGTCCATTTGATCACGTGCTGTCTGCCAGGCCTCAGCACTGTGGTGGTATGATTTTTCCTTTGTAATTTATATGTGATTTGTAACGAGCTACTTTGTTACATGCATAGCCCACTTCTCATCAAACTTTTACCCACTAATTTAGCATCCACTGATAATTTTCTAGCTCCTTTATTTCTCTGATGTTTATTGGATGGCAATTCCCATAAGGAAGAGAATTCTGTCTTATTCATCCGTGATCATATGTACATATCAAAGTATGTATGCCTGTGTACATATATGTCTAGCGGTGTCATCTTACAGAATATGTTTAAAAAATTAAAATATTTTCAAAGTTAAAGTGACTAAAAATTACAGACTAGGACTGTGTGGTGTCACAGGAGCCCAACCAGTTGGAAAGATACATCCAAGATAACACTGAGCAGCAGCCATTAAAAATAAATAACAAAATGTATCACAGTTTTACCTCTCAAGCTGAGACTGTCCCTCAGCCACAAGGAATTACAAACATCCCAACAGAAAACTAACCCTGAACGCCAGAAAGTCATATCATTTCTCAATGATTTTATCACAAACAAATATGAAACAGAAGTGCTGTATCCAAACCAATGCCTTCACTGAAAGAATCAGAAATTAGTCTATCTCAAGGTCCCATATTTTGACCAAGTAACCCAGTCAATATTTGTAAACTATCAGGAGGCACCATCTTGCCCTACATATTGCTTTGGTGTTGGGACATCCTCCACAGTGCAGAGGCAGCCTTAAATCATTGTCCGTGTTCGTGTACAGTGTGGAGAAACTTGGCTACCATCACTCATTGGTTTTTACTCTCCAGTAGGATAGATGGGCAACTTGGGGGCTGCACCTGTTGGCCAACTGAACGCACTATTCAGTTGTTGATCCTTCAAGGTCAAGGATCAAGACTATGTGTCTTTAAAGAAGGATATCTGCTTACTTTAAATGTCAATGACTGTTGAAGATGTTCTTTAAGTCTTTGAAGAGGGCTGTGTTTTGTAACATTCATTGTTTGTGTTTCTGTATGATGAGTAATCTCTTCTATTACATTCTTAACTCATCAACTTAGAAGGCATAGGAAAAGAATCAGGCCTCCATAGGATTTGATGCCCTGAAGTTTCATTTTTAGAAGTCCAGAAGAAAATTTAAAAGATGCTGAGGAAGAGAGAGAAATCACTGTTGACACTACATTTTACCTAGCAGTCCAGCGTTGTTCATCAGCATAATAAAATGTGCCAATACTTACCACTGCTCTAAACCATGCACTAATAATAAATAGAGATACGGGGAAGAATATGGTCAATGATGAGGTAGGAATTTACGGCTCTGGGGAAAGAAAATGATAGGACACCTCACAAAGGACAAAGTCGGCTCTGCAAAAAACGGAGATCTTTTCTCCTTTGGTAAGTATCAAATGAAAATAGCATTGATTTTGTTGTTATAAAATAATTCTGCATGGCCAAGAAACAAACAGATTCCAAAGATATACTCATTGGCAGCTGTATGTTCCAGGTTCATTTTTTTGTGCATTCTGGTAATGCTTAAAAAATTAATGGTTTTATTTGGAGGATAGAGCCAACTATGGTACATTCTAAACATTGACTTATGGTTTATGACACATTTTCTCCTCCATTCCTTAAAGCGAAACGCAAAAAAAAAAAAAAAAAAAAAACCAGAAAAACAAACAAACAAAAAAAAACATCCAAAGTCAATTCTCTGCATTTTCCTCAACTGAATATTCACTCTTATCTAAAGTGACCACAATTTCAAGATTGCTTATCACCTCCTGACAACAGAGTCATAGGCTTCTACTTCCCTTTCTGTTTGCTGTGGTAAGTTAGGCTCCTATGAAAAGTCCCATAGATGATTGAGGTGGTCATCTGAAGTTTGATATCACAGTTCTGTTACAGCCTCTGCTGGAACTTGATATGCAAACGTTACTGTCACATCTTCCTTTCTTCCTAACAATCTCTAAACCCAAGTTTGAACTTTTGGAATACTGTTGTCTTGAACTTTTATTACTCACAGTGCAGCACGATCAGTTCATATGCTACGTCCTGTTGGTTTTCCTGGTACAGATGCCGTAAGCGGCATCTCCACCGAGCTTTAACTTGCTATGTTTTTAGTTGTTTTTTTTTTGTACATGTAATTTTGGAATCCATTGTCTGTTAGTCTCCGGATCCTAACACGGTTCATAATGCTAGATGGATGTAAATTACTAGCCCTGTTGGCATCTCTGTACTTTGGTAGTTTCAACATCCATATTTACAACCATTGATAAATAGAATTGTTCCGAGATCACAACCATGATAGAACTCTCTCCTAATGCAAATGCATTCATCACTTCAACTTTATTCTTCCCAGAACTAAAATGATGACTTTTATAACAGAAAATAATCCCAAACAAGAATAATCGCTGATTTTGTCAAGCATTGGTATGTGTCAGGCAGTCTAACCCTTGCATACATTTTCCTTGATAATCCTCACAGGAAATTCAGGGAATATATATACATCAAATGCTTGCTCAGTTACAGTCATAATCTGTCTGTCTCAAAGATGTTGTTGTATTCCCATAGGACCCTGGGCTTCGGGCTTTTCTAAGTACATGATGCTCCTACCCTCAGAAGGATGCCACAATGCATCGTCAAAGACAACGCCTCAACTAGTTATGGAGAGAGGTGCCTCCAAAGTGTTTACATACAGTCTTCTAGAAAGTGAGGAGTAAGCGACCTTAGAATATCTACCCCAGAAGAGCAAGCATGAATGCCCTTGAATCACATGCAGGGGCTCTCTTGGGCATTGAATGATCTTCATGTCATGGACCTTCCCGCTCGGAAGGATGCAACATCTCTCAAAAAAAAAATGAAGGTGGTCCTTTCCTTAGAATGTGCCTCAATTCTATAGAAAAGGTATGGATTCAGACATTGTGTTTGGGCAGTTTGACAGCAAATGAAATGTCTGACTTCTGACTTCTGCCAGGGGTTTTCAAGGAGGGTCAGTGGGTGGGGGCCTGGCTCCATGGATGGCATAGAAACTCCTTTCCTGGCTGCCTCAGGCCCACCAGGACCCCTGGAGTATGTGTGTGACAGCGAAGATGTTGGGTCTAGCACTAAGAATAAGGAACGGACTTCTTTCAGAGAACCACTCCCCACAGGTGCAGGTGAGGGGCATACTGCCACGGGGACCAGCCTCAGCTGGAAGGAGAGGGCACATGCCCGCAGGGGTGCCGTGTGGCAGAAGGCATAGCTCCAAACCTATGTTTGCTCTCTGCTCCAGTGTTCAACACAAAGTCACCCTCTTTGAACCAATTCCCTGAGGATTTGGGATGCAGTGGGGCTTTCTGACTGTGGGTCCTTGGGAACCATTTGAAATCAGTGCAGGTGAACAAGTGAGTCCCAGGGCACCACAAAATTCTTAAAAACACACCCCATAACTGAAAAAGTTGAAAGGAATTGGTGGACAAGAGTCAAAGAGCCTTCTTGAAGGGACCTAAGAGGGAAGATCATGGCACAGCAGCAGCAGTCCAGGGAGGACTGGGAAATCTGGGCAGCCCACTCTTCTCCAGGAAAGACCCTGTGAGAGGGGACAAGACTCAGTCACGGAGGAACTGATCAACCAGGACAGTAAGTATTTTACTTCTTCAGTCCATAAGCAAGGTGATCCATTGTAAACATTAAGAGTAAAACAAGTTGGGGCGCCTGGGTGGTCCAGGCGGTTAAGTATTTGACTTCAGCTCAAGTCATGATCTCATGGTCTGTGATTTCGAGCCCCACGTCAGGCTCTGTGCTGACAATGTGAAGTCTACTTGGAGTTCTCTCTCTCTCCCTCTCCCTCTCTCCCTCTGCGCCCCCCCTCATCTCTCTTCCTCTCTCTCTCTCTCAAAATAAGTAAATAAGCTTACGAAAAGAATAAAACAATGAACACCAACATTCTATGGCAATTAAATCTCAATAAAAATTTTCAAAGCGGAAACAAAAGCCTAAAACATAACCTCTGACATCTAACTCCACAGTAATGGTTGCTCCTTCCAGGAGAGCGAATCCTCTGCTTCAACATTGAAAACCTCCAACAATTCACTTGTATTTAAACTTCAGGAAGGACGCACACTTCATTCAATAGACTCAGAGGCCCTCAGAAGGGATCCCGAGGGAAATCCTGGGCGACAGCGCGTCGTCAGGGGGCTTGTTGGAGGACAGATGCCCCTCATATTACGTCAGACGACGTGGCTGCCACCTCTGACACCGCAGGAGAGAAGGGCACGTTCTCAGGGGCTCGTGGACTCCAGCACCACTAAATCCAGCCCCAAATTCTAGGTGTCTGTGAATTTGCCCACGACTTAAGCTGTCATTGATTTTTCAAAGGGATGTGTCACCAGGAAACAAAAACGTTCACAGACACCTCCCAAAAGATTTTCACTTAGAACCCTTTCTTTACTGGCCTCTATTCATTTACAAAAAGGATATTGGCTTTCACTTTTAAATTCCTACTGTTTATTTTATTCTACTATTTTTTTAAAAAATCAACAACAACTCAAGGTGTGGAAAAGACAATTTTTAATATAAAAATTAAGGCTATTCCCAGGGCTATGAAGAAAGGTGCCAGTTTAAAAAAAGATTAGGAAATAATAGCTAGACTCTGTGCGTTATCACCGCAGGTAAAAATATCTTATGAAAAATATAATCGTTGTCTCTGGTTATCGGCCATGAGGAGATCAGTGCGCCCAGCATCACATGATAGAGGCACATTCGCACTTGCTCACTGACTGAGTACAGACTTGAAAATGAGCTAAGACTCACCGGGTCATCTAAATGGAGGATTATTCCATACAGAGGCCCCTAGGTCAATTTAAATTATTAAATTTATCTCAGTGACCGCGGGGGCCAAGACAGTCTTGTGTTTGCTCTTTATCTCTCAGTCCCGTTGAAATGGGCTTTGGCGAAAAGGGATCAGAAATGACAGCAGAAAAAAAAAAAATTAAGGAAGATCCAAATTCCAGCCTGGGCTACACAGATGAGTGATGACCGGGTCACAAGGAATCGACCTAGATTGTGTCGAGAATATTTTTCTGCTAATCGGTTTATGAGGCGCTTTTATTTTTGTTTGGCGTTGACACGTGAGGACTGTGGTTGATGGCCGTGGCGGGTCCACACGTGAGGGACACGGGGTGCGTGTTCATCGCGGACGCTTCCTCCTACACTCTGCGCTTGCATGGGGCTCCAGCCAGACTCGTCTATGCGGGTCAGCATGGCCCTTCCCCAAGAGCTTTGCTGCTCTGCTGTCCTGTGTCCCTTGACCGGGTGCCTTTCAACATAAATCCCTGTGCAAGGGGCCAGAGCGTCAGTGTGTCCATGAGGGCCACGCTGTGGAATCGATCCCAACAAGCCCCCCCACCCCCACCCCAGGATGTGACTCCGGAGAGAAACCGAGACGAGGCATCCCTGCACCGTGTGAATTCCGAGTAAGATGGGCCCATCCCCCTGCGCATTCTAAAAGCTTCCAAAGTATAACCTGTCATCTTCCAGCAGTGAAAGAACACTTCTCAGCCCAGTCCATCCTTCTCGGGATGTGGTCAGGCAGGGACGGAGCCGGCGGCGAGCCACGGCCGTGTCTTACTGGGGACAAACTGCACGCTGACCAGTCCTTCTCTACACCCGGAGAGCTTCCTGCAAACTCCAAATACATGGGACTTTGATCCTTTTATTTTAGCAGAGATGTGTTGATTTGCTCAGATGCCATTTGTTCACCCTCATGTTTTACTTCTCACTTTATTTTTAACTTTTTTTTCCCCAAAGGCTCGAGGATGGTTCCTGCTTCGGGTCTGGGCCTGGGATGTGCCTCACATGTGTGGTTCCAGTAGTGCTCACATCCTCCCTGTGAATTAGGACCCGTCAGGTCCCTCATCCTGCAGAGGAGGACACAGGCCGGTGATAGTAAGTCAGTTGCAGGAGGTCGGGAAATCTGAGATGACCCCTGTCCAGCTGTCGGAGGTCCAGGGCACCGGGACCGCCGGCTGTCCCCCCCCCCAGGTGACCCCACACTCCCTGGACAAACAGCCCGCCACCATCCCCAGCCTCGCCCCCGCACGCAGCTGTAGACGACCCGCTCTGGAAAGAGACCACCCTGAGGACCCGCAACCAGCTTCCATTCCTGACACACGGGGTGGCTTGTATCAGAATCAAGAGTCATGACGAGCGTCTGGGGGGCTCAGTCAGTTAAGCATCCGACTTCAGCTCAGATCATGATCTCGCAGTTCCTGGTCTCTGTGCTGACAGCTCGGACGGAGCCTGGTGCCTGCTTCGGATTCTGTCTCCGTCTCTCTCTGCCTCTCTCACATTCATGGTCTCTTTCTCTCTCCAAAATAGACATTAAAAAAAAATTCATTCTTAGGGCACCTGGGTCTCTCAGTCGGTTGAATGACTTCTTCTCAGGTCATGATCTCATGGTTCCTGAGTTCAAGTCTTGCATCGGGCTCTGCACTGACAGCTCAGAGCCTGGAGCCTGCTTCGGATTCTGTCTCCCTCTCTCTCTGCACCTCCCCAGCTCTCGCTCTCTCTCTTTCTCAAAAATAAATAAACATTAAAACAAAGAATCAGGACATATGCCACTGTCAGAACCCCAGAAAAGTCTGTAAGAAAAATATGTAAATTTAAAAAATTACTTTAATGACATTCAGGAAACTAGGAGGAAATGCTGGGTCCTGTTTTAATTCTCTTCCAGTAAGCAAACATTCTTAAGGATTTTGGAAATCCTGATACGGTCCTTTCTGCCCCTGAGTGAACGCACACGCCTCTGCCTGAACCCCATCCTCAACCAAGCCCGTCAGGTCTGCAGATGCAGCAGGGCGCGGGGCGCCCCGGGGTTCGACGCCCCCACGGTGTCCCCCCTGACTCGAGAGGCGCGCTCCCTGGACGTCTCGGCCACACCGCGGGGCACCGCAGTCCCTCGAAGGCCCAGCGCTCAGCCTTGAGATTCCCCCCGGCCCCGGAGGCGGGCGGCGCACTGTCCTCCCAAAGTCCACGTCCTCCCAGATGTGCTCATATTTACAAACGGGGCCTTTGCAGGGTGATTAGTCAGGATGGGGCTGAGGTCATTCGGGATGAAGGTGGCCCCTGAATGTGACCCTGGTGACCCTGTAAGAAGAGGAAAGGACACACAGAGGCACGGGGCAGGCAGCCACACGAGGCCGAGGCCCGGATGGGAGTAACATCACCACAAGCCATGGAGCACCTGCAGGCGCCATAAGCTGGGCAGGGAGCCCCGGGAGCCTGCCCCGAGCCTGATTCTGGGCTCCGGCTTCCTGAATTAGGAGGGATTCAGTTCCTGTCGTTTCAGCCACTCAGCATGCGGTACTTACTTACGGCCACCCCAGGACCCAAGACACCCGCCCGCCCGAGTCCCACCCTCTCCACCTCCGAGCTGTCCCAGCTGTCTGCAGCCCCTCGCCCTGGATCCCCGCTGCCCCCGCCCCCGCCCCGCCTCTCTCCCATGTGACTTTTTGCAAAGCAGACAGTGTGACCAGTATGTGACTCCCTTGTCTGAATCACTGGGCAGTTCGGCTCAAGATCTCAATATCTTCAGCACGACCTGCGGCTTCCGCCTCATCCCAGTTCCAGAAGCCACAGCCCCACTGGCCCCTCCTTCGGGTTCTGCCTGGAAGTGGTTACATCCTCCCTTCTCCCTGATGGAGACACCCGCCCGCCCTCATCTGGCTACCCTCACTTTCCTCGGGTCTCTGGAAATCTCTACTCTTTCAAGGAAACCTTACCTCTCCAGGGGGCCAGGATGACAACCCCTTTTGCCCCAAACCCTCAGTGTCAGAGTTACGCTCATACACTGACCCTTCCAGTGACCTGGCTGGTATGCCCACCCCTCCGAGGCAGCCGCTTCCTAGCACGGTGCCTGGGAAGCGTGTAGTCATGGCTACAGACGTTTGCTGATGAGGTAGAACTACCCACATGACCCTTCACCAGCGAGACTTCAGCACAGGGGCTCATGAGGGGCAGAAGCGGGTGCCGAGGAAGCAGGAAGGAGGGAGGAGAGTCACAGGCAGAACAGAAGTGCGTCCCGGAGTGGGTGGGGCTGTGAGGAGAGCCTGGTTTCCACCAGGAGGGGACGGCAGGCCGAGGGAAGGACGGGTCTGCCTTGTGCAGTTAAGGGGTCCCCTACTCTGCTGCCTGGAGAACAGTGTCCAGGGGATGGAGCAGGGGGCTGGTAGGGAGCTGTCTGCCACAGTTCCTGTCACATGACGCACAAGGGTGGCAGCAGGGACTGTGATGAGCGATCTGATTTCAGTTGTATGGACAGCTGTACGAGTTAAAGCCCAGGTCTAACAAGTCCAACATCTTGACCCCCTCAGAGGTGCTCCCTGTGGCTGCTCCTCCTACGCAGGAGCCATGCTTCTTTCCTGCCTCTCTGTGCGTCTCGTACTATTTTGTGGAAACCCAGACACTTCAGATGACAGAATGCAGCCACCCTGGAAGTCTGTCCCCCACCCCCAGAGTTTGTGCTTACAGTCGTCTGTTTAGTTCCGCAGAATCTGACTTCTCTGTCACAGGCGACTGCCGAGGTCTCTGCCTGGTTTGCTTTCCTGGAACATCTGGGCCAGCAAGTCCTTGGGTACCTTTTCATCCTCTGTGTATTCTGGGGACACTGGGGGGGGGGGCGGGGATGGGCACGAAGGCCACTTGCAAGTCTTCTTTGAACCCCCCCCCCTTGTGCAGGGCATCAAGGCCAGCCAGCGGTGTGCCCCTGGGGACATGTTCGGGTCTCTCCCAAGCACACATACAGCCCTGTGTGTGCAGACAGCTTTCCAACCCCCCAGAAATAAGCCAGAGTTTCCAAAATCCCCTGTGGACATCTTGTTCCCCAGATACTCCAGATATTTCTTTTAAATGTTTTAGCCAGGGTCTTCTCTGCCCCAACTGGCACCACAACCTGAGGCAGGTGTAATCTCTCAAAATAACTGTAGCTAATTATTTCTGACAAATGCCCAGAATATAGGACCCTTCCATGGAGCTCTGAGCTGGGTCAGATAACACCCTGTTCAGAAGTGTTTTTCCAGAAAGCTCTGAGGCAGACAGGACAGTGACAGTGCTTTGGGGACAGGTCTTTCTCAGAGCCCCAAAACTCACTTGCTCTGGGCAGCTAGCCACCCTTCAGGCGCTGTGAGTGCGGACTTCTGGGCTTTGAGGTTTCTGCAGAGCAAAGGGTGGGGGACCGGGCATTAGCGCCACAACCCAGCATCTTACCAAGGTCAGCAGTTGCTCTCGAATAAATGCTTTCCAGATTGTCGTGAGGATTCAATTCGTTTCCAGAGTTCTGGAAGAGGATGCCGTTGATAATTCTGCCAGGATTTTCATTCCTTTCTTGGACATGTGGATTATGGAAGCCCTCATGCCCCTTGAATGCCCCACCCAAGAAGCGATTCGATTTTACAGATGTAGTTGAAACAGAGTCAAAGGGATTTTCTTCTGGTTGAGGGAAATGAGACAAAGAAAGGATAATTTCAAGGTCTGAGTCCTAAAAACACTAGTATATTAAAGTTGCTATTTACTGAGAAGAAAGCAGGTTTATAGGAGACAGAGAGTGGATTTGGGGGCACATTGAATGTTAAGTGTAAACCAGGCCTCCGGGTGGACCAGGCCACCGGCCCCTGCAGACACAGGTCACAGTGAAGGGGAAGGCGTCACCTGTAAATGACGTTCCCAGCAACGGAATGGAGCAGACCAATGGGATGGGCGTGGCGCACAGAGGTCCCAGAACCAAGCCCTGGGGCATCCCGACTGGGAGGGGGGCTAGCCAGACGAGGAGGACGCAGCACAGGAAGTCGGGAGGGAAGCAGAATCCGTACAAAGAGAGGCAAGTCATGGACCGTGTCAAAGCTTAGGCGGGAGGAAGCCCAAGATCCCACCTTCACGTTCAGCAACGCGGAGACCATCGGTCATCCTGGAAAGGGGCATCGATGGAGCGGTGGGGAGAACCCTCCAAGCGGATCCCACAGACACTGCTGTGCAAGGAGTCGCTCTTGCACAGGGGAGCGAAGAGGCCACGGCCCCCAACGGCCTTGCCCCACGGGACACTCAACACGCACCTGGCGGCCATCACCGATGCAGGCGCAGTGGTTGCTTTCCAGAAGCCTCCTGGAACTCCGTCACACTTGGTTTGGGCTCACACCACGGCCAGGCAACGACTCTTCCTGCTTATGCAAGGAGACCGTGACCTGCCAGGTCCCTTACCTTGACCGCAGGCCTCTGTGAGGGAGAAGGATCTTCAGGCCAGCCCAGGGACAGGCAAGTGGGGTTAGAAACAAAGCATGCAGATAGGACGTTAGGACACGGGAGGGTGGTGCTGTCACACACTAAGCCTGAAGTGACCTCCTCCCAGCAATTGTGCGATTCGAGGCTTGGCACAGACGGCAGTGCGGGTCCACTGGGGACTATGCGCCCGCGGCGAGCATGGAGACAGGTGGAGACAGGTGCGGAGGAGGGGCCCCAGCCAGGGAGCGGCAAGATCCAGGCCAAACCAGAGGAGAGGCAGCCCTCAACAGTCCTGTTCTCGGCAGAAAGGAAGTGAGACAAGCACGAGGCTTCTCCCAGCTCATCCATCGGAATACTGGGCACATGTGACAAAATTCTGTGGGGGATGCACACCTGTTCCGCGCCGGTAGGCGCGGTGCGCTGGGAGACTCGGAGGCCACGACGTCCACCCAGGAACGATGGGGGACGAGCCCCTGAGCACAGTCCAGTCTGGCTCCTGCCTTCTGCAAACCAGGAACGTGGCCGCTGGCCAGCCCATGTCCCCCCCGCCCGCCCCCGACATGTCCCCGGGAGCGGTCCCTCCTCCCAACAATCCTCCTGAAAGCCAACCGCCACGTTTTTGCAAATTTCCCAAACTGCGTTCCGTGGGGAGACCTCTAAGATCCTTTTTTTGTTACCCCAGATATACTTAAGGATATTTTTATTTTCTCCCATCTCGGAAATCACTGCAAAAGTCCAGGCTGCCTTTCCTCCAGACAGACAGAACCAACACTTATAAACATGGAAGAACAGGCAGCAAGCCTTGCGCCCCCGGGGCTTCTGACCCCCTAGCACACCCCACATCGGCCCCCCCAACCGTGCTCTGCGGGCCCCTAGGCAGGCCGTTCCTTGGAGTTTTAAGTTGCCTTCCTATAATATATATAGTTAGTCTTAATAAATAAATGGCTTGGACCACGCATTATATATCACTCAAATCCACGAGGACACAAATTATGTATAATACATCGGCTGTGTAATTTATTTATTAAGCAAAACGTGGATTTTGCACGCCTGCGTTTGGAGCACGGTCTGTCACACGGAGCTAAACGATGTGTTCTTATTAGCCCTACTCAATTACCAAGTCATCCCTCTGCGCGCCGCGGATCTGTTAATGACGGTGCCACGGCGCTGCACCTACAATACCTGTGATTTTAGTGATTCATAACCACTCACTAAAACTGTGAAAATGATAAATTGACTGCCGTTGATTAAATGCCGCCAACAGTATGTTTCCTCGGTGTTTGTCACAGTTCGGAGTGAGAGGCACAGCCCTGCTCAAAATCATTTGAATATCTAATTCAGCCGAACCCTCGCTAGATATAAAGAACTCATCAGAACACGAGAAGGCAGAATAAAAGACTGCTCGGCGGGAGAGGAGGGCGGAAATGGAACCCTCAGCATCACGGCCACATTGATGACAAGAAAACTGTCCGGAGAACGACCGGAAGGAGACAGTGCCCACGTTTAAAGGGCAGGCGCGTCCATCCCTCGGCGCGTCAGCAGAGCCGTCTGATGTCCTTGTCCCGTCTTTGGGGTTCAGTCGTGGACAACAGTGGGTTTCAATCACGTCTAAGCAGCCCTGGGTGATGGCCTTTGAAACGGGAGCAGATTCATAGAGGCCTGGCAGGCGGGGGTTGGGGGATGTGGGGAGAGAAGACGCGAGAGAGTATTTTCAAGCAGCCTCAAATGGCATCCCTTTGGCTTTGACCGCAGCGAGAAGGTGTTTTAATGCTTCCGCATGACAAATGGCAGCAGAAAGGAAAATATCATTTCAAACAAAGATTAATTATCTTTATGGCTTCAGCTAACTTTTTCTCTCCTTAGATGAATCCATATAGAGCTCTTATACCTAATACTCCAGCCAAGCGCCGAGGATACTCTTGTGCCAACATGGCTGTTAATTCAGGCTGCTGACGTGAGCACAGGATAATAAAAAGAGATGCGCACTGAAGCTTGGTCATCTTATGAAGAGCAACGAGGAGGTGTTTATTTTCCTTTTTTGCAATTTTGAAATCAATTGAGAAATGTAAGCAGAAAATGATTTCTTTTGGAAATCAATCTTCCTAAATTAGACCGTGTGCCTGAATGTTTGAATCACAGTGTAAAACAAAAGGGGGGAAAGTAGGCTCTTTTAAATTTCAGAATTTGCATGCCTTTCATTTACGCTGAAAATCCATTTTAAATTTTCCTTATATAAAGATAAAACTTTGCGCAATGTTCCCATGGTGGCTTTAATCCTATTGTTCTATAATTAAGGTGGAACCCTGATCCTTAGCAGCGCAGATCTATATAACCGACCACGAAGAAAGCACCACATTTTAGATCGCCATCGCCAATGCCAATTTCACTCTTAAAACTTAAAACTCTGCAGAGGGCGTTAGGCTAAAATCTTAGTCCTTTGAACAGTTCACGAGAAACCTCATGGTATGAACTCTTATAGGCATAACAGAGGTGGTTTTCAAATTCTAGGACAGAACCCAAGCCCTAACACATATTTATCAATTTATAACTAATTTATAGTTAGTCTTGAAAGATGGAATGATTTTCTTTATGTCCAAAATCCCTGGTGTACTTTTAATGACATTTAATTTTTATTCCCACATCTGAAAGCAATTCCACGGTGTCCCGACAACTAGGATCTCAAGAATATTGTTTGATCCCTTCCTAGTTACTTGATCTTCAATAAAATGTCTCACACGGAGTCACAGACAGCCATTCGCCTGGTTGGAAGCGTTGGGTTGGGTTGGGTCCATTTGTTTCCTTTTGCTTGTGCTACAACCACAATGTAAGAGTGTAAATTTGTTGTCTGAGGAGAGAAACTCATGGACATGCAGGTTCACAGGACGGTGGAGGCGGCCCAGCTGTGGACGGGCTTCTCCTTCTAAGGCACCTTCTAAGAGCCCCTGCAGTGAGGGGCGGAAGGATCCAATGCCCCCACAGGTCCGCCTAATTAATGCAAGGAAGTCATCCTCTGCACCCTAGAATGGACATCTCCAAGATGACAACCTTGGGCTTGGAGACCATCTGAGTCTCCATCCTTACCTGCCTCTAGACTCCTCTCACCAGCCCCAGGACCCTCCGTGCGTCAATGTCCCTGGAGGGGTCACCAGCGAAGAACCGGCAACCAGCAGTCCGTCAGCGTGTGCCAGGGCACACTTAGGTGGCATCTCAAGTAAGAATCGCTTCCGAGGCCCCTAATCCAATGTGATTAATTCTTCACCCACCGGAACACATGCATAATTTACAGCGCTCCGGGGATGGCCTCCATTTCCCTTCCGCGCACCCCTTCACTGGTGCACTTTGCAGGGTAGAAAGCCTGCTCGCTTTGTGCATCTCTGTAGCAGGTGTTCTCTGAATAACTCCTCTCTGTCGGTGTGATTTCTTCAGCCAACACCCTACTTACACGCATGTGATTAGGACCAAACAGTAAACAGACAGTGCAGGTTAAAGTTGTCACAGGGAAGGGACTAGAGAAGCACAAAGGCTCACGGTATCTTCTCTCAGCCCTCGTTAGACGAAGACTTAGCCAGGTAGTCATTTTCTAGAAACTTCTGCTCCTTCATCAGCAATGTCAGGAACCCATCCTTCTAGGGTCTCCTGCTTTCTTTACTAAACTTGTAGAAAAACTTTTAAATATAAACTAGATTAAAGGGAGGGGAGGAGGAAGCCCCTGGATTCTGTTCAACAAAAACCCCCAAAGCACAAAAGCTCCACAAAGGAAGTGGCAAAGCAGGCTTCTCTGAGACAATTTATACAGTGGAATTTAAATGCAAACTTTCTTACAAGATTTTTCAGCTGTAAAGAGTAAATCTGTGAAAACATCCTTTTTTAACACCAGTGATGGCTACACAATTAGAAAGTGTCTGTTTTGCCTACCAGCTGTGCAGATAAGCAAATAAGAAGATACCGAGTCCCTACAATTACAAGCTGATTTTACAATAATGACATTCTTAAAAAGTCCCTGGGAACAATCGTTTTGTTAGGCCTGCAGTGAAGTCTCAAGGCATAATTTTCGAGATAAGTTTTCGCTGGAGACCTCAGGTTTCAAATTTAAGGGCAGGGAGCTGGAATGTTTCATTATTCCATAATAGCCTAGAGTCGCAACAGACGGGTGGGGTTTCCCTCCTGAGGGTCTGAAGCCTCCGCGAGAAGGGACTTCCACGCAGTCTGCAGCCCCGACCCGCACAGGTGCGGCGCATGCGCTCAGCCTTCCACCCGCCCCGGGTGAGGCCGGCGCCACCTGCAGGCTGAGGGGTACCCAGGAGAACTGTGGCTTTTATTCTTTCTTTATTGCGGGATAAAGCGACACAGGATGATGCACCACAAATGGGAGAAGATTTTTGAAAGGCGCAGAGACGAACCCCTGACCCCAAGCCTCGGAACCCTTTCAAGGAAGCAACCAGCAGCCAATATACTGAAAAGGCTTCTCTTGGCCTTCTTGTCAGAGGGCCCGCGGGGGCAGCCACAGCGACGGCGCAGTGCCCTCCGGAGGACGCAGCGGGGCCGCACGCGCCCGGGGACAGCGGGTGGAGGGGGTAAAGGACACCCCGATCGGAGCGAGGTGGCCGCTGCAAACACGCCGGGCGCACTGCTCCTCTGAGGATCCCTAACGCCGCACGTACCGGGCGCAGGGAGGAGTCACAAACGGGCGGAAGTTCTGATAAACAAGAGTCCCGGAAGGGCAGGCAGGAAGGAGGCAGAGGGAGGGGGACAGCCCAGCCGCGTGCGCCACCGCCGATCACCACAGGGCTCCGGGAGGCCGTGGGGTGGCCAGGTCCTGCCCCGGAGGAGCTGCCCCGTAGGGGCGCCAGGCAGCCCGTGTGACAAGTTCCCTGGGCCGCCTGAAGGTCCTGGGGACTTCGGAATGGAGACACGTCCGTGCTTTGCTGCCCAGCGCACAGACACCTGTTCGGGGCGGAAGGGACCCGCCACCTGTAAAATCCGCACGGAATCACTAGCGTGGGGGCGGTCGTGTCAGATGCCGGCGGCGCTGGGCGCGCCTCTGAGCATCAGCCGGAGGGCACCTGCAGCCGGGGGGGTCGGTGCACCTGCAGTGCTGGGCTTGCCAGGCCATGCGCCCAGGGCAGGTCCCAGGAGCGAATCCCTCCCGCGGTCACTGGCGCCCAGCCCCAGCGCACCCAGGGCAGGTCCTGGAGCCGAGTCGCCCGCGGGTCACAGACGCACTCAGCCCCCACGACTTCGAAGGGTCCCGAGTTCAGACCACCCGGCGCAGGTGGGAGCAGACAGGCGGCAGGGCCGCCGGAAGGACGAAGGCACAGGACTGGAGGGGCGGGCGTGGTCAGGGCAGGTTCCTGGAGACACCTGAGGGGGGCCCGGGGCAGAGAGGGCTGGCATTCAGATGCTCCCGAAACCAAGTCTCAGGGGTGTCTTCCGGGAACACTGAAGGTCACACGGATAGGAAGGTAGGTTTGTGGCCGATCTGGCAGTAAGACTGGAGGACTGGAGGTAGGAGGAGGCAAGTCCCCCGGGTTCCCTGGGCCACATACACACACACAGGGGCATTCGGGTCTTCGCTCCCCTCTGCTCTGGGGCCAGGGCAACCCACGTTCTCCTGGATGGCCATGGGGTTCCAGGTCTGTCCCGCCCCAGCGAGAGCCGAGTACTGCAGGGCTGTGCTCTGGAGGCAGGGGCCAGAACTGAACGGGGCTCCCCAGTCGCTGGGGCCTGCTCCCTGAGCACAGTCCTTGGCAGCCCCCCGTCTGTGAAGGGGGTGCAGGGGAAGCAAACCAACCTGCTTCCTGGTTACAGAATAGCAAAGCTCTGGTTCGTGATCTGGGAAACGTGTAACGCCAGGGAAATGTGCTCGCTGCCCAAGCTAAGAGCAGGGCGCGAGGTCGTGCAGGACCATGGAGCCGCAGCGCCCATTTGCTGCTCTCTCTCACCTCCGGTGGGAAGATCCTTGAGTTCGGTTAAAGAGCTTTGGTGCCTGTGTCCTCACACAGCACCGCCAGGACCTCTGATTTCAGGGAAGGGAAATGAAGTCATGCCTGACCCCCTCTTCGATGGCGGTGGGGAAAATGCACCTGCCAGGGACCCGAGTGGTCAGCAGCAGCAGGGCCTAGGCCACTGAGGTCCGAAGCACAAGGACACAGAAGAGAATTGAGAAGCCGTCTGTAAGAGGAAGCCACTTCTAAATACGTTCAGGCTTCGCTCCGAAACGGAGGAGCAGTCAACCAGAAGACCCAGTGGATGGCTGTCTCCTAATGCCCGCGCTGGGATTAGGGGCTCCACCCCTGCAGACAGGGGCACACCGGCAGGTATGAGGGGATGGTGGCCCCGCCCCCCAGTCACCACCCCCCCAGGTCCCCCTGCACCCCGCATCGTTGTCTAAGGCATGTACTCAAAATGCCTCACGCCCTGCCCCCAGCACGGGGTCCCTGCCCTCACCTCCCAGGGGCCACCGCCCAGGAGCACGTGTCCCGGCTCTGCTGCTGATTTCAGCGTTTGTCAGACCGAGGTACTGTTACAAAACAAATCAACGTCGACAGCCCACAGGGCTGAAAAACATGGTAAACAGGCCAGAAGGAAATGTCAGAGAGGCGATGGGTTCCTTGTTAGTGTCAGAGCGAGTGCCAGATGCATGTCAGGTGCGGACGGCCAAGGACAGGCGCTCGGCGTCGCGGTATCCTGGAAGAGGCATCGCGAGGGGGCCTCTGAAGATGAGCAAAGTGCTCACAAGTCTGTCAGGGCTCCTGGAATCCGACTTGATTTAACCCCCTGCAGCGCCAGGCAGTTCCCAGCGGCAGAAATGCAGGGACACTGTGCAAACCTCCACAAAATAGCCCAGCAATGGGGAAAGCATGACGGTCAAAGAGCAGCGCTCCAAACAGCGTCACGCCGTGCCACAGAACCGGGGAAACCCGCTACAGAGGGCGTGAGAGTCCAAGAAGTTAGCAAACACATCGTGGGAGGGTCTCGTATTCCGCCATCTTCGTCGGAAGAAACGAACGGCAGTGGGCTCGCGTTTCCTGGGCACCTACGGTACCTGGTCAGCGTGCCAAGCCCGGTGCCCGGTGCGCAGGGCAAGCCCGCAACGAGGTCCCTCGTCGTGACAAGTGGAGAAACTAAGGTTTACTGGAGTTTGTGAAAATGTGTCACCAAATTAGTCACACGGCTAATCAGTCACGGAGCTGCTGTGTTGATCAAGGTCTGTCTGACGCCACCCCTGAGCTCTTCATCTCTATTTTCTCCTGCCTGATATTCAAATACTTTTTGCGTGAAAACGAAGTCCATGCAAAGTCCTCTCTGCAAGCTTCCTCTTTGTGGAAGACCATGTCTTCCTATATCCTCCTCACCCAGCTGTGCGGACAGGTCCTGCAGAAGCAGAATCAGGGGGAGGCGTAGACAAGCAAGGCCAGCGGGACACAAGGGTCGCGTCAGCCTCTGGGCCAAGGCAGGAGCAGACCTGTGGGCCAGGCCACCTGCTCGCCAGGGCCTCCTCCTCGGATGCCAGGAAAGGGTCACTAGATGTTTTCCCTGCTCAAAATTGCCCACTAGAATTGAGGTGTGGCCGTGGGCGTTGAGGGGGGCCGTGCTGGGAGGGGCCAGAGGGCCCTCGTCATATTTAAGAAGCTCTAGGCCCCCGACGCACAGCGCCAGCGCGCATAGCGCGTTACTCATTCAAACATCCTGTAATGTTCTTTTCTTCTTCCCATTTGATAACTGGCCTCTGTGATAGATGACCTTGGGTCTTTGAGTGATAACAGAAACAGAGCAGCTGTGGCCATAAATTGCTCGTGAGCATTGTCGGAAGCATGTTGCGACCAAGGGCGAGCCTCGTCACTCCCGGGCTGTTACCTGTCAGCGCACTTGGGGGCTATGGCCTCCCTCCCACAGTCGCCGGGTTCCGGGATGCACAAGCCCGTGAGCCCTACCTACAAGGCCGCCCTTTCCTTCCCTGTGTCTTTTGTGAAATGGCAACATAAACCAAGTGCAGTGCACCGGGCGAGGGTGGGGGGAGGAGCGCCCTAAATGTGGCCCTTGGAGGGGGCGCGGGAACAAGGGGCAGTTCCCCGAGTGGTCCCTGGGACTCCCCGCCCCCTGCCCCTGGGAGGCAGGGCTGTTGGCTGGGGAGCCAGGTCAGTGCTCCCCCCTTATTTTTCCCTCTCGCACAGGTTTTGCCTTCTAAAAGGAGCCTCAAAAGAAAGAAAAGGGAGCGGCGGCGGCGGCGAGGCGCTCTCCCCGCGAGCGCCCTGGGCATCCGCGTGGCCTGTCCTCACAGTGTCCTTCCCCAGGCCCCGAGTCACACATCACTCATGTTGTCACATTGAACTCCAGATGCTCCTACCCTAGAGAATGCTCTGACTCCGGCCATTTTTCTTCATTCTCACTAACAATTTGGTAATGAAATATTGATTTTTAGTTAGATTCATATTGATGCTATTAGGTTTGCATTGATAAATCATGCCGGCCTCCTGTCTGGGCGGCTGGAGAGTGCTACACTGAGCCCTGGAGATTACAATCAACTCATTGATGTGTTAATTTGATGGATTTTTCCCTTCTCTTAGAAGGAGTAGGAGGGTAAGGAAGATTTTTCAGTGCCGCCCTGGTAAAGTTTTCACAGTGAAATCAGGGACAGTAATTGCGGCCTCCAGGGTACACACTCGGTGCAGGAGACCCGGGCTTCTCCGCCAGCCCAAGGGGGTGCGTAGGGGGCTCCCTGGCAGGAGGGCAGCACCAGCCAGTCACCCATGTGGCGCACTTGTAAACAGAGGCCCAGGTCCCCTGTAGGAGGGAAATGTTTTGGGTGGAAGCCTAATTAAGCCTTACAGAGGCCCCAGGAAAACCCATTTCCCACCATCTCCAGAGGCTTCCGTGCAGAAACCGTGCCCCTTGGGAAGTGCAGGGGCCCTGGGGAGGAGAGGCCAGGCCACCCTGCGGCCTGGCGTGGGGACACTGTCCTTCCTCTGTTTCCCTTGCAAAGTGCCACTTAGCAGGCCCGCGCCCTCAGCATCTGCAACCCATTTAAAACAGCCTCTAGATTTGATTTATGGTTCTGTGCAGACGTAATGCCTGTCGTTAAGGGACAAGAGTCAGCTGCACCATGGGACCCGACTGTGATTTCCTTCAAAGGCCCAGGGTTCAGGGGGGCTGCCACCAGCCGCCCCAGAGAGAGGGAATTTGGAGAATGCTTCGGTAGGAAGTCATTTTATTGTGTTTTGTGTTTTGTTTCGTCTTTAAAGCATAACTAGGTCACATTCAAGACCGACATGCTTTGGGTCTGAGAGCCCCCCAGCCCTTCCACCAAGCGGCCAAAAAGAGCAACTTCCCTCAACCACGTCCGTTCAGCTCACTCCGTGTGAGCAGAGTGTGTGGTCGCGAGGGCTGCCTGTGAAACAGATGGCTCTGAGCACGCGTGCACACAGGCAGGAAGGGAGCCCCCAGGGCCCAGGGCGGTGGCCAGGACAGACGGACGTCTGCATCAGCCT
Source organism: Helogale parvula (assembly GCA_004023845.1). NCBI lineage: Eukaryota > Metazoa > Chordata > Mammalia > Carnivora > Herpestidae > Helogale > Helogale parvula. The sequence goes on along the minus strand of PJEM01002625.1, from coordinate 116,967 downwards.
CTCACCGGAACGTCTCCCAGGGCTCTTGCCACCGCCACACGCCACCGTCCACGCACCTCACAAGACTCAGGGGACAGACGGGAGACAGGGCCACGCTGTCTGCAGTGGCAGCTCCCGCTCCTCGTGTCTGTGGCCCCCGTGCAGGCCCTTCTCACGCCGAAACCTTACACGGACATGTCTGTCCTCCCTGCAGAGGGCAGGTAGAGCCCGGTGGCTGGCCTTAGCGCCTCGTTGCCACTCGGAGGACATTCTCGGTGGCAGCCTGAAAGGCTTGGGAGAGCAGGAGCCTTATACGCCCCAGATCCGTTCAAGATCACAGCAATAAATAACCGCTGTCTTGTAGCTCTCTCCTGAGCTCCCAGGCGTCCATTTCCAGCCTTTCCTTGAACTTTCATGGCGTGTCATTCAGGAAGGATCCAACTCCAGCCGTGGGGACAAGCCCCGGGCCCACCCCCCACAGACCCAGGCCCGCACGCCACCCCTGGTCCTGAGCGAGAGGACAGAGGAAACCTGCGTGTGCAGGCATCTGCTCAGCTGTCAACCACCGCAGAGCTTTGAGGCACCGCCCTCGTCCTGGGCGTGAAGCCTGACTTCGCCATTCATTCGGCCACATGGCCTCGTACCAACCCACTGAGGACGCTGAATTTGAAGAACGCGTTTGCAGAGCGTGCTGTGGAAAGCACGGGCAGGAGGTCCTGTGTGGGAAAGGCCTTGCACAGGCACCCGATGGACGCAAGCACCGAGGAAGCCCGGGCCCCTCCTCTGAGCCTGGTCACCCCTGCAGAAACACCCTGCTGCTCCCAACGTACCCAAACCTCGCACGCCTGCAGAAACCTCCCCACCCGGCCTGCAAGCTCGCCAGCGCGGGGGGGGGGGTCCCCGCCTTCCTGTTTCACTGGCCGGGACTGAGTCGGTGAGAGCATGGTGAGCACGGAGCCAGCTGCTCGAGCGAGGCTAGGACCCGTCAGCTGCGGTGATCCGCATGCCCACTGACACCGGTCCTTCAGGGCCAAGGCCGGGGCTCGCGCACCTGACACGGCCCAGCAGCCTTTGTTCCATCTATTATTTTGAATTTTTAGACAATGTTCAGAATTGGTTAGATTTCTCATAAATATGCATACATAAGCTCTTACAAAGAAAATTCTTTAAGACTTCTCTAAGAAGGCTTGGTGGGGGAGGGTGCGGGGAGCTGCCTGGCGCAGGGACACAAGCTCCGGAGCCACACTGCCTGCCTGGTCCCGCTGTGCAGGATCAGTGAGCTCCCCTCAGCTTCTCTGTACGTGAAACTGCTATGGGCACAGTGTCCTTGAGCAAAGTGTCTCTCCTGACAAAATGGACCCCATTCTTACTTGGGGAGAAAGTTCTGGAGCCACATTTTCTGCCTTTTTTAGCCTCATCATGCCCCCTCGGCTTATCCCTCACCCATATTACTTGTCTGGCCGTTGTGGGCAGCAGGCGCCACGTGGGAGGATCCAGAAGGCTCTGGCTGGGGGCCATCACGGGACACGCGAGCCCATCACAGGCAGGAAGGAGAAGAGGCAGGAAGTAGACATGGAGGCAGACGAGGCAATTCAGAGACCCAGAATCAGGATTGCAGGTGAGGCATCCAGGGAAGGAAGGACTAGCACGTGGCCAACCCAGGCACAAGGGAACCGAGTAACAAGACCTTCAACTTGGCTCTGAAGATGCACACAAGTACGTCACAGGGAGACGGCTCTGGTGTTTCCACCACCGATCACGGATCAGAGGCAACCTGCCGTCTCCCTGGTGTTATGAACCCTGCTCCCAGGAAAAGCTGGCCGAGAGCACGGGCCGCCGCGCGGGTATGGACTGTGCCCTGGGGCCTCAGCATCCGGACTCAGGCTTACACAGGCTTACAAACGCTTTCGTCCATGGTTGACGTCACGCAGATTAATTCCGATCTAAGCAATTTCTTAATCAGCCACAAACAACCCCCGCCCCCGCTCTGGAATACAGACTCTGGGCGTAACACAGAAGTGATTCCCGTCAATGTGTCTTTAAAAATCTAACAATGATTGTCAAAGAAATATAAATTGTTATTCAAGTCCGAGGGCGAAATAACAGTCACCAAAATAACACCCGTGAGCCCTAAGTTCCAGCAAGTTAATAAACGGCAAGTTATTTTGTTTTCAGCGGGAAGGCAGTTTTCATATTCTTCCTTACTTTTGGTTTTACCCACGCCACACAAAGTTTTTAACTAGGTGAAGGACAAAGTATATCCAATAAAACTTTTTTAATTGAAAATCATTACCAAACGGCTTTCTTCTAAGACAAGCAGACTTCAGCGCTTGGATCTCCTGCCCTTCTCCAATTGTGTGTCTTTGTAACGTTTACTGGCAGGGGCAGGTCAAGGCGACCGACAATGGGCGTTTGACTTCAAGGACCAGCTTACAATTCCCTATCCGACAAAAATAACTTCTTTCATGGGGAATCGGAGAATCTAAAAATTGGCGGGCGAGCCTTCTCTGTGGGAGACCAGCACAAAGCAGGGGCAAAAATCTGTGGGCACCTTCTTAGGAGGCCATAAAACTTAAGAAACCCCTTTGGATGTTTCTGTCCCCACCTTGGTGCCATTCTTTGGCAATCACAACAAAAGGGCTTTGTCGCGGAGAACAAGGGATCTCCCTGGTAGCACCCTCCTGCATGTCGCCCCGGCGCGCACCTGTCAGGATGTTGACACCGTTTCCAGCGAGCCTTTCTCCTAACGCATTCCCTCCCCTGGAGAGGGCTCTTTCCCTGACGTCTGTGGCAGCCCCTTGGGGGAGTCATTTTGTGAAACTAGGCCTTCAGAGTGAAGCGTTCTCTCTGATCCTGACCTCTCTTAATTGTCTCTGTCTTCAGATGTCTTGGTTATGCTGGGGCCACAGTGGCGCTGAGGGCCCCCCGCGGACATCCGAGGGTACCAGGTCATTCCTCAAGCTGGGTTCTTTCAACACATTTCTTTGTCTCTTAGGAATGAACTTCAAGATGGCGGCAAACAGCTCCAAGTCCCGGTGGGCTCCGCAGTGAGTCTCTACCTCATTAATTAAACAGCCCATGATGCACTCCACCCCCTAGAAAAGTTCCAAGAGTTCACATTTGCAAGGCCGTGTCTGAACTCTGTAATCGAACAAATCCAAGAGAAGAAAAGAAGGGGACTCATAAAGGGCCGCCGTCCTCCATGAGGGACTACCCCCTACAGCGCGTGTACCGGACACACACTCCTTCGGGCTGGCCCACGCACATGCCATCGGCAGGCCGCATCTTCACATGCAGGTTTGTCCTACCCAGTGTTGTCTTTTCTTCTTGTCTACCCAGGATTCTGCTGCTGCTTCCTGTGCCTAAGGACTTGGGCCCAACTCCCAGTCTCTTTTTGCGCCACTCCAACCAAGCTGTCCTTCCCGGTCACCTCCCTCCCAAGGAGACACGCTGTCTCCTTGGCGGATTCCCCATCTCCTGGAATTCCTGGGGTTGCAGGAGCTCTGACCTCCTTGCTGTCACGTCTACACCACACCCTTGGCCATCTGTCCCCTCACTGCTCTAAATGCCATCCACATGCTAGTGGTTCTCACATCCACATCTCCAGCCCTGACATCTCTCCCTAATTCTAGACTATTGGCCCCTCTGCCTGCTCACCATTGGAAAGTCTAACCGATTTTGCAGAGTGAACAAATCCAGACTGAACCTGCTCCGCATAGACTTTGCTCTCTGAGCTGAAAGAAATTCAGTTATTTAAGTTGTTTGGAGGGGTGAGGGACTGTGCATAATCTTTGGCTCCTGTCTTTCTTGCCCTCCTTCCATCCAGAAGCAATCGGGCAGACAGACTCCACCTTCAAAGGACAGCCAACCAGGTCACGCAGAGTGCACTCTCGACGTCCTGGACCTTCTGGCATGTGTCACACTCCTTCAGGTGCGTCTCTGGCTTCTTGACCTTCACCCTTGCCGCCTGTCTAACCTACACCCAGCACCCTGGGTCATTCACACCCTATTCCACTCTGCTCAAAACTTTCCAGTGGCTCTGACTGGAAAAAAAAAAAAAACCCAGAATGCGCCCGATGACCAACAAAACCCTACTCAATACGCACTCCTGTTATCTTCCTTGCTCGCTTGCCTCCCTCACTGAGCTCCATCCACCCTTGGCTCGTTGGGGCGTTTGAACACGGTAACGCTGTTCCTGCTGCCTGGAATGCCCTTCCCAACCTTCCTCTGTCCCCAGCCAGATGGTCACATGGTCACCTCCTTTTCCACCTTCCTTCCTTCATTTCTAGAGAACTCTGTGACCAACTCATTAACAAGAGCAAGTCCCCTGCCTGGCAATCTTGAACGCTTTACCCTGGTCTGTTTCTTTTTTCCACAGGCTTACTGCCTTCCAGCACACCATAACATACTTATTTCCTACATGTATTATGCGTAGACTATCTCCCCCCACTAGACTTGAAATGGTCCCACGAGACACAAGGGTCTCTGTTTTTTCATGCATGGATACACCCCAAGCGCCCTTAAGAGGCTTGCCACATAGGAGGTGCTTAAGCGATGCTTGTTGAATGAGTTCATACCTTTTATGCCTTCTGTGCTCACCTCTCCTTCCACCTCGGTCCGTCACGTCGTGTTACCTGCCTTCAGTACGGCACCTTGTTCACGGCAGGCAATCAGTCAGTGTTTGAGAGAATGAATCAGTGAATAAACAGACAAAAACCCAACATGGACACACTCTATCGGGCATTGACATCATTCTCTTCTTTTTCTCTCAGATGAGGAAACTGCTCTGCTTTTCATTCTCGTATTGCAAACAAACACCAGAAGTCACACCTTGTTTCTATGCCCTGGAATACGTATTCTCTTACAAGTTATTTTCAATTGATATGTAGTTGACATACAATATTATATTAGTTTTAGGTCTCAATCATAGTGATTTGACAGTTACATACATTACAAAATTCCCCCCGCGGTAAGTGTAGTTACCGTCTGCCTCCATACAGTGTTACTACAAAATTGTTGACTGTGTTTCCTATGTTGTGCTTTCTTGTATGCAATATTTTCAGTAAGTTTTGGACACAAACATCCAGTTTCTTTTTAATACTATGGAGATGATAATAGGAAATAAAATAGTACACTATAGTGGATTTCTACTATAGGTCTTCCTTTTAAAAAAAGTTTATTTTGAGAGAGAGAGAGAGCACGCACACTTGCATATAAGTAGTGGAGGGACAGAGAGAATCCCAAGCAGACTCGCTGCTTAGCACAGAACCCAAAGCAGGGTTCAACCCCATGACCCTTGGATCATGACCTGAGCCGAGATCAAGAGCTGGATGCTTAAGTGACTAAACCACCCAGGTGCCCTAGGTCTTACTTTTTGATGGTTCAAATGTGTTAGAGGATAATTCCACTCCCCCCCTCCTCAAAAATTCACATGGTGAAGTCCTCATCCTCAGGAGCTAAGAACTTGACCTTATCTGGAAAAAGGATCTTCAAAGAGGTGATGAAGTTAAAATGGTTATTCGGTTGGGTCGTGCTCCGGTGACTGGTGTCCTTATAAAAACAAGGAGGGGATTAGGACACAGACACACAGAGGAAGGACCATGTGAGGACGCGGGGAGAGCCTGCAAGCTGACAAGAGAGGCCTCCGGAGAAACCAGCCCCGGCAGCCCCTCAGTCTCGGACTTCTAACCTCCAGAACTCTGAGAACAGAGTGTTCGAGCCACTCAGTCGGTTCTATTTCATGATGAAGCCCCAGCAAACAGATCCACGGGGAAAATCACATTAACCACCAGAGGATGAGGTTTTAAAACGAAGCCACCAAGACCTCCCTGATGCTCCAGAAACCTTTCACCTTTCTGGTGAAATTGTCGTGAGGACGTCAAGTCCGTGCTGATCCAACACAGCTGCTCGTGCTGAGGCCAGATCCACACCGACCACAGCTGCCGCTTCCGTGCTGCAGCGGGGCACTTGCTTCAATGCTCTGCTCTCCCATGAAATGAATTTATCACAAATGGCAACTTCTCATCATAATTAATTAATCATTAGACAACATTTTGCACCGTACTGACTCCTGAAATTTATTTATTCATCTATTTATTCTTTCCTCCCTTGCTTATTTGTTTTCATAGAAAAGCCTGGGACATTTTTTGAGTTAAATCTCTGACCTTTCCATGACCCTTGCCAACTATTCAAACACAAAAAGCCATAAAAAAATTATTATGGGTCAATTTAACAGAAATCCAAAATTCTCGCTCTCTTTTTTTCCTAGCTACTGAAGAAATATCAGAAATGACACATATAAATTGGAAATCATTTCCCGCTTGCCAGCATATCTTAAATTGATGTGGCCAAGAATATTCCTTGTAATTGTTAAATTAATTTAGATATTTTTGATGTATTGTTCTTCACATGAAAATCACTCATCATTCTTCCTTGGCTCTTTGCCTTTTTTTCTAAGATTAGACAAAGTGCCGTGGGACAGACCCAAAAACGTCTCCTGCGCACAAAGCGTCCACCTACGGGCCACTTTCAGCACAACCTCAGAACTCAGACGTCCTTTGATTACAAAGATCAAGTCTCACCCAAAGCACAACATTAAGATTGGCCATGGGGCTCTTAAAGTACAGGCGGGAGATTGAATTTTCCTTAAAGGAAAATAAAGATAAATAATTATGCCTTTTGGGGGTGGCCCTCCTACAGAAGCTCCTTAAAGGCTCGATTTCTGTAGTTTCCCTGACCGGCGAGTACAGGAGATGGGAAGCAATATTAACTCAATGTCAGGGCAACCTACAAATATTTTAAAAACCTAATAATTCATCTCCTGATTAGTTTTAGCTGAAGTATAGAATCATATTGGGCTTGGCTTAAATGTTATACGAAAGCCAGAATAATTCCAAAGGAACCCGGCGCTGCAGATTCTTTCCCGTTTAAGAACCTCAGTGTCAAAGGCTGTCCTGAATGACGCAGTTTTCTCTTTGCTCCATTGCTCAACGGTGCTAACTGGTTCCAAGAGATCTGTCGCCCTACTCTGTGTCATAAGGATTCAAATAGGGAAGTCAACTTTCTCGATTCTGTATTCTGTCAAGCTTCTCATCTGTTATTTGTTAAAATAGCATATAGGTTTATATTTTAAGCAATTCCATTCTGACGGACTTTTACGTTTTTAACAAAGTGGAGTTTCTACTAAATGCTTCATGCAAAGTATAAACAAACCTTGTTTCCTCTTTTGTATTCCAGCGCACCTGTGCGTGAGCTGTTAGTGCCTCCCTGCTGGATCTTCAGAGGCACGTTCTGTCATCAAGCCCGGGCTGATGATGCCAGCAGGTGACAGGTTGACCAAGACGCCCCCCTATGTCGTCTACACCATGCACCGACCATCAGGTGTTTAGAATTCCATCCCTTTATGTGCATATGCGACACACAGAGCACAAATGCTGTCCCTCATGAGAAATGTACTTCATATGGGGCAACGTCATCGTCTCCCTCAACCCACATGTCTGCGTTCGCTGGGCTTCTTTCCGCAGGCACCAGACTTTCTGCCAGTGTCCCACCACCTCAGTGGTTTTTTGGTTGCCACATTGGGGTGCTGGGGTGCCCCAGATGAGGGGTCTCAGGTCGATTAGGGCAGAGGTCCTATTCACGCAAAGTCATGTCCTACTGAGCTGGATCCTGCGCTGATGCAGGACTGCGCTCTCTGGCCATCCCACATGGGTGTTGTGAAGGCTTTCATGAACCACAACCTCCATAGGAGACGGCACAGGTGCCAGGCAGGCCACAGGGCCCAGCAGTACTTGTTGTTAAGTTTATTTACTTTGAAAGAGAGAGAGAGAAAATGAGAGAGAGAGAGAGAGAGAGAGAGAGAGAGAGGAGGGGCAGAGAAAGAGAGGCAGGCAGACAGAGAGACAGAGAGAGAGAATTCCAAGCAGGCTCTGTGCTGTCAGTGCAGTCTGATGTGGGCCTCAATCTCACAAACCATGAGTTCATGACCTGAGCTGAAATCAAGAATTGGACACTCAACTGACTGAGCCTCCCAGGAGCCCCCCTTAAGCAGTATTTTTACTTCAAACCGGATGAGTTGTGATGGAGACCTTGATGACAAATGACAAAGATTCATGATGCGATAAAGATTCACCCTGCAGGAACAGCCAAACCCTGCAGAGCCCCTTGCAGTTAAGGAAGCGGGTGAAGAGGGGACAGCATCTCAGCATCCCACACTCGGGGTGTCAGGACTCACCTTTACACCCACGCTATGCACAGTCTACGGAAACATTGTGTACATGATGGGCTCTGGCTTTGTGAAGAAGAATTAGAATGCACCTCACTAACTTCATGCTTACTTTAAAAATGAAATAATGTTAGGGCGCCTGGGGGCTCAGTCCGTTGAGCGTCCAACTCTTGATTTCGGTTCAGGTCATGATCCCAGGACCGTGGGATTGAGCTCCATGTTGGGCTGCACACTGACCTTGGGATTCTCTCTCTCTCCCTCTCCCCCCCTCCCTTGCACACACATACACACACACACACAAACTCTCTCTCTGTCTCTCTAAAATTAAAAATAAAGTTTGAAATAGTGCTGCCCCATTTCTTTTCCTTTCCATGGGCTTTTTCTACCACCTTCATTCTTCACAATACAGAATAAATATATATAATAATTATTAAATAGATATATATTTATAAGATATATTTTTATTTTTATTTATTTTTATAACTATAAATTTACATTATTATTATTTGTATTATTGTATTACTTGTATTATATTATCGTCTGTATAATACATATATTTATAAAATATATTTATATTTTATTTATATTTTTAATTTATATTTGTATATGGTACAATTTTATGTGTATTTTATATTTAATATATATTTTTATGTTTAAATATATTTTATATTAAAATATATTCTTGTGTAATGTATAATAATTTATATATATCACTAATGGTCCAAGGACAATTAGAAACTCCTTTTTCATTAAACACATAGTTAATGATATTCACCTTAAAATTGGCAAATCCCTGGCTAGGCTCTTAAATTTATTTTTCTTTTCAATTGGATTCCACTGGCCACGTACCTCTTCTTTGATTCAAGCCCTGTCTCTTCTCAATACCCAAGCGCACGGGCTTCAGTGTTATTGGCAAGTATTAGGCACTTTCCCTACGTATGGTTTTAAAGGGCCGCCCATAACCACAGAATGTCACCAGATTGTATAGTTCTGGTGGTCGGTGTTCACTCCCGAAGGCAAGAGGTCAACTTCAACTTTCCGGTTCTGCGTGCAGGGAGCATTAAACTCATCACTCCATCCTAACAAGTAAGAGCTAAGCAGATGGAAAGATCAACAAGTCTTCTGAGATACATTGGTGAGGGGGGCGCACAGGGTAAGCCACTGCCCGCAGACTGGCAAGACCACGAAGGAGGGACCGCTTGTCAGGGGCAGAGACTCCCAGGAGAAACCGCCTTGGGGACGGGCAACAGATTAAGGGTAAAAGGTGAAAACTCCAGGGGGCCAGTTACATGGGGCATCCTCAGTACTGTGAGATTTACCACCAGGTTTTCACATTAACTATCAGAGAAAAATCTCGTCATGCTCCCTGCAGTGGGGGTGGGGGACACGGGAGCCATGTTTAAATGCACCAGAGCCCCCTCTTCTTCTTAAGCAGGCCTTTCCACAGGGGGAACTCGTTACCCACAGACCAACCCACTGGCAAATTATCAGAGCCTGACTGGCCTGGCGAAGGGAACTATCCAATTTTCTCTCTCTCCAGACTAAGGGGAGAGAAAACCAGAAGTGGGTGTGAAGTCCACAGTCCAGAGGTGGAAACTCACTAAAGACTAGCACTAATCCTGCAACTAACTATGGCAACTCACCCCACACACTCAGCACCACACCACTGAGGACCTCCTTACAGCAGCTCCTTGATCAGCGCACCATGCTCAGTTAGCAAGAAAAAAATCACGAGGCACATCCGAAGGCAAAAAACAATTTTGAAGAGGTGGAAGTAGCCTCAGAACCAGTGTGGTGTGGATGTTGGAATTTAAGGCGGGGAACGTAAGGTCACTGTGATGAATGCAATGCTGAGGGCTGCCACGGATGGAGCAGACAGCCCGCAAGCCCAGGTGCTCAGCGTCACCAGGGAGGTGCAGATTTTTAGGAAGGACCTGGACGAGGTGCTAAAGATCACCACCCCTGTGGCAGAAAGAAAGAATGCCTTTAAAGGGCTTGTTGGTGGTCTGGACCTGGTTGAGGAAGGAATCTCTCAGCTAAAGGATGTACCAATAGAATCTTTGAAAACCAAAAAGCAGAGAGAACAAAACTGAAAGTGTGGAATGAGTATGCAAGAAGTGAGGAGCAACCACAACAGGTGTAACAGGCGCGTCTGGGAACATCAGACAGACAACAGAGAGCAAGGGAAGGAGGAACCTTTGGATCAATGATGACTGAGCGGCACTAATGAGTGGTGAATGAGGAAACAAGCAGATCAGCGGAACAGAGCAGAGAGCTCAGAAGCAGACCCCCATGGGTGTACTCCCTGATCTGTGACAAAGGTGCGAAGGCAGCACGGCATGAGGACCGCCGCGTCGGCAAACCATGCAGGAGCAGCTGGACTAGACATGGCTCACAAAAGCTTAGCATGCCTCACAAAAACGGGATGGAGCACAAACTTAAATATAAAAAATTGCAAAACTGGGGCGCCTGGGTGGCTCAGTCGGTTGGGTGTCTGGCTTCGGCTCAGGTCATGATCTCACGGTTCGTGGGTTCGAGCCCCGAGTCAGGCTCTGTGCTCACAGCTAGCTCAGAGCCTGGAGCCTGCTTCAGATTCTGTGTCTCCCTCTCTCTCTGACCCTCCCCTGCTCGTGCTGTCTCTCTCTCTCTCTCTCTCTCTAAAATAAAGACAGTAAAAAAAAAATTTTTTTTAATTGCAAAACTATAAAACTCCACATAGGAGAAAACCTAGCTTGGGTGTAGTGATGCCTTTTTAGATATGGCACCAAAGACGCGATCCCTGAAAAAAACAACTGATAACCTGGAGTTCATGAAAAGTAAAAACTGTGCTCTGTGAAAGGCAGGTCAAGGGAATGAGAAGGCAAGCCCCAGACTGGGAGAAAATATTTGCAATGACAAAGATATGAAAGAAATCAGATAAAGAAAGGTTATCCAAAAGAAACCCTTTAAACTCAACAATGGTAACCTGATTTCAAAAGGGCCAGAGGGGCGCCTGGGGGACTCAGTTGGTTGAGCTTCCAACTTCAGCTCAGGTCATGATCTCACAGTTTGTGGATTCAGGCCCCGCATCGGGCTCTGTTCTGACAGCTCAGAGCCTGGAGCCTGCTTCAGATTCTCTGTCTCCCTCTCTCTCTGCCCCTCTCCTACTCACATTCTGTCTCTCTCTCTCTCAAGAAATAAATAAACATTTAATTTTTTTTTTAAAGAAAGGCCAGAGACCTCACCAGACCTCTCCCCAAAGAGGAGACGGCAGGTTAGCACATGCACAGATGCCCCACGCCCCGTGTCAGCAGGAACATGCCGATGAAAACCACTGCACACCTGCCAGAATGGCCCTAATCCAGAACACTGCCCACACCGAATGCTGGCAAGGAGGTGGAGCCTCTGGTGATTGTGCTTCTTGGTATTTACCCAAAGGAGCTGAAGATGTATGTCCACACACGCAATGTTTATAGCAGCTTTTTCATGATGCCAAAAGTTGGAAGCAATAAGATGTCATCCAAGACCTAACCAGATAGGTAAATGGCGGTCCATCCAGACAAGGAAATATTATTCAGGGCTGAATGGAAATGAGCTGTCCAACATGGAGGAAACTTAAATGCCTGTCATTGAGTGAAAGAAGCAGTCTGAAAAAGCCTGTGTGTTATATGATTACAGCTCCATGACATTCTAGAAAGGGCATCAAGAACATCAGCTTGCCAGGGTGGGTCCCGGGACTGAAGGGGATGAACAGACAAAACACTAAGGATTTTTAAGGCAGTGAAAATACTGTGCACAATGGTATGGTGATGACTATATGTCATTATGCAATTGTCCAAACCCAGTGATGTACATACACCTAGAGTTAACTTACCAGGTAAACTATGGACTTCCGGTGATTATGAGTCTTCAGTATAAGCTCACCCTTGGTAAAAACGTCCCTCTCTGCTAGATGCTATTGATCGGGGGAGGCTTTGTGGGAACAGGGGAACATGGAAAGCCTTTGTACCTTCCTCTCACCTAACACTCCTCAAAGAGTTGGTTTTAAAAAAGAAAAAGGAAAAGGTCTATAAGTCTATCAAATCAAAGTGGAAATCATTGCCTCACAAAAGTAGAACAGAATTCTCATTGTCAACTAAGTGTTTTATTTAGGTTTCATTATAAGGCAATTATAAAAATATATGTTTACTTGAAGAAAAAGAGATGAGTAATAGTGAACTTTATAGTCTAGTAACTGTTGATATCTGATTGGCATTTGACTGTCTTGAGTTACGGTGCAATATGGTGATGGTATTTTTATGGAAGCTGCTAAAACACAGTTCAAAATAAAATGTAGAACTACATTAAGCTTGCTCATGTGCTCTTTTATGAGAATTTCTGAGCAGAACTCAGTGATGTTTTTATTCTAATGTTCATGAAAGAAGAGGGATGAATACTAGCGACTAACAACCAGGGCTTCTCCAGTCCTTATACTGCTCAACACACTCGCCCACTAGAAATCCTCAGAAGAATCACATGAGGTAAGCGCCCTTCTTGTTCCCATTATGCAGATAGTAGGAAGAGGAACAGAACAGAGGTGACTTGCCCGAGTTCGCACAGCAGGGAAGTGGTGGGGAAGGGATTTGATCTCGAACCATTGGATCCCATATCCTGCCTCTGACCACTTCACGACATTCAGTCAGAAGCCACGTCAGCCAGGCTGCCATTGTCTGCACCCCTGTGCTAAGATCTACACATAGCAGCCCTTATTTCGTTCATCTCTGACTTTAGAATAGGTTCTCCCATCTGGTGGTGGAAGGGAAACAAAGAGTTTCTCTTTGACAAAACAATTAATAATATACTCCACCGTACAAAACTGATTGGTGAATTATGTCAGTAAGTAGATTCAAAAATAAGTCAGAATCCACATATGTACCATATAAAACAATCAGGACTCTATACCCAATTGTTCCTTTTTATTACATATATTTCTAAATTTTTTTAATGCTTTTTAATTTATTTTCGAAAGAGGGAAATACAGAGCATGAGCAGGGGAGGGACAGAGAGAGACAGAAACACAGAATCTGAAGCAGGCTCCAGGCTCTGAGCTGTCAGCACAGAGCCTGACGCAGGGCTCGAACTCATAAACCGTGAGATCATTACCTAAGCAAAAGTCAGCCATTTAACCAACTGAGCCACCCAGGTGCTCCTATTACAGATAAATTTTTTTAAATACTCTTCTTATGGAAAGTTTAGACATAGTCAGAAGCTTTCTTCCTTGAATAGCAATGATTTGTTTCATCTGTTTCTGAAGTTACACAGGAATGCGACATGATTACCTATAGGTGGGCCAACGGAAGGTAGTCATACATACAGAATTGGGGAAGTGTGGCATTTTAAAAAAGCATTTTATAGGATTACCTTCATTAGCACTAAACGTTTATACTGAATTAAAATTAATATGGTCTCATACAACAAGCCAGAGTTGTTTTAAGCTTCCAAAAGAGATCACAAGCATCCTTCAGTTTCCTGCATTGGGTATTGGGTTAGAGCATCAGTAAATGGCCAGAGAATGCACCAGTCACAGATAACCTTTAGCAAAGGCAAATCTGCAAGTTCTGCCCTAAATCAGCACCATGGGGCTCCAAGTAACAAACACATCCATATTGATCCTTCTTGCACAAACATCAAGTGTTTGTTGACCATACACACTACTTGCCAAGCCTCTTTACAGGTAGTTTCTGATTTGCTCTTCACGTCAGCCCTGCGGGGAAGATATTATCACCTCCATCTCACAGACATACATCCCTCTATTCACCATTTTCCTTCCTTCTCAAGCCTTGGGGAGGCTGTGTGACTTGCCCACAACCACACAGTTCAGTAGACAGCAGTGCAATTCTTTCAACACGATCCTGACTGTCCACTGGGCACTATTTCTGGTCCGTAAGTACTTTCTACACCTTGTAGAGTCAGGAGACAGAGACACGGGAACTCATCCAGGAGGAGGCTGGACAGTGGCCTGCAGAACACATCAAGGTAGTTTGTTTATTTCTCCATCTGGGTGTGCCCTTCCTTGATTGCCCTGCACCCACAGCCCGTGGCTTAAGGAGGTGCCCCCGTGCCCTGATACAACACGTTACACTTGCTGAGGGTCAAACAGACCCACTGTTAGGAACAGCGGTGCTAGGCACCCACTTACTCCTCTCGGTAACAGATAACACTCAAAGTGCCATGTTGGCCAGGGTGGGGTTCACTTTGCAGCTATAACCAAAACCCTCAGAAGTTTAAAAAAAGGGAAGCTTTGACTTTGCTTGTGTCCAGCCTGGTTCAGACCACTCTCCCTGGAAGCTCACCTCCAGTTCCCTTCATCCGCACGCTGCCATCGGGCACACCTGTGATCTCTACTTCCATGGCCAGTCTGGACGTAGCTTCTGTAACTTCTGCCCACGTTCCACTGAATAAGAACAGCAACCTCATCCAACCTAACTCCAGAAGCAAATATGACCTTCCTGTGTGCTCATGGGGAGGAAATATAATTGGTGACCATAGAGTCCGTCCTTGCGACGTCTGCTATCTGACTACAGTGTGACTGGGAATATTCCAGCCCCCACATTCAGTGTGTTTCTCTTCTATGGGGAAGTCAAGTGGTGGCAGGTAGAATAATGAAAGCTTTTATGAGAAAGGTGGCTTGTGGTAAGGGCAATTATACCAGACACTGAGAGTTCAGGAGGGCTTCCTGGAAGACTAGGTATCTACCCAGAGTCCAAAAACATCAAGAGGGTTTAGCAAGACTAGGAGAAAAGGGAAGATGTCCTAAGGAGAAGAAAGGCACAAGACAGCAGGCCAGAAATGAGAACGAGCTGGGTAGTACCACTGACCAAGGAAACCCAGGTATGTGCCTAAGTCTCTTAATCCTGAAGTAGAGTTGGACTGGGCCCTACACCCAGTTTTCCTGACTTGTAGTCACACTGAATTTCAGCGTCAAAATGTTTAGTTTCCCCTACATAAGAAAGGCTTCAATATCCGAAATTTTATGTCTATACTCTATCTACTCAGATCTATTAGAATCTTGGGTCTGAAGCTGGATTTTGCAGACACAGCGTGAATTAAGTAGAACATATTATGTTATCTAGAAAGGGTAATCAGCACAATCAAAGGTAACACCAAAGAACAGAGAAAACTCATAAAGCTCACTTCTCGTCTCAACTTTCATTGATAAGACCTATAGGAAAGAGTCTCCCATTTTTAAAATAATAATAATGCACATACATGAGTGTGAGGGGTACCATTATTTAGGACAATTGGCAGGAAAAGAGGAGATGGGGTACAGCTTCTGCTGAGGATAGCCCAGCTAAAAATCTTGAGTTTCATCGCCTACTTCCTGTGCCCTTTTCTCTTTTGAAATACCTCATCCTCCATCTCCAAGACATCCACTCCCTGTGGAAATCAGCAAATATCCCGTATTAATCGTTTACCTCTAGGAGTCTTCGCTGAAATAAATTTCATTTTATTCACCATTTTAACTTAATCGGTGTTTTAATGTGTACCCTTTTATTTTTGTGAGATGAAAGACCTTGTCATTAATAAGATAGTTCAGGGGCAGCTGGGTGACTAAGTCAGTGAAGTGTCTGATTCTTGATTTTGGCTCAAGTTGTGATCTCACGATTTATAAAAACTCAGCCCCGTGTGGGGCTCTGTACTGACAGCATGGGGCCTGCTTGGGATTCTCTCTCTCCTTCTCTCTCGTCCCCTCCCCTGCTTGTGTGAGTGTGTGCACACACACACACCCTCTCTATCTTTCAAGATAAATAAACTACACAAGATAAAGTTCAGATATCTGTAAATGAGGGAAGACATAGTTGTTGAGAACATTAAGTTTTGTGCAGGAAACAGTGGAGACTGAATATCAGGGCCAGGAAGATCTAGGTGCCTCTAATTAAGGGTGTGTTTGTAAGCAAATCACTGAAGCTCTGGAGTCTGTTTCTCTTCATAGAAAATTGTGGGGGCGCCTGGGGGCTCAGTCGGTTAAGGTTCCAATTCTGTCTCAGGTCATGATCTCACGGCTCATGAGTTCAAGCCTACATTGGACTCTGTGCTGACAGCTCAGAGCCTGGAGCCTGCTTCGGATTCTGTGTCTCCCTCTCTCTGTCCCTCCCCTGCTCTCTCTCTCTTAATCCAAAATAAATAAACATCTTTTAACTTTAAATAACAAAATAATATTTAAAATTGTGGATAAAACCCATCTCACAGAAGGATGAGAAGGTTGAATGAGGTCAGACACCTGATGCTCCAGAAAGTACTGAAGTGTCACTTACCTTCCTGATCAAGCTCAGAAGACATCAGTCCTGAGACAAATATTTTATGGTGATCGTAGGAGAGGACAACAGAAGGGCCAGGTCTGCACAAGCCCACCGAGATTGGCTGAGCGAGAAGAAGCACCTGCCAGAAGCTCCGTCCACGCCTGCTGGCTGATGGGTCACTGGGCTCCACGTTCAAAGCCAAACCCAAACACAGTCTCCCAGCAAGATGATCCCAACCCACTTGCACGTAAGTGAGCGCCTCCACATCCAGGTGCCCACACACACTGCACACACACCCATACCCTCCGGCACACTTGCCCTGCACGAATGGGCAGCTTACGAGTCTCAGTCCTTGTCCCCGACCCTTAACCAACACATTTCACTGGGCCTGGGCTTCCTATCCTATTCCCACTTCTGTAATATGACCTCTGAAAAGGCACAGCTCCCCAGGATCAGCATCTTTGGTAAAAAAAAAGCCTCATTATATTTTCCATGTGCATTTGCACCAACTGGTTTAAGTGGAGTTCGATGGGAGGTGGTCAGCAAAGACGGGAGAGCAATCCGAGAGCAAATCGACCGACCGCGGGATCTGGCTCCTTTCACCCTCGAGGGGGGTGCACTTTATGTTTCTTCCCTTAGATTTCCTTGGTGCTCCTCTTCGAAGATCCCTGCCAAGGGCCCACGTCCTGAACATCTTCTGGGCACAGCGGACAGGGCTGGACGGAGGAGTCGCCCTGAGGGGAGGAAGGGAGGGGGCAGGACCCGAGGGCGGGGGCCCTTGGTTTATTTGATTTTCTTCCTCCGGTTCCTCTGGGGAGTGGAAGAGAAGTCACCTCTGAAGGCAGAGGAGAATGGCAGCTCTGACCGCGGGGACCATAATGCCTGAGAGCTGGTGAAAGTGTCGTCCTGCCCCCTGGAGCCGTGGACCCGAGGGACTGCAGGGGGCACACCCACACCGCTCGCCGTCCAGGGACTCAGGCCACAAGCACAGAGACTGATCTGCGCTGTAACACATTGTCGAGGATGGAACACGGCCCAGGACAGAGCAAGGGAGGAGTACGAGTCTCTGCTTCAAGAAGTTTCCACCGTCAAATGGGAGATCCCCGACGGGAAATTAAGCAATTCAGGCGCCCTGCCACACCGTCTGTGGCTGCAGGTAAAGCCCCTAAGAGCAGCATACTGTTTGACAACGGCGAGACCTGAACATTAGATCGATCACAGTGAATCTGGAGGCTTCCAAAGTAAATGTAAGCGCATTCACTAGGCGTCATCCCTACATTCGGGGATCAGAGGACCCCTTCCCTGAAAACAAAACAAAACAAACACAAACAACCGAAGTCCGTCCCAGGAAGCCACCACCACCGAGGGACCCAGGGCACCGACAGACAGGAGGGGTGGGGGGAGCGTCACTGTGTGAGCTGTTGGCCCAGCCTGTGCTGGCCAGCGTCCCCGTGGGAGGACAGGACAGTCGGAGCCCACGTGGACGGACTGGGCCTCGGTGGCCTCCCCCGAGGGCCAGGCCTGCACCTGGCTGCACGTTGGGCCAGCAGGGAGCCTGGTGGCTCCCTCGGGAGCACGGCGAGCTGCCGGGTCACACCAAGTGCATGAGCTGCAGGCACCGGAGGTGCGACCACCACCCCCCCTGCACCCTCACAGCCTGCAAACGTCTGCCGTGGGCCCCACAAAAGCCGCTGTCGCTAGTGGAGGAGACCGCCCCCGCAGGCCCCCCTCTCTAACATGGTGGTGGCGGTGCCCAGCCCTCGTGGTCCTCTGGTCGCTCAGTCTGTGCCTGGCAGCGGCAGCAGGTGCCCATATGAAGGGCCTCCAGCTCCCACACTGGCCTGAAAGCCGGCCGCTCTGCAGGATGCTGCCTCGAAGGGGGAGAGAAGGTGCCGGAAGACAGCCTCTCCAGGTGGCTCGGAGGAAGAAGAAAGCTGTCCAGACGCAGCCCAGGAAGTTGTTCTACCACGTGCACACGTGCATTATGGGAAAGTGACTTTTAAAATTTCTATGTGTTTTGGTTTCGTTTACTGCCGCAAATTCCATGCACTCTCAGATCAATTGCATAAATGTTACTGCAGGTATCCACTGGGCTGTTTATAAAAACAGAAATAATATTCATTGAAAATAACCGTTTCAGTGTTTTATAAAACAGTGAAGGATAGTTTCCAATAAAAGGCATTAAAATTAAGAGCTTCTTAAAGCCAGGACTGTTTTCTACACTAGTGATTCTCAAGCCCTACTGCATGTTAGAATCATCTGAGGAGGCTACTTAAAGCAAAATATCTGGGGAGGGGGAAGGCAGATATATCTGCATCTATAAAAAATGTTTTAATGTTTATTTTTGAGAGAGAGTGTGAACGGAGGAGGAGCAGAGAGAGGAGACACAGAATCTGAAGCAGCTCTAGGCTCTGAACTGTCAGCACAGAGCGCAATGTGGCCCTCGAACTCACCGACGTAAGACTGTGACCTGAGCCAAAGTCAGATGCTTAGCTAACTGAGCCATCTAGGGGCCCCATATCTGCATTTTTTAAAGCCTTCTGGGAGGTTCTGAGGTGCAGCCCCATTGAGAACTAATGTGCTCCCGGTCCCTCCCTCCCACTGGCTTGAATGGGGGAGTCAGAATGTCACGGATAAAGCGGAAACACCAAGTGAGGATTCACTTTCCTCCACAGCTGTGGTCCAGCTGTGAGCCCGCAGTTCCTGGCTCAGGGATCTGCCTATCGAGAGAGTGGGAGCCACAGAGATCTCACTGACAAAGAACAGTAAGAGGAAGGCAAACTGGACTCGGCCACATTTAAATCACATGCGTTCAGTGTAGCAAAACCATCAGAGGTAAGCCGTACATTCCGTTTCCTGCGTACCATCTAACCTTGTTTATTGTTTTAAAATCTGGTGGCTTCCTGAAAACATCACCAAAAACTGTAACAGATTTGTAGGAAAACTCACAGGTGACGAACACGGTGTGTTTCTTTCCTCCAGCGCCACGAGCCTCCCACACTTAAAACCAGCAAAGTGCTCTGCATAGGAATAGACTGACTTCATTATGATTCAAGAACAAAAGCTATGAATTTCAAACCTTTGCTTCTTCAATAACTTAACCTAGCCAATAAGCATCACGTAAAATTGATTCCTAATAAGGAAATGAATAAATACTACTTAATAGCTTTGGTAACTATATAGATGTGGAGAAATTATGGCCTCTCCCCTGTACTTTTCCCGCTGTGGAGAATGCCTGGCTTAGAGTCGCACAGTCTGGGTCTGGCTGAGCTCAGAGCGCCCCCTGCCTCTGCCCTGTCCCACCCCGTGGGTCCCCTCACACGCCTGGGGACCGCGCCACCACTTCCCAGTTCTGTGATCTTCCGCGGGGCTTTCGACCCAGGCCCCCACTTCCCGTCTGATCCTCGTTCCTATATCACGGGATCTTGAGGATTACGTGAGCTAAAACACGTCAAATTCTGACCTTCGGCAGTAAAGAGCAGCTGAAACGCCCCCCCTTCCATGCCGTCCCTGCTCTCCGGTTTGGACCCACACAGTCCTTGACGATGAACATCTGGCTGGTGTTTGCTTGTTCTGTGAGTCTGTTGTTCGCTTGTCTTCTCGGTGCGTCTACCAAATAGGTACTCAACAGATATTCGTAACGTTGGATTGGCACTGAGTTTCTCAAAAGGCGCAGAGATCATTGGTTTTAAAAACATGTCTTTGCGCTCCAAGAGACTCAAATACTATCCTTCCAAATGCTTCCTGAGGTGCCCCCATAGTTTTCGTACACTTGGAAGTAAAAAATTGTATTAATGACAAACTATGAAAAGGGTTAGCTCATATCATCTCTGCTGCTTAATAATTCAGGTAGAACATGTTGCTCTAATATATAGCGGGAGTGACAAAGAAAGCCCACACTGATTCCAGAGACCTCTCTCTAAAGACAGTCCTGATTACGTCAGCGTTGGCTTCTCAACATGGCGATGTGGAAGAAAATAGATGAATCCTGGGAATCAAGATGTTAAGACAGAGTAAATCAGGAAGGGTAAAGAGGAAGGAGAGGCCGCTACTGCTTACGGAAACAAACAATGCCTAAAAAATAAATTAAGGCTTCTTGTCAACGGTCTTTCTCCCCAGGGATGGATGTGTGTGTAATAAAGATCTCCAGAAGCACTGGCCCATATGGCTTGGTAAGCATGTTCTGAACAGGCTACTTTAAATTCTACTAGGAATGGCCGGAAGTGATTTAAACTTTACGTTCCCTTTGTAAATGGGCATTTCATTTTCTGCGCAAGGTCATATGATTTTCCTAGATTTACAGTTGCATCAAAAGACAACAGTTCCAATCTATTAGTGAGATTTCTGGGGTGACATTTAAGATGTTAAGAATGTGAAAGTGGCAGGCTTATGCCTTCGAATGTGTGTTACTCTCGCAACGTGGGCTTTCACCACACAAACTGGTAGACTTGATCTAATCATTAGAGGTTGCAAGTTGAACTACCGCAGGCCTTCCTTGATTAGGAGGGACCCTGGCTAGTGAGGGAGCACTCCCACGCCTGGCTTTTTCTGGAGCAGGAAGAGGAACTGGATTCGTTACAGGGAGAAACACCGCAGGTGTCGAGTGCGGAGTTCAAAGGAAGGCGAGAATTGGGAAAAACTAACCCTTTCATTCTGTGCGGGGATTTTACGTGGAGCCTACTTCCTCAGTGGTAGTTACGTTTCCCACTTTTACACTTGTAACTATGAAACACATATTTTTATTGAAATTTCTGCAAAATAAACCATTTTGTGGTCTTGGGTTTGAAATACCGACTCCTTTCCCTATAGAAATATACGTCATGATATGGTGATTTCTAGAGGGCTTTCTGAGGAAGGCAGCTAGCCAGCTACAAAAGTAAAAATTAAGATAGAGCAGATTTTCCTACTTCCTGCTGAGGCAAGACGTCCTCCTCCAGGTCAGCGGAGCAGGCACTTGCCACAAAACCCACGCTCTTTCAGAGCACTTGGCTACATATCTTCACTTGGCCTCGTGCCAGTCAAAATTTTTATTCTGCAAAAGTGCATGTCCTCCCAAAAATAACCAGCCGTTTTGTCTAATAAGAGGCAACCCACAAGCACGCCATGCGGGAGGTTAACTATCAAGATAAACGAGACCAAGGGCCACCCCTTTTGACTTTCATGAGCGCTCTAAGAAAAACTGATGCCAAGTTTCCAATCTGCATGTCCAAGAAGATATGTATAAGGAGGGTTTCAACAAAAGAAAGGATACAGTTCTCAAAGGTGGGAAATGGCCACCTTCCTCCATGCCCTTCACCACCTAGAGATGTCGTGAAATGTTCTTGGCTCGTCATTTTGGAAACACACCCACCTTTTCCTATCACCAGTGGCACATTTACGCTTGGTGTCCCAGTGGTACCTCATTCCCACTAACTCTGTGACTCCGGGACCCCCATCCAGGACTCCAAGCCACCTCCAACTCCATCTGGAAGGCCGTTGCAGCAAAGTCCCCACAGGACTGTCCGCCTACACGAAAAGCTAGGAAGCTAATCCTCCCTTATTATATATATTTCTAGGTAAGGAAGGAATTTTCCTTAGAGAAATTTCAACCAAGAAGAAAACAAAGCATGTCCTTCGTTGGCCAATGACCGTGAATGAATCCCAAATATCTGATTTGGAAACCAACAGTGGACACCACACAAGCATAGGACTTTAGCAAATAGGAGAACTAAATGCCATCCAAAGAAGTTACAAAATCTCAGAAACTTTTGTCCATGTTGCCTGAATTTAGATTACTTCCTGTGACCGCACCAGGTAGCGCTCACGCATTTGGAATACAATGATTTCACCGTGCACGTGCCCAGATCTCGTTTAGGGAAACATGCTGGCCACCGCTTCTTCCCAGCACCTAACGCTTCTAATAAACGAAAGGGAAGAATGAAGAGACTCCCAACCACACAGACCCAGGCCGGTTCTTTCCTTCCTTCAAACACAGTCATCGAACCACGAGGGAGGATGCCGTCTGTCCCTTTTCTGCCACGTCTTCCCTCTTTGGTTTGGGGAAAGTCATTTCACTTTTCTGGAGCCTTGCTTTGCTCAACTGCAAACCTGCAAAAATAATGGTCTCCCCAGATTGTGGTGAGCACGCAGGGAGACAGCGAGTGTGTGCGTCCGGCTCAGAGCCGCACTCCATCAGCGGGAGTTATTGTTTTAGCTGTTACTAATGAGCATTTTATAAAGAAAGTCTACTCTGCTCCCATATTCGCCTAAGTGTGACTTCCTGGTAAATGTTACCAGTACCTCCCCACCCGCGCTCCTTTCTAAGGCCTGTGCGCCACAGCGGCTTTCAATAAATCCTTCAGACGTCTACGGAATTGACAGGTAGACTTTAAAGTCAAGCCAAAGAACTGAGTGCCTAATTTCACAAAACTATTCCTCCGTGGTCCGGGGTTTGGTATTAGAAACACTTGCGACTGTTTATCCTGGGAGAACAAATGGACAAACGCAGGGCGTCCACTGTGGCCCAAGTTATTAGTTTTATTAGTGTTTCAGTGCAAATAAGCAGGGGGTCAGAGCAAACCCCAGACAAGAGAATGTGATTTTATCCCACACATCAGTTTATCAGACTACGTGGTGGGGGAGGGGGAGGCAGCAAATGCGGGGAGAAGCGGATGCAAAACAAAAGGACGAGGGAAATGGCTTCATATTTTCCCTCTTTTCACACATATAGAACGATGCCACATGAGCTACATCAGCTGGCTCATGGGTCTCTGAAACTGCTGACCCCAGAGGTTAAGTTGGTGGGGGCCAGAGCTGAATTTCTTCCCTTCAGTCCGTGTTAATGCACGAGCCCTGCGCTCACAATCACCAACCACTGATGACCTGCATGGGTGCAGCGTGGGCGTAACGACCGGTTTCACAGACCCGAGGACGGAGGGCTGAGAAGACCTCGCACGGCCTCAGCGCCGTGCCCTTCCAGACCCTCTCAGCTCGCCTATTCCTTGGGGCCTCCTGAACAATAAGATGATAGTTACTAAACACCACTGGATGCCAGGAATCACTCTGAGCAATTCGCATTAAAGCAATGGGGTGGGAAGGGGTCTGCACAAGGGCATCCCGCTGGCGCAGGAGCCGGAAGAGGCATTGCAAGCCCACACGTGCAAACGTGTGGCCCCAGGATCGGCAAACGTTCAGACTTAAATAAGGTCCAACACAGTGACGTCCTTCTGGAAGGGACACCGGAGCCGGCCGGGCAGTGAGCCGGCGAGTGATGAGGACCAGCCGCAAGAACACGCTGATGGAGGCCGGACACCGGCCTGGGTGAACAGAAAATGCTTTAATTCCCACCTTTTTAAAGGCTTGGAAATTAAGTGGAAATGTTGCTTAGTTGCATTTCCCAAAGCATCAATAAGGCCTGGCACTAACCTGTTACCCTGACTGCTGAGGTGCTCTCGGTCCCCACCTCACGAACCAGTGAGACCCTGACAGTCACGCGGGTCACCGCTCTGATACCGCCACCCCCAGCGCTCACCC
>PJEM01002625.1:0-92894 GCA_004023845.1 Helogale parvula | reverse complement strand
ATCACTCTCTCAGATGGCAGGACACGACGCTGACCCTCCACTTGCAGGCCTACTGTGTGTGTGGTCTCCTCTGTCTCATGTGTGTGCATAAGTGTGCACATGTGTAAATGTGTGTACGTATGTGCGTGTGCATAAGTACATGAGTATCTGCACGTACGTGTGCCTGCACGGATATGTGTGCCTGTGTACACATGTGTTTCATGCGTGTACATGTGTGTGCGAATGTGGGCATGAGTATATGTTCATGTGTGTGTGTGTGCATGTGTGTCTATGTGTGTATGGATGTACACATGAGTGTATGTGCATCTCCGTGGATGTGTGTGTGTGTTTGTGCTGTGTGCATGCACGTCTATACACACGTGTGCCGTACGTGTGTGAGGACACAGGTACAATGCATGTATCCCGACATCACGCAGTGAGGTCGGCATTTCTCCCCACAGCATTGTGACCTTGAGGCCTCGGGTGAGCGCCCTGCTCTCAGTGAGTGGAGAGACTGCCGGGGTCCACGCCTGGTTGATGCCAGAGCCCGTGTTCTAATTCCAAAAGGCAGTGGAGACTGAGGGGCATCTGAGGGGGTCAGGTGGAGAGCCCAGCAGAGGGACCCCAAGGCAGGACACCGCACACCCCGGGAAGAGATAACCGCACCCTGGATAAGGCACCCCGACATCCCGGAGAGGCGGGGAGGGCGTTCCCCCCGACCCAGAAAGTGGGGATACCCCCATTTCCTCTCTGCACGCGCACGCTTGTCATGGGGGCCGAATCGCAGGTAATACACTTCCATTTACAGACTTAGCTTTTTCGAACTGAGTCCATTCTTTACTGAGTCTAAAAGTCAAATAACTTCTCTGGGGGAAAAAAAAGAATCTATGTATATGTGTGTGCACACCTAACACAACATGTACAGCAAACCAGGAGAATATTCCTAATACTTAATAGCGTTATTGCAGAACTCTAACAAAAACATGAACATAAAATGCAACAGAAAACTGTATGTTAACAGCCAATTCCCACACATCAATGCAAAATAAACACCCAGCAAACGTACGAAAACAGTTGATCCTCACTGATCATGAGAAAAGGAAAAAATAATGAAATGCCGTCTTTCATTTATCGAGCTGGGCATGCATGGCTTTTTTCTCTCTGGTGTATATTGCTGTATATTTCAGGGTTCCTACAATGACCATATTATGTTTGTTTTTATCAGAAAAAAAAGCGCCCGCACCTTAGGGAAGTTCAGAAGAGGTAGCGCTTCGGATTCCACAGCACAGACCCACAGGACATTCTGGAATCTCCATGTCCGGGTGAGAAGCCATGTCCCTCCAAGTGACCTCTGGACACAAGTGCTCCTTGGTGTGCCCACCCCGACCATCTCTGTAAAACAGCCAGAACCAAAGTCGCAGTAGATTCTCCATCTGCCTGCAGAGAGCGTTACCTGCGCCTTCGGTGTAGACTGCACACCAACCTTTCGCCATGCTGCCTCGAGGGGTTTAACTTACAGTTTCCTGAAGCAACAAAGATCAGAAGCGCGGTTACCAATCCGAGCAGTGTCCTGGCCTGCACCCTACGTGTGCCGTTTCTTCCTGGCCCTGCTCCCCCAGAAGAGGTCAAGGCTCACGCACGATTTCCTGTCTTCACCTGGAACCCCCAGGCTCTTTTGAGTTGAATCCAAACATTGTAGGTTTTTACTTAAAAATAATTTGACACAACTGAATGGATTCAGCAGCCTACTTTCAGAGAAAAACAAGACAAAACAAAAAACCAAGAGACAAATTGAGAAAGAGAGAGAAAGAGAGAGATCTCCTTAAGCCCCAGGCTTAGCCCAAATTCCTTACCACCCACCCCCCACCAAATAGCATAAACTTGTCACTACCTTACCCAGGCAGCACCCTCCATGTGCCAACATCAAAGCCATGAGTCTCTCTGCAGAACTCAGCCTTCGAGACCTTTGTTGTGTGTTCAAGCATATCCCTGGCCAGTCTGAGGGACGCTTCTGATCCAGCGACAGTGTTAATCACTAGCACGTTTCCCCGGGTGTGTGACTCACCAAACCCAGCATGTACTTACTTCCTGAAACATTCAGCACGGTGAGCTTAAGGGACATTTCCTGTGAAGGCAGTGGCTTACCCGGATTTCAGTGCTCCTTAACTCAAATCCCTGGACGTGCAAAAATGTGCACACTACTCCATTGAGAGCCCATAACCTAGGACTTAGTTTATAACTAGTTCTCTGCATTCTTCTCAAAACCAACAAGTATTGTTAAACTTTTACTGTGCCCAAGTTTGAAACTTTTTAGAAAGAAGGACTAAAAAGACAAAAGAAATGGGTGGAGGAAGAGAAGGAGATACCGAGAAAAGAGAAAGAAGGAGAGATAGCTGGAGACAGCGAGCTGGCCAGCACAGCCCTTGCATTGAGCGCATGCTCTGCACGCCATGTACGCTGAGGTCCTGCTCCACCATCTCACGTGCCCAGTAAGACTGTGAGGGACACTCGAAGATACATGTAAGCAATGGCTCCCCTCTACCGAATTCGGGGTTTCCATGAAAACCTACGGACAGAATTTCCAATTTATCAAATAATGTATCTTTGTTATTTTCTGAAATAATCTCTAAATATTGCCTTAGAATAAGCTCTTAAGGAATTATGGTAAATGAAGACTTCTAAGGCTTTGTTTTATTCTATTCTATTCTATTTTAAGCCTGGTATATTTCCCTCCAGAAACATAACTGTCTACAGTTCTATCATTGTGTTTCACCTTTGCCAATATTGATATTAACAGTATTTCAATTCTGAGGTCATTATATGTAAAGGCAATTGGGTTTTTTGTTGTTGTTGTGTTGTTTTGTTTTGTGTTTAGAAAGTCATTATTCTTTCTCAGGATCCAAATTTTTGTAATTAAATTAATCCAAAGGAACTTCCAGGGAATTAACGTTATGATTCCCAATCTCATGATAGATATTTTAGTGAACACAGGATTTACTAAAACTAAATATGATCTAGAATGGATTGACTATAAGCTCAATCCACAGAAATCACACCTAAAAAATATTTGAACAGCTTTAGGTACCTCATATTCATGGTTTGCATGTAGAGTTGTTTTCGTAAAGCTTGTAGAAGGGGCGCCTGGATGACTCAGTTGCTTAAGTGTGTAACTCTTGATGTTGGCTCAGGTCATGATCTCAAGGTTCATGTGATCGAGCCCCACATCAGGTCTGTGCTGATAGCTTGGAACCTGCTTGAGATTCTCTCTTCTTCTCTTTCTGCCCCTCTCCCTCTTGCTTTCTCTCTCTCATACATATATATGTATGTAAACATTTTTAAAAAGCTTATATAAAAGACAATACATAATCCTAGAATTGGCAAAAACAGTCTACCAAATATTTAATTATGTTAAAACTACATTTAATCTTGAATAGATTGAATGCTTTAAATTTTCTTATATTTCAGTATTACTCACTCTCCTAACTTAGTAAGCCAACCACACTGGATCAACTTCATTGATCTAATATTGGATATTGGATATTGATGGATTGAACGGATCATGGACACATCAATGGATACTGATGATTCAATGCTATTTATAGTTGGTGTATCTCTTCGGCTGTGGTTCCCCCACAACTAGACTTGCTTGGGATTCAGAATCTTGAATTCTCAAATTCTTCTCCCTGGTGCTATTTCTACGCTCACTTAATGCCAACATGGCCTTATCTATACAAACCTAAGCTACTTAGAATTCTTATCTTCAAGAAATTCAAGAAAATATTCTAAAACTGAGCGTGAGCGGGGGAGGGACAGAGAGAGAGGAGACACAGAATCTGAAGCAGGCTTCAGGCTCTGAGCTGTCGGCACAGGGCCCGATGTGGGGGTCTCAAACTCATATGTCATGACGTCATGACCTGAGCCAAAGTTGGACACTTAACGGACTAAGCCACCCAGGTGCTTCTAAACTTAATTTGTCCAATATTAGATTTTGTATCTGACCATCCTTGTTAATGGAACATGGACAGTCCACCTAACTTCCTCTTTCTTTGTCTCTTGGTTCTTGTTCATTTACCTGGTTTCTGACATACCTTCTCCATCATGACTATGTTGTCTTTATTTATTTCCTTCCTCCCATGTTATGACAGGCACTCATTCTCCCCTTTCACCTTGCTGACATTGGGTACCATGAATGAGGGACATCCACCCTAACAAGTGACCAGATATAGGAAACTTCTTTATCTGCACAGGTCAGAGACTCTTTTCCTCTACCTAGAAATCCCAGGTGGCCCAGCCTGGGGAACTGTCTTCTGCCCCCTCGGGCAGCACTGATAGAAACCGACCTGAACCCAAAAACACACCATAAACCAAGCAGACCAAAGCGACACCACAGTGATGAAAATTAAATTGTCATTGGAACCAGAGCCTACAAAGATGGGTCAGAACGTACATAAAGAACCTAAATAGGGTGACAGTCTTCTAATGTAAAACATTTAAAAAGACTCAGAGACTCCTAACATAATCGTGAAAATATGCAAGATACAATAGAAAATTGTCCATTTTACCAAAACTCAGAAAACCACAAGTTGAATGAGAAGTCAATCAACTGATACAGAGATGAATCAGATGTTAGAATTACCCGACAAGGACTTTAAAGTGCCCACTAGAAAAATGCTCCACTAAGGCAATTACAGTATATCTTGAAACAAATGAAAAAGCAGAGGAAGGTCAGCAGAGAAATAGAAGTCATACAAAAGAACCAAATGGGCATAATAGAACTGAAAGATAACAGAAGCGTTGAAGACAGTGGAGTGTTCAGTAGCAGAATGGAGAAGACCGAGGGTAGAACGAGTGAACGGAAGGACAGATTGATGAAACGTGCCAAGTCGGAACACAGAAAGACAGACACACACAGAATCTGAACAACAGAAAGACAATAATAAGTGAGCCAACACCACAGACGGGCCCAAGAAAAGACCATTGACATCACATCCTTTCAGAAAGTGAAGTAAAAAACTGCAAGGCTAAAAGAATATTTGAGGAAATAACGGATGAAAATTTCTCAAATTTAGTGAATGCCCTGAACCTACCGATTCAAAACCCTGTATCAAATCCAATAGGAGAACTCCAAAGAAATTTGCACTAAATCACATCTTAATTAAACTACTGAAAACTCAGGAGAAATGATACATGACCTAGAGGGGAACAGGAATTCAAGGGACAATAGGTTTTCTCAGTGGAAATCATGGAGGCCAGGAGGAAGGAGTACAATGGTTTTCAAGTGCTACAAGAGAAGAATTGCCAACCAGTAAAACTATTATTCAGGATGAAGGAGAAATAAAAACATTCTTAGATGAAAGGGAAAAAAAAGAATTCCTCACTAGCAGATCAGCTCTGAAAACCTGACTGAAGTTAGTCTTTCAAGCACGAGAAAATGGAAAAAAAAAAAAAAAGAGGGAGAAGAAATTTTGGAGCATCAGAAAGGAAAAAAGAACAATGGGAAGAGTAGAAGAAGTATGTGAACAAATAATAAACAATTCTTTTCCATGTGAATTTTCTAAATAATGTGATGTTTGAAACAAAGATTACAAGATAATCAGACACTCAATAAAATTTTATTCAAATGTATACAACCTGGGGCGCCTGGGTGGCTCAGTCAGTTAAGAGTCCGACTTTGGCTCAGGTCATGATCTCACGGTTTGTGAGTATGAGCCGCACATCAGACTCTGGGCTGACAGCTCAGAGCCCAGAGCTTGCTTTAGATTCTGTGTCTCCCTCTCTCTCTGCCCCTCCCCACTCGAGCTCTGTCTTTTTCTGTTTCTCTCAAAAATAAATAAACATTAAAAAAATTAAAATAAATGTGTAGAACCAAAGAGACCTACATGGAAGTAAGGCGTCCACTCTTTACTCAAAGTGATAAAATGTTGACACCAGTTGACTAAGATAACCCATATATATATATATATATATATATATATATATATATATATATATAGTAACACCTGGAGCAAACACCAAGAAAACTATACAAAGAGGTATATTCAAAAACACTTTAAATAAGGCAGAATGCTAAGTAACTCACAGGAAGGCAAAAAAAAAAAATAGGGACAGAGGAACAAAAACAAAGGAAAGAAATGGAAAACAAATAATAAAATAGCAGACGTAACTCTTACTATATCAATAATGACTTTAAGGGTAATGATCTAAATACACAAAGAAAAGGCAGAGATGGACAACAGAGTGGATTAAAAAATAAAACCCAACTATATACTGATTAACAGAAATTCATTACAAACTCAAACACAGAGGGAGATTAAAGGATGGGAAAAGATACATCATGCAAACCTGTATCCCCAAAGAGCAAGAGTCATAATATTAGTATCAGAAAAAGTAGACTTTAGAGCAAAGAAAATTGTCAGAGAAGAAAGAAGGACATTACATAATGATAAAAGGATCCATCTGTCAGGAAGGTGTATAATCCTGTCCATGCACCAAACAACAGAGCCTCAAAATATATGAAAGCAAGCCTGATAGAGCTAAAAGGAGAAACAGACAAACACACAATTACAGGTAAATACTTCAACCCCACACCCTATACAAATAACAGGACAACTAGACAGAAAATCAGCATGAATGCAATTCTGAGGGAAAAAAATCAACCAGCAGAACACACAAAGAACACTGTCCCCAACAGCAGAATATTCAATTTTAGGATTTTTTTCCCCAAGTATCCACGGGACAGCTTCCAACAAAAGAAAAGAGCATATCTTGATACAAAAAACCTCTTAGGAAACTAAGAATACAAGGATACTTCCTCAACTTGATAAAGAACCTCTTCAAAAAACCTGCCTCTCGCAGTATACTTACTGATGGAAGACTCAGCGATACGCCCTTACAACTGGAGACAAGGCGAGGGTGACTATACATCCTTCTGGAAATTCTAGCAATTTCAGTAAGGCTAGAAATAAACAAACCAACCAAATAGATAAATAAATAAATAAACAAACAAACAAACACAGAGCACATAGACTAGAAAAGAAGAAAAAGTATCCCTACTTGCAGAAGACATTGTTTCCTTCATTAATTCTGTAGAATCCCAAGGAATCCAGGAACTGTTCTAAAAGCTGAGTTCAGCAAGTTTTCGGGATGAAGCTCAACACGCAGAAGTCGACCACGTTTGGATATGCTGCCAATGAACCAGGAAATCAAAATTGGAGACACAATACCATCTGCAATCAATCCAAGAAAAATGAAATACTTAGGTATAAATCTAACAAAACATGTACAAGAACCATAAACCAAAAAAATTTAAGACACGGATGAAAGGTCTGAACAAAGGGGCCCCCTGTATTGGCAGACTCAGCACAGTCTCCACTTAAGCAGGACTTTACAATCGTTTCTCCCTATCACATACAATCACCACCACCACCACCACAGCCCCATTACCCCGTATTATAATTTCTTGACTTCTTGTCAGAATGCAGCCACTAAGCAATAAACCACTTGAGGGCAGGCCTGTGAACTTCTCACTGTTGTTTTCCGGGTCTAGCCCAGTGCCTGGCACATAGAACGGTAACCCCGGCTCTATCACAAGGAAGCCTTCCCGACGCGGCCAACAGAGAAGGCCCTTCTGAGCTGTCCCGTTGGTAGAGAGTCCTGGGTTTGGGTCATTAGAAAGTTTTGTCCCTGGTGGTTTGGTCTGGGGCAGGGGTGGCAAGGACTGATGGGTAGAACATTGAAAAATGAGGCAAAAGAACAGGACAAGGCCATGGCTAGTAGAGGGTTTGACAGGGTGAAAGAACTTGAGAAAGCTGAAATGCCAAGAGGAAGAAGCCATTGGAAGGTGAGAAACAAAATGAAAGCACAGTGTAGGGGTGGGAGACTGCTTGTAGAAGGGCCCCCAGGAGCGAGCGAGGGGAGCCAGCTCAGTCACACGTAGAGGGGAGGCGTCCACTGCAAGGTAGTCAGAGGCAAGATGGATGTGGCTCAAATATTCTGGGTGTCCGACTCTCTCTGGGGAAGCAGGTATTTGTTGGAAAAGCTAGTCTGGGGAGGGGCAGGCTTCCGTAAACTGAAAGGGTGCAAGGTGAGGAATGAAAAAGTTGCTGTCCAGGAGGGGAAAAGTCATCCAGTGTCCCTGAGAGCAGAACTGATGGTGTCTACAGTCTCTGCAGAGCCAGGCATCCCCTCCGGCCGAGGTCAAGGGTCTCAGCCCAGGGAACGGGAGGGTGGGGGGCTGAGCAAGGGAGAGTCTACAAGGATGGGCCCCACCCACAAGAGCCGCCTGCCTCCGCTGACTCCCTTCCATGTCTGCACGAGCTTCTGGGCTCTTGGATGTGGGCCCAGGTCTCACCAGCCCCCACTTTGCTGTATTTCTGATTCTACACAACCAGTTTCCTACAATGTTTCTATAGTCGACTAACAAAGCTTGTTCATTGTCCTAGCAGCAGAAAAGATTCCAAAATTCATCTTCTCCATAATTCAGACCCAAGTCAGCACCACTGCAGGCTCGGGTAATTTGGCCAACGGGCTGGCCACGATTCTGCACGTTGTAATCCATCATCATTATGAGCCGTATTCACAACGTTTCTTCTTTTGGCATCCAGTCTGAAATGCAAAGGATTGTTAGGACAGAGAGAGATGAACCAATGAGATCCTGAGACCCAAGTCTGTGCTTTGTTAGAAATGAAAATGGAAATATGATTCCAGGGGAAAAAAGGACTTTGTCGCAACATGGTCACACACTCCTTTCAAAACATGAAAAATAAATTCACCCTCAAGAAAAAGAAGAAAAATGGGTCTGACAGATTCATTCTCTCATATCTTGAGGTTTCTCCTCTGAGCCTATGCATCAAGGATCAGCCTGAACAAGCAAGGCCGTGCCGTCAGGAAGATAGCCTCCCTGCTCATTGTGACCGAGCGGGTCCTCCCCTCACCGGTCCGTGCTTTTTAACCCAAATGTGATTAAGTGGCTTGTCCCAGAAGTGAAAAAGTCAGCTTCCAGCCCAAAAGTACGTAGCTTCCACACCCAGTGAGCGCTGCTATCATTTCCAACATCCGCTACACATTTGAGTGTCCGCACCTGAGGTTGGGTTTCTAATCGAGAAGGCACAAAACACCCCTCAGTGGCTCATTAATGACAAGTTCTTTCTTGTAGCCTTTTGACGTAGAGCAGAATGATATATATTGAGCAGAATTATAGTATGTGCATAGAGATTCTGCAGATTTTCAACCACCCGCTGATGTTACAGATAGGGTGCCTACGGATCAGGAAGGGTGAGGGCTCACCCATCCAGGTTTTGCACACCAGGACCCCATGTGCCCTCCACTCGTTAGCTCTAACACACAGAAATGCAAGCACTTACCTGTCTCTGCTTAGTCAGGTAGAATTCCAAAACAGCTAAACGTGGATGCGGGTGAACTGCCTGAGACACAGTAGATACCAACAAACATCTGTTAGATGCTTTCTGGAACTGAAGGGACAGGTGAACAAGAACCCCCCCTTGACTTCACTGGAAGTCCCCGTTGTAAAAATCTGAAGCAGGCTCCAGGCTCTGAGTTGTCAGCACAGAGCCCAATACGGGGCTTGAACCCACAAACCGTGAGATCATGACTTGAGCCAAAGTCGGATGGCCAACTGACTGAGCTGCCCAGGTGCCCTGGAAAATTTTTAAATTACTTGAATTCAGAACTGTCTCAGAAAATCCAAAATAATGTATGGCCAGAACTAAAGATCCAGTCATAAACCAGAGCCAAACAACTTGGACTTCATGAAGGTCATTTTGAGTAATTTGCGTCTCTAGTGGAATAGGGTCTGGTCAACTGCACGGTCTCCAAGTTTACCATGTAATGTGTAACTCGCCATATAGGTCCATTGAGAGGAAGGTCAGTGATCCAGAGCTATTATGGAAAGCCCACCATAACCTGCCACTAACAGCATCTTTCCCTTACAAGTGGGGGGAACGAGTTCGTTCCGAAGGTAGCACCACTGGCTTCATCTCTTCTTGGTAACAGTTTGCAGCTGACGGATCCGTTCTGAGTGTTTATCTTGCCATCTGTCTGACTGCGCAAAGACTGAGGTTTTTCCAGTAGACATCTCTGCCACCTTCACACCTACTAAAATCAAGTGTCATGTTCAGCTATTAATACTGAGATGGAACACATAAAGGCCAGGTAACACCTTCACAATGTGAGATAGATTCCCAAGTCAAGATTCTATCACGATGACATGAAAAGTTTCAGGATGGTGAATGAAATAATGAAATCGTGCCATTCTCCTTCCGAAGCACAGAAATGAGCCGATTATTATGGTGTTAAACTAGGTGCCCAGAAAGGGGGCGCATCAAAAAACAAAACCCAGTTACTATTGTCCCAAGTTAGAGAGAGCGCAGGTCTAATTGGGCAGAGTTGGGGGAAAGACCATTTGAAACCCGTTTTCCAAAGAAACTCAAGAGGAAGCATTTACAAGAATTTGGTTTCACCCAGCTTTGCTACTCACCTGTTACGAACTAGCTGCGCAAGCCAGACCACCTCCCAGAGGGCAGGGTGTGAGACTCGGGCGCAAAATGAAATCACTGGGACTTTCCAGCTCCAACAGTTTGCAATTTGCTCCGTTTCGAATTCGACGTGCAGCGTGAAAATATTTTTTGAAACGGACTTGGACGAGAGCTGAATAGAGACTGCCGAAAGACGGGTTCTCCGTCAATAGGCCCTGCTGAGTGAGGAGGAGTGGGGGTCAGAGGGGGGACCCCACCGCGGCGGGCACACAGCCTTTCGAGAGCTGCTGTGTCACCTTCCCTTACGTGTTCAGAGAAGACACCGTGTGTCTCTTCATATGGGCTAACCTGACATGACATAAGTGAGCATTAACATATGTTTTCAATCTTTATTAGAAGCGTATTAGCCTAAAACACCGCAGGGACTTTCTGCAGGATTCCTGTCTCTGCCGTTGAGCTGTCCACGTTCTCTCTGGTTCAGATTTCCTCTTCCTCGGCCCCTGTTCCCCGCTTTTTTAAATTTAACTAGAGAAAATGGCATGTTAATTTCAGCTGCACCTCCACTGGGTCACTCTCGGGTCAGCAGATTAGAGACACCGACGGAAGAGAGAAGACAGTGCGCTCCAACTGCAGGGCAGGGTGACCGGGCCATCGATCACGCCGAGGCGCGTTTGAACAATGACAGTCATCTGTCAGGAAGCAGGAGGTGGCGCCTCATTAACACACCGCTCACCTGCCCTGAGCTACACCTCGCTTATAATAATATCGATCATTCACCTCCGAGGTGTTTCTTTTTTCTGCGGGATGAAATAACAAGCACTCCATTTCCCCCCTTCTCCCCTTGGAGTTCACACGGCTGGCTGGCTGGGAGAAGGAAGGGGAAGTGGGTGGCGCTGGGCAGGACGGACGGGGGAGGGTGCCATGGGGAACACAAAGAACTCGATTCAATGGCCATCAGAGCTCAGCGCATCGGTCACCCGGGAGCCGAGCCTTCCACGGGCAAAGCAGGGGTGGGAGGGCTCGGTCACACTGGTGGTGTCCCCCCCACTGTCCTCAGGGAGGCCTCGAAGGCCTCAATCTGGGGGTCCACTGCATTCCTTGTAAATCCAGATAACTTAAAAAGAAAGGAACCGAAACATGTCGGGGCTTCTGAGCGTTGGGAGCACAATTAGTCTCTACCAAACACCTGCACGTCGCCCGTGGGGCGGACGTCAGAGAACGCGGCCTCAGCAAACCCTGAAGCCCAGGCCACAGAGCCCGTGCTTCCCGAGAAGATTCTGAGAACCCCACATTTAGTCGGGTCCCACAAGGTGACCATCGAGCGTCTGTCGCCAGATGACCGGCAGGGCCTGAGCCATGCCAGGGTCGGGGACGTGTGTGGCTCTCTCTGCTCGGCCAGGAATAGACTCTTTTACAAAGTTTTCACAGAAAGCCCAGCATTTAAACTTAGGCCACCAGCTGGAACTGTCCGGAAATTACAGAAACCTGGTTCTCTTGCTCTGTAGGGGGTTTAAACACACCCACACACCCACCCACCCCCCCCACACACACACACAGCCCTTTTCAAGTCTTATGAAAGGAAAATATACCGTCCTCTTTTCCCCCAGATCAGGAAAGTAGCCGTAGGCCACCACCGCTCAGAGGGGCTCCCGGAAGGCACAGCTGGGGAAGCGACTTTCCAAGGCCACCAGAGCCAGACGGCGGCCCGGCCAGTGGCGGGGCGCACTGCTCACGGAGCGGAGGACCCCAGGGAACCCTTTCCGTGGGGCAGATGGTGGTGCGGGCAGAGGGGGGCCGGGTCCCTTGTTGTGAGCAGCTCCAGCCGTGGTCCCTTACAAGTGTGCCACCGAAGGTCTCGGGAACCAGGAGGAAGAGAGCGGCCTCGATCTCGAGCGCCAAATGCCTGGGCCAGAGGACAAGTCTAGGTTTCTCCTGGGAGGAAGGGCTGGTCAAGGACAAATCAAAGTAGCAAGGGAAACAAGCTTCCAGACCCAGAAACCACGGAGATCGGGATCCCACCACCGTACCACGAAGCATCGCCTCTTTGTCCCATCCTACCCGGTGCACTTAGTGTGACT
This sequence comes from Helogale parvula, assembly GCA_004023845.1. Classification (NCBI taxonomy): domain Eukaryota; kingdom Metazoa; phylum Chordata; class Mammalia; order Carnivora; family Herpestidae; genus Helogale; species Helogale parvula. The sequence continues at coordinate 80,344 of PJEM01002625.1, read as the reverse complement.
GCACGTAGGCTGTTGGTGAGAACGTCACACGCAGAGCCAGCTGGCCCCGCGGAGCTGCGCCGGCCCCTCCCTGGGGAGCCTGCCGGCCCCTGGGGTCTGGTGGTTCTGCGTGAGGCCACATCTCTTCAGTAATGCCGGAGCAGGCCTTCTATTAAAAGAGTACAGGTGTTTGATCCTTTATCTGCAATTACAAAATCCGACAATGTTTGAAAGCTGAAAATCTTTTTACTGCTCCTTTTGTGACAAAATCTGACCTGACTCTAACTGGCAGGAGATGACTAACAGTATCTATTTATTCCATTTAGACTGAAGATTCCTATATTCCACTGCAGCACTCATGCATCCGACCCTGGAGCACCACCCCTGACTCCTCCAGGAGTGTTATTTAATGTAAAATACAGAAAACAGCGGCGCCTGGGGGGCTCAGTCATTTAAGAGACCAACTTCGGCTCAGGTCATGATCTCATGATTCTTGAGTTCAAGCCTCGAGTTGGGCTCTGTGCTGACACCTGGGACACCAGGCGGAGTCTGCTTTGGATTCTGTCTCCCTCTCTCTCTGACCCTCCCCTGCTCATGTGCTCACTCACTCTCTCTCTCTCTCTCTCTCAAAAATAAATAAACATTTAAAAATTCACAAAAAGTAATAAAACATATAAAATACACATGCACTGTGTCGCCTATCTAGAATCAAAAATATTCTGAAGTCTAAATGACACCTGGCTGGATGGTTGGAGCAGACACGGCAAAGCACCTTCTCTGTCTCACATACGAAGGGTTCTGCGAGTTTCTGTGGAGACATCGGGCGGCACCCCATCTTTCCTGGAGAAGACAAAACCACTCCAAGAAGACTACGTGGTTCATTTTGGGTTTTTCTGCGAACTCCCATGTTGAAATGGCCATCCATTACTGTCCTCCTACTTTTCCGGATAACCAGGGAAGGTCTCGGTTAATAATAGTTCTGCGGGGAACACTGAGTTGGCTCCTAAGGACACAGCCCTGGGGCATTTCCGTGGGGCTACGCTTCAGCCTGGGGGACCCATTGGGGGTAGTATCCTCAGAGGAGAAGCCAGAAATCGAATGCATCTCTGCTTTGCCAACTCTTCATGCCTCCTCCTCTGATTTGCAAAAGCCATTACCACCGTTGCTCAGAGGGGGAAAACATAAAATATGGGCCTACCCGACTCTAATTCCCAAGACCTTAATCTACATCACACAGGATTAAAATATTGATTTTTTCAGGAGGTTACTGGAAGATAGCAGGTGGATTTTGATGCAAGAGTCTTAAGTGGACGAGAAACCAAATTTCACGTCTGCTGACGGCCGTGGTGTCTACCGTCGCGGGCCTTCTCCTGACACCTGTCCTGACTCCTTTTGTTCCACATACATTATTTGCAAAACTTTAAAATCAACCACCTGGATGTCTGAGTAAGATTTTTCCCAGTCACAGGGGAGTGACCCTTTCTAAAACACAGTCTGGACTCACGATGCAGCTCTCTATGTGTTCTTTATTTATTCAAGGCATTGAAAATTCACATTTAACTTTTTAAATAAATTCCTCTCCCTCTTTCTCCCCCCTCTTTCTCTTCCTCTCCCTTCCCCTCTCTCCCTCTCCCTTCCTCCCTCTCTTCCTCCCCCCTCCTCTCTCCTTCTCCCCCTCTCTTTCTCCTTAATTGCCCGGCCTTTACAAACCCATGCCTGCAAAAGAAACACCCGTCTATTGCTCTGTCAAATGTGCCTGGCTGGGAAAGCTATTGGGTTTATAGAAGAGACAAACATTTCAGGCATGCCATTCTGGGGTAATGAAGCATGGCAACAAAATATACCTGTGCAACATTTGATAAAGATGAGCTGACACACCAGTCCAAATAGGTTCTTTTGTGTGTCTGCACGTGTCTACCATCATCGCTTCCATCTTAAAACAGGAGGGTAGCAGGACACCGGCAGCTGGCAGGGACAGAAGGCAGAACCGCTCACACAATTAGCCGTCGCTTACCTCTGGCCTGATTTCGCTCCCACTACCCTTAATTTATTACATGTTTTCTCCCTTTCTATGCAAAAAAAAGAAAAAGAAAGAAAGAAATGCCTCAATTTTTCTTTCTTTCTGTCGCTCTCTCCTTGCTTTCGCAGGGGCAGCCGAGGAGACAATAGGGAGAGTCCCTGGGTGCTCAGCACTGGGTCTCAAGTTAAAATGCCTCGTAGTGGGGTTTTTATGGCTTTTATTGTTGTTTGATTAATGCAAAGCAAAATGAAACGCTACAGTTACACATGGGTACATCAGCCAGAGAGCGGGCCAACTGTACATGCTCCTTCGGTTTACAGAAAACATCTTTTGTTGCTTAAGAATAGGAAGGGGGGCAGAGAGAGCGAGAGAGAGCTCTAGGCCAGCAAAGTGAGGCTGGAAGATGTAGGGAACCCAGTGACCCAGAAACCAGCCAGAGAATCGTGTCTGAAGGCTTTCTCAGGCATCTCAGGCTTTCTCAGTTAGATTTCGCAGGTTCCTCTGCCAGGTTTCTGGGTCTGGTCAACTTGTGTCTATTGCCTTTCTTCGGGACAGCCAAGGTGGCCGTCCCCAGGTGTCCCCTCCGCAGGCGCCTCAGCTGGGAGGGCGCCGTGACAGAGGGAGGGGGTCTGCCTCGCGTCCGCGCTGCCCTCGTGAAACCTGGCTCCACAAAGGCCCGTGCCGTGTCCTGCCTTTATACTCTTTCTAGGGAGGCACATCCTATTTATAAAAGCAGTCAGAGAAATGGAAGAGGGGATAATAGCCGCTCTGTATTATAAAGCTCTTCTGTTGAAAGAGCTGGACAAAGTGCCTTGGGTTACTTGATTTCTTTCTTCTTCCCTTGATGGCGGTAACAGTTTTGGTGGCGTGCGTGATGACAATGGGCACTTTGTGGTCTCATGACCTCCCCGAGAACCAGACACACACAGGTTTTCCTTTTGTTCACTCATCTAATTACCAACCCTTCATTATGTCTCTTTGCAGACATATAAACTCCAGTTAACCTTTAAATTCAAATAGGATGGGTCTCCCATTTGCTTACATCAGAGTGCGAGCACTCTAAATTGTAATTTCCATGCGTAGCAATTATTGCCTCATCCCCCCAGCCCTTGCCCAATAACAAGAGTCTGTGCTCAGTAAAAACCTCGACCATAGAGAGTAAGGAGCAGGCACATGGGATTCGGTCCGAGGGGGCCTGGGCCCACGGACTTACCCCCCTGCTCATTAACTGGGAAAAGTCTTAATATCTTTCAGCTTCAGCTTCCTCTTCTATAAAATTAGTGTAGGAAGATTCTAGACCCACCACGACCGGAGCTGCTGGAGGAAAATCTAATGGATATGAAAGCCCTTTGTATCCTGCAAACCCCATCCCTAGTTCCATTTCTTTTTTTAAAAATGTTTAAAAATGCTTCAAATTCTGCGTCTCCTCCTCTCTCTACCTCTCCATGATCATGCTCTGTCTCTCTCTGTCTCTCAATGATAAATAAACATTAAAAAATTAATGTTAAAAGCAATTTATGTAGATAAAAGGAAATTTCAAAAAATAATAACAGAATAAAGTTGTGTTCCATCTCAAAAACTTAGTGGTTAAAAGGAGGGGGAGGAGCCAAGAAAGCCACAAATACTCATGCTTCTAGCCTCACAGAGTCCAGGTTCTATAAAATTCCCAGTTATTTAAGGCTCTGTCTTGTCAAAACCATTACATTTACTTCCTTCTTTTAATTTGCAAAGTAATGGTGAAAATATCCCTAGAGACTTACAGCAGCGAGAACTGTCTAATGAAAGTCATTCAATAAGTTGGCTATTGTTTTATTGGTAATAGGAAACACGCTCCTGACTAGAAGAGATGTATTTTGCAAGAAACTATATAAATTTATCACAAAACCAGCCATTTCTTAACCACACAAAAAGAGTGGAGCTGACAGAATTTCTAAGATAAATTAAAAGGTTCCTTTATTTCCTTTTGTTTCAGCTTCAGAGTCACATTGATTGAAGTATCATTTGACAATTAGCAGTTTCAATAAGCACAAGAGGCCATGTAACTACCGCCGGAATCAAGTCCTGGAACATTCCCGTCACCTCTGATCCCATCCGTACCTCATCCCCCCCAGCCCCGGTCTCAGCAGCCACTGACCTGCTCATGTCTCTGTAGGTCTGTCTTTTCACAGATTTCATATAAGCGGAGTCACTGAGTATGTTGCCTTTTGAACATGGCTTCTTGCACTTAGCATCATCTATCTGAGACTTCTGTGTGTTGTACATATCAGTAGTGCGTTCTTTTCATTTCAGAGGGTGCTGTGCAGGTGCTCCACAGCTGTTTAGGTCCCGGTTGATGAATATTTGGTTTGTTTCTAGATTTGGACAATTGTGAATAAGACCAGACACACATTCCTATAATAATCCCTAACCAGTCTTTGCTGAAAGGTGGGGATTCTGTTTTCTCAAACTCAAAGTATACAGAATATTGTGCGGACGTATATTTTCTTTTCTCTTAGATAAATACCTGGGAGTGGGATGGTGAGTAAGATTGTAAGGGTCCGTTAAATCGTTTTCCAGAGGACGGGCACCATTTTGCATTCCTACCAGCAAGGCATGAGAATCCCAGTTGCTCCACATCCTCGCCAGCCCCTGGTGCTGTTGTGTTGTTAGCCGCTTCAACGGGTGAGTACTGGTGTCTCGCCATGATTTAATCTGTATTTGGTTAGTGGCGAGTGATGTTGAACGTCTTTCCGTGTGCTGATTTGCCACCCGTCTATCTTGTTGGAGGAAGGCTCCTTCAGATCTTCCGCTCGTTTTTCATTGGGATGTTTCTCTTATTATCAAGCTGTGAGAGACCTTAGTCTAGTCTGGATGCCAATGTTCTGTCAGATACTTGTGTTGAAGATACTGTTGCCCAGCAGGTGCCTCGACCTCTTTTGTCAACAGCATCTTCTGAAAAGCAGAGCTTTTAATGTTGAAGTCCAGTCTATCGAGTTTTTTGTTATAACTCAAGAGTATTGGAATTTTCTAGTGTGTAAATTAATTAGAAGGAGTCAATGATTATTTTCAAGGTCCTCCTCAAACAGACAAAACTGATCGTGAGAATTCCTGGCTACGACATTCTCCCTTCCCTTCACGAGCATGGGAATTTCCGAAGTCCACACCAGGGGCATGTGGTGGCTCTGGGTGGAGATCAACAAGGCTGATGAGGGTAATCCTTAGTAATTAAGGCAAGTGTTTGGGATTTGGTGGATTTAAGGGTAGAGTGACTGTAGACGATTTAGTTGCTCTGCTTCCTCAGTTCATGGCTCACTTCTGGTAATGGACTTCAACAAGGAATCAGCTGATTATGAAGAATTGAAAAGAAATCCTTACGAATGACCAGTAGACAGTTTAATTAACCGTTCGCTCCATGCTACTCTTTAATATGTTCATGAACAGTGATTCTCTTTATTTGTTGAATTGCTCGTTGGGGAGGGAGGGAGGTGAGGGTTGTAAGGTTCTCCTTGATTAGATGTTGGTATCCTCTCTGCAGCGCAGGCAGGAAGATCCCGGTCTCAGTGTGAGACCTTCCCCATGGGTATTCTCTTGAGCACCTGCCATTTCTTGGGTTCCTGCCCTCTGGGGCCCAGCCACCACCTGCTGATGCTGGAATTCTCCAGATCCCTGCTGGTGAAAGGAGTCCTGGGCCTCCCACCTTTCCCGTCTCTGCCTCCGCTCCTGCTGCCCTTGTCCCCTGCCGTAGCTCTTGACATTTCCTTTCTGTTTCTCTAATGCTTCCGTGACACCTTTAGGGAGACACTTTCCTCTGACTACTCGGCAAACAGACGGGGTTTTATTTTAATCCATTAGTGATTCTGCATCTTCAGCACCTGCACAAATCCTTGCTCAGCTCAGACCCCTCGAGCCACGGTGACCACCGCTCTGTGCCGCCGTGTTCCCTCCTGGTGGCTGGGCCCTGAACTGTCTCTCAGCCAGCTTTGCAGTTCCCCATTCTCACCAGGGACAGGTCCTCTCTCCTCTTGTCCTACAAGCTGACTTGGCCGCACTCCCAAGTCTCTGGTGTCTCCTGTCTCATGACTCAGAAGTTCATCTGTCCTCTCCAGTCCAGTGGAAGCCACCACACGTCAAACCCCAGAAACCCTCGGTGCCTCTGTCTGCCTCTAAGTCTGACCTCCCCCTTCGTCCCCTCACCGCAAGCTGGTCAGTAGTTCAGCTGGGGCCACAGCTCCCGTCTGCAGGCAGTGCTCCATGGGACCCCCGTAGTTCCCGAGAAAAGCCACCCGGGCTTGCTGTTCCCCTGGGACGTCGAGGCCGTGGTCAAAGAAAGAGAATTAAGGACGCACCATTTCTGGGTGGGGCAGATCCCGGGACCCGAGGTAGCAGTGACAGATTCAGCAGATGGACAGAGTCCTCTCGCACTTGACAAGATTCATCCCAGCTACTCCAGTGGGAGGGGGCTGGGGGCAACTGGAAATGTTCAGAATGATTGACCAAAATGGCTTAGCAATCTCTAGACCAAGGGCCATTAATCTGAAAATGGCTCCGAGTCTATTTGATTTCAATAGAAAGAAAAGACTCCTTTTGAAATGGATAGTGACAGCCAAGTTCAGAGATAACAGACTGGCAGTGACGAGGCTGTACTTCTTAAAACAAACAACAGAAAATCTTTCCACCTGTGTTTGGTAGCTTCAGTCAGTTGGTTTTGAAGGTCATCACGTGAGCTTCTCTGATCCCCCTTCCCTATCGGCCCTCCCGCCGCCTGAACTCACAGACGTGCAGACTCGCTTCTGGGGAGGCAAGAGCAGACGGATGGAGACAGATAGAGGGGAGAACAGGGCCCACGAGGGAGCCCCCAGCAAGCCCTTGCCCCTCCACCCCCTCCAGGAGCAGCAGACAGGAGACGCTGAGGGAGCACAGGGAGATGCAGAAAAAGGTGAGGAAGGCGCGGGCTGGAATGAGCGTCGCGCGGACCCTCCGAGAGCGGGCCCTGGTGTGTCTGCATGTGCCGCGGCCACGCACAGACACGCGTGTGGTTTGAGCAGCTCTGGAAGGCTGGCCCGTCACTGGAAGGACACTGGGACAAGGTCACGGGAAACACTCCTTTGAATCACTCTTAAGCAGGCAGAGGAATTAAGACTGATTTATGAATGTATTTCCACAATTTACTTGAAAATTCGTAATGTCTGTCCAGCCTAGCAAGAAAAAAAAAGGTGAGGGTTCTGTGAAGGAATAGTTCTGTTCCACTTTATTGTAAAATTATCCCATGCTACCTGCTCTAATCCCGTGAAAACAAATTAAATCCTCACTAAGCTGACTTTAAATCAATAGTTTCATTTAAGAATAGTGTGACTTAATAAAAATAAAAAACTAACTGGTCCAGCCAATTTAAGAGGGGAATAAATCATTGCCCAAGGAAAAATAGCAGATTTGACTTGTATATGGGCCCCAGATCTGTTTAGGGGGAGAGTCTGTGTCTAAATTAACTCCGGCCACGGATAAAACTCGTCCACTCCACTCAGGAATCTGCTTTCTTATGCACACCCCAAAAGCAAGCATGCCGACCACCTCAAAAATGGGGAGCAGCATCTTAATCAGTATTTTGAAAAGAACCAAGCACTAAACACTATAGGATGACATCTGTGGGATCTTCTTCAGCAAACCTGTGCTAACGGTGCCGCGGCCGCATGTGTGAACTAGGAAACCCATTTTTGATTACAGCAGAAAGACCCCTTGTGAAGATGCGTTGGTGAAGGTAATACGCTCCTCAGCCAGCCAGGACAAGGTAACATTAAGTGTGGGTGATTAACATCAGTAATCATCATAGATGCAGGGTCTATTTGCAAACCTTCTTTTAATATATCTAAGGGTTAGGTAGACTTTTTTTGTTTGCAGTATACTAGAGTTATGTCACCATTTTATGAAAAATGAAAGTCATCTAGAAATACAGACAAAAATTTTACTAAAAGCTCTTTGCAAAGGGGTACAGAGAAAACTGTGTGATACCATAATTCTAAACTAGTACTTTATCCCAGTTACTGAAGAAGTTGTTTATTAATCACATAAATTAGAAAAATGCTTAGGACCCAATGCTTGCCATGTAATTTATTACTATGTTTTGGGGATACACAAACATTAAAGTGAGTGCCTTCGGACCGCGACACATCCATATTATTAGTGTCATGATCACCACCAGAACATTTTTAAATTTTCATAATTATAAAATGTCAGTGTTACTCACTGATGTTTGTGGCCAATGGGGTGCTTTTATTTATCATGTTGACACTAACAGATAAGAAAGCATGTCCTTTCTAATGTAAGTTTTAATCCAAAAAAGGCAGGCAAGACCACCTATTGTCACCTATAGCCCCTCTTAAATACTAAATTGATTTTGTTGGCAAAAAAAAAAAAAAAAAAACACACCACTTGGCCGAAGACCTAGGGAATCAGTTACTTAAGGCAGCATATTGGTGGGGAACACTTCAGCTCAGATTCAGGCTCCAGGCACGCTCCTGTGTCATTTATATAGGTATTGGATGTTCTGGCTTCGGTTTTATCATCCGAAAATGGGAAGGACAAGACCTCCACAGGTGATTGAGTTACAGAAGGTCTTGACCAGGCAATGGTACTTCCCAGGAAGGGAAGGAGTGACTGGGCCTCTTTTCTGTGCCAAGATGAGCATAGTAATTAATTGCAACAAAAAACATTGGTGTGTCTATGGTATTACGGACATCCATACTACGGCGAGAGCTCTAGGAAGAGCCAACGGCAAAACATCACCAGTAACGAGCCTGTTACCCTCGGATTGACTGAGGGGTGTTCACAGCTGCGCCTGCGCTGAACCAAGTCCACAGTTCAAAATGTGGGTCATCACCCTCGGGAGACCCGGACGGAGCGTTCCCAGACTTGCTCCATCTCGAACGGTTGGCAGGACCGACGTGTGGTTGTCTCACGGTGTCACTCTCCGCCCGCCGCAAGCCAGTGACCTGACAGCTACAAAGCAGCAGTGCGTTTGTTCCTATTTGTAGGAAATTAGGAGCGTTTTCCTCTTCGGGAAGGTCAATCCTTTGTTTTCAATACCCACTCAAGTGAAAACTCCCACGATTATGAAGCAATCGCCCCGCAATCTCTCCTTGAAAAGTGCTCTAAAGTCATCTTGCGAATAGCTCCTCTCAATTACCCTGGAGGTAGGTGGGCGGTTTACAAATGGAGAGACCGAGAATGAGCCAGAACCTTGGCCAGGTCACGGGCAAATGATCACATGGCCAAGACAAGGGTTCATAATCCCCTGCTGCGATTCCCCGCCATCCAGCCTTGGCCCGAATGTCTGCGCAGTGTAGGCGCCGCTCCCATCAGCCCCGAGCCTGAAACATCAGTACCAGAGCTTTCGTCAGAAAAAGTGTCACCAGGTAGCATTCTGTCAGGCTTCTCCCCGCGGGCTGAACAGTTACGGACTGCCTTTCCCACCATCCTGCTTGCCTGTCAGAAGCCCTCACCCTGTTTTGAGCCTGTTATCACAGTCAAATGACTCAGAGGACACCCAATGAGACAGGGAGCCGCAGTCTTTTCTTGCCAATCAGGCTGAGCCAGCATCTGTAGTGTGCCAGGTGGACAAACACCTACGGCCCGGTGTTGCAAAGGACAGCGAGACGGGTCCTGGGTCTTCCAGCCAGAACACATGAACCCCGGCTCAGCAATTTCCAAGGCGGAGCCATTGGGGTCTCCTGCTCAGCCTGTGAATCGACGGACAGGGGTCTAGGAAGCTTGCCCGAGTCCCACGCAAGCTGGCCGCAGGCTCCCCAAGCCTCCCTGATGACAAGAATCCCTGGGCCGCCTGTCAAACCCCAGAGTGCCTTCGCTGGAGACTCGCGGGCCCCAGAGCTGGGCACAGGGCTCCACAGGCTTCAAGGGAGCCCAGGTGATTCTTCTCATCCGAGAAGTTTCGGAAATACTTACCCATAAGCCTGACTCAAGGTCAGTGTTCTAACCTCAGCGGGAAGTGAGTCGCCCGTGCATCTTGCACAATGCAGCCCAATTTCTGCACAGTTTAGTGCAAAATTCGGACCGGTAGTTCACAGATGAATTTGGTGTTTCAGGGCATGTGTGCAAATCACTAAACAGTACAACAAAGAATCCCGAGAGGCCAGATTTCCAGATCCGATTGTCTCACTCCCCAAGTTGTTCGAGGCAGACAGAGGAAGGGAGCCTCCTGGTTCTTTCATGAGTGGGGGCTTCTAGGAGGTCGAGCATTGGAAAAGGAGCATATTAGGAAAGAACCAAATATTCCCTTCCACATGCCCACGCTGGAGAGCTCAACAGTTTAACACCCGAAGAACACGTATGGCCACCCACCCAAACTCCAGCCTCCCAAGAGAGGAGACAGAAAAGCAGGTGGAAGAATCAAACCAACCCTGAGGGGGTTAAATGAGACTTTTCCAGCCAAGCTGGTGGGAACACGGACCCACTTTTCCCCAGGAGCACTGACTGCCATCTTGGGCTGTTGATTTCTAGCAAGAGCTGCCACAGACATTTCGTTTCTTTTCTTTTCTTTAACTCCATCTGCTAAGAATATTGCTTTGCAACCAATAAAAATCCAGAGACAAGTGGCCAGAAGCCCCGGGAGCCCAGGACAGCGGCCCTTCTGTTTCCAGGTGCTTCCTCCCTGCGCTGGGAGAAGAGTCCCTTCTGGTGCCCAGCTCAGCCGCAGAAGAGAGCGGGGGAGCAGACCGCACGGCCCTCGCCTGCTCTGATGCCATCAGCCCCTGTTTGGGAAATTTCCTTCTTGTTCAGAGCTACATACATTCCTTGCAGAATAATTTTAAAAGCCTCAGGATACTTGGCATAAAAAACCAAATGATTACAATATTTCCACGAAACACAAACAGCAGCAGCAGAACCCATAAAAGTGGCAGATGGGTGTTCCGCTCCTGGAGGACTCTTAACTTGGCTCGGCCTGCCGGGTCCTGGAGCTGCTCCAGCCGAGGCCGAGCCCCCCACCCTCCCGACAGGCACACTCGGGGGTGGGAGGACATGGACGCTGCCCTTCCCCAGCCAGGCAGGGGCAGCAGTGTTAAGAGAATTTTGTCCAGGAAAATACGCAAGAGCGCCCAGGCTCTGACTACGGGTCTCTCCCTATGAATCTCCTGCACTGACGTTGCCCCAGGAGGGGAAGGGGGGTGCTGGGACACGGGGGGTGCAGCCATTTCTTCAAGGTGACCGGTCTGGGAGCTGGCTCCTTCAGAACATGGCAGCGCACTGCCCTTGACAGCAGTTGGCTTTGTGGATTGTCTGGAACGAATGATTCCCTTTCCTAAACAGATTGATCTTCTGGAAGATTTGAAAATCCTGCTACAATCCCGGGTGGCTCAGTGGCTTAGGCGTTCCACATCAGCTCGGGTCATGATCTCGCAGTCTGTGATTTCAAGCCCTGCGTCAGGTTCTGTGCTGACAGTTCAGAGCCTGGAGCCTGCTTCAGATTCTGTGTCTCCCTCTCTCTCTGCCCCTCCCCTCAAAAATAAATATCTGACTTTGGCCTAGGTCATGATCTTGTGGTTCATGAGTTCGAGCCCCACATCTGTCTTTGTGCTGAGGGGCAAAGTGTGTCTCAGAGCCATCCTGTTTTCTCATGAAAACACTGAATAGATTATTGACTTAAATTGCAACACCTGTTTCCGCCAGCAGAGATAGTTTTTGAGGACCGGGATTTTACTGTACTGATTAGCACCTTTGTCTTAATTTCTGGCATGTAATAGACACCCAAGGAAGTGTGGACTTCAGTCATGTGACCTGCTGGCTCCACTACCTGCCGCTTTATGAAATCACTTCACCGGTTTTTACACCCAGGTGCTGAGTGCTTGCCTTGCCCACGCACTGGACCACAAGCCAATGTTACAGGGAGCTCAGTGGGGTTCTCTAATTTTTAGGGAACATATTTCAGGAGAACCACAACAGCAGAAACATGTAGAGTAAAAGAAGACCTGCCTGTGGAAAAACAAAGACGTAGAGCTTTAGTACCATGCTGGCAATTCCAGCATAGCCATGCAGCGGAAAGACGGTGTCTGGTCCCCAGGTCCGTGTGAGCCCCCCACACGGGACAAGTGGTCCGAGAGGTTGATGAGGAATTGCATCTATTTCTTCAACAAAGACCACTGCACATCCTAGAACCTGATACTTAGTTTCTGCAACTTGTTGAGTTTCCAAACGATATTGCCCATGAAAAGCATGCAGTAAACCTTGGTTTGCGAGCTTAATTTGCTCTGGAAGCAGACTTGTAATCCAAAGCACTCGTATATCAAAGCAAATTTCAAGAACCATTGGCTCAGTTGGGATCATGTGACCTTCAGTGTCACATCCTACCCGTGTTGCAAGACATCGCTCATTATCACGTTAAGATGTACTAGAAACGTTTGCTCGTCTTGCGGAACCCTCACGGAGCAAGTTCCTCATAATCCAAGGTTTTACTGGACTTCTTTTCAATGAGTGACAACAGCTTATATATGGAGATCACATAGATGATAGAATTCTGAGAATTTCTGAATAATTCTGAGATAAATGCTAATGCATCATTATTATACATAATTTGTCTACTTCGCAAAATATTTTTAGGGAGCTTACAATTGCAAACTATATAGGCACATAAAAATCTTTGAAAAAAAGCATTTAAGAGAGAAGTCAGGTAACTAAATAATGTAAAATGAGTAAATAAATATACAAGCAGTCAGGGGTTGGATACTTAACATAACTGAATTCTGATTTGAGCTTCCTGGTAGTCAAATCTATTATTTTCTAAGGACATTAGAGTTGTCAGGGGAAAAAAAGGCAAATGTTTTTCCCAATGTCAACCTCTACACTTAATGTATGAAGCAAATACTAACATAAAAGACACCGATTAACATCATGAATAGTCTTCAACAACATTTTTTAGAACATAAGGAATGTTGATTATTTCTGCATCTCCCGTAGGATAAAGTCAAAGCCCAGGATGCCTGGGAGGCTTAGTCAGTTAGGCATCCGACTCTTGATTCCGGCTCAGGTCATGGTCACACCTGGGGAAATCAAGCCCCACTGTGGGCTCAGGGCTGGCAGCAGGTTTGCTTGGGGTTCTCTTTCCCCCTCTCTCTCTCTCTGCTCTTCCCCTGCTCTTGCTCCCTCTCTCTCTCAAAATACATAAATAAATAAAAATCAAAAATGTAATTTCATTGTTTTTATAAATTCCAATATTAATATATTATTGTAAAAGATTTTTTTTAATTTTATTTAGAGAGAGAGAGAGCGAGCACAAGTGTGCTTGGGAGAGTGACAGAGGGAGAGAGAAGGATAATCTGAAGCAGGCTCCACGCCCAGTACAGAGCCCAACGTGGGGCTCAATCCACCAACCCTGGGACCACAGCTTGAGCCAAATTCAAGAGTCCAACACTCAACCAAAGGAGCCACCAAGATGCCCTGTAAAAGATTTTTATCCTGCAAAAATGAATAGAAAGTCGTTCTTTTCTAAGACAGAACTCTGTTTTGGATCATTAAATACATTGTCATGATTCTTTGCTTCTCAGTGAGGCTAGAAATTAGAAGAAAGGGTGTTGCCAAGCCCTTCAACCTGTCTCTCTCAAGATTCAACCACCGGCTCAGGGCTTCTCAAGTCCTTAGTGAGAGTCATTCCAGATGCGCCCAGCGGGGCACCGTGTGACAGGGCCCCTGTCTACACCATCTGGTGCCACGGCCACCAGCCACACGTGGCTCTGGTCACTTGAAATGTGCCCAACACAACTAAGGAACTAAAAGCCATTGAATTAATTACTTTGAAATGGTTAAAGTGGCAGATTTTATGTGTATGTTTTACCCACAATAAAAAACAAACTGAGTGGACACAACAGAAAGGTTACAGAAAGAGGGTCTGAAAAGGACAACAAATTTGTGTTAGGATTTTGCCACATCTGGCATGGTTTTGATAGGTTTATCAGATTTTCAAAAAAGGTTTGTGGTTCCTCTAGAATCCGTTTCACGTTATGGTGCAGGCCTAGAGTTTAGTTTCGTCTCTGTGAAAATGACCACGTTTGTGGATCTTTTTGAGGGAAGTCTGTCCAAATCACAGAGAGGAATCCTGTCATTCCAGAGGGACTTCTGTGCCGTGCCTTTGACTTTGGCAAGCCCTTGAGTATTCTCCTTAACATGGAATAAATACCAAATGGAAAATATACATAAAAATATAGATCTACATATTAAACATAATTTACAATCCTGACCAAAGATCCAGCTCATCTTCCGCACAGAAACACGTGCAAATTAGTACAGGGCCAGAGCTGGGTGGACACATGAACCTAAAAGATTTCAGATAACCCAAACCCTTTAGTAAAAACGTAAACTAAAATCTGGCCCTTCCTGCTCGTATTGCTTTGAAACAAGTGTTGTAGGTACAGAACGAATTTGCATTTGGCTCTTTCCGAAGCTATTTCTTTCGGAGGCAAGCCAACCAACGCACGGCATCGATCTCCCGCGGGCAGGGAGACCAAAGCGCTTGACTTCACGTCGCCACAAAATCTTCATGCATCTCTCACTCACTCATACATCGTGTGCCCAAACACTGCACTTGGCAATGGCAAGATCGTATTTTTTTTTACTATTGCCCTATTTCTTTTTTTCTGCTAATTCCTTTCTGTGCTTTGTTCTTACCCGCTTTTAAGCACCTACGTGTTCTATGTCGATCACCTTCTAAGGGGAAGAATTTGCAGAGGGGGGAAGGAAGAACCTGTGAAGGGCTTCTTGCTCATGTGTTCCAGAGCTTTCGTCCCTCAGAGGAACAAATCAGCAAGCCAAGACACTGGAAGGTGCTCAGGATAAGTGGGCTTGTCTCCCCAGCCCTCCACCCTGACACATCCTCAGACTCAGGAAAAACCTCAGGCTTGCAGGGAAGGGAGGAAGACAGGAGGAGGAGAGGGGAGAGAGTGGTGTCAGGTAGGTTCCTGCGAGGCTGTACGATGGGACAGGGTCCGTGAGATCCCGAGTCCCCCGCTCCCGGGGTGGGGCGCTGGGCAAGACGCAGAGGGGACACTGGTGGATGTGCGTCCGCCGTCGCAGCCAGCAAGCCCATGACTAGTCTCTGGAGATTTCCATCCTCTGGTATGTGATGAAAGCAAACCACTGAGTGTGGTGGACGCAGAGGCAGCGCCAGCAGGGGCTGTGCTAAGGGAGCCGCCTCCGAGCTCCACGTGCAGATCGGCATGAGCGTTGGGCCGGACGATGGCCTGGCGGCCTGTCTGCATGGGCAGGTGGCATACCCAGAGCACGGTGAGGCCCACAGGCTTCCCTCAGCCTCCCAGCCATGCGGGGGACGGAGGAGACAGGCCTTTGAGGGGCTCACCGACTCTTCCTCTGTTTCTGCCACTGTCTGAGAAAAGGCGGCTGGAATCGGGAATTACATCAGGTCACCCAAAACTGAAGATCTTCCTACTTCTTACATGAGAGTTTGGGAACCAAGAGTTGTACCTCCTATAAGTGACATTCAACAGTATTAAAGCTGGCGTCAACTCACCGTCACAAATGAGCTTTACCTTTCCATCTTTGGACACGATGATCCCCAAACTAAAGTCCGCCTTGGCTGATGGCGCCAATGCTCACAGACCGGAATGTCCTGTTCCACACGGTTTAACCTCCCAGACTGACAGCACTTATTGGTTATTCGTGTAGACTGTGGGGGAGTCACCAGGGCAGGAAGTGCAGACACGGAGGCCAGAGGTCACACCTGCATCAGAACACGGGCTTCCCTCGGAGGCCCACTTTCATCCTCTGGAGCAATCATTTCCCGCTCACAAATGGTTTTTTTAATAGTTACCTCTGGAACTTGACTGGGGAATTAAACAATGTCACCGAGGCATCTCTGGGGAAGGACAGCTTCCCCACAATCCCCTTTCCAAGCCAAGAATTCTTGGGGCCAGGAAGGGCAGTCATTTCTCTCCTCCAAATGCACCACTCTGTCCCGGCTGGGAAGCAGAGCCTTCCCAGGGATGCGCTCCCCCCACCACAGATGGCGAGGCCACCCAGGTAGGGACCGGAAACTCCAAACCAGGGGATCTTTCACTCTGTGCACCGAGACGCTCTCGCCCTCCCGTCTGGAAGGCGCACATGGGCTGTCCCACAGCGCCAGGGGCTGGAGGAGGACGAGGTCACAGATATCTCCCGCAGAATCACTGCCGAAAGCCAACTCGCAGTGACCGGTCCTTCCGGCACATTCTTCAGAAAATGACTCAGACAAGTCAGGAAGCCAGAGCGTTTGGACTGATGCGGTTGCTGCCATGTTTGGTTTGCACATTCACTGTTGTCCTTCCGATGACAATTATCTGCAGTGAACGGATGGAGGTGAAGACCAGTTTCCTTCGACGGGTCCGTCAGGGACCAATGAGTGGCCTCCCTGGTGCTCCATACACCCGGCATGCCAGGGCTGCCCAGGGAGCCCAGGGGCTGCTGTCCCAGACCTGCGTCCCAGCCCCGCCTCGGTACCACCTGCTGTGCAGTCAACCACCAGGTCACCCTCCTCAGGCCGCCCTCCGTGTCCTGTCATCGTGATTGCCCACCGAAGGTAGATCAGACTCTCCACGCAGAGACCTCCTCTGTTCCTTCATGAGCTCTCTGTTCCAAACAGGCCGGCCAACACGCTGTCCTGTCTCACACAGGGGCAGCCCGAGACTGATGGACACCTCCCCAGTGGCTCTCCTGGGATGCCTTGTGGCTCGAGCCAAGTGTCATCGAGACCACACGTTCTCCAGGACCTCCCTCCTTTGCGAAGCTGTGGTCCCACCATGGCACTCTGCTCATGCATATTCCCCACCCGAATGCTCCTTGCCAGTTGCTCTGCCTCGGCTCCCTCGCCTATGAAATGGGTATCATAGTAACTAACACCCGCCTTGAAAATGACAAAGCTCAAATGAAACTATTCATACTGAGCATTTAGAACAGTGCCTGGATCGTAGTGGGCTCTTAGTCAATAATAGCTTTTTTGTTAATGTTTATTTATTTTTGAGAGAAAGAGAGAGAGAGAGAGAGAAACAGAGTGTGAGCAGGGGAGGGGCAGAGAGAAAGGGAGACACAGAAACCAAAGCAGGATCCAGGCTGAGCTGTTAGCACAAAGCCCAGTGTGGGGCTCGAACCCACAAACAGTGAGATCATGACCTGAGTGGAAGTCGGACGCTTAACCAACTAAGCATCCAGGTGCCCCATTTGGTAGCTTTATTGTTACTATTATTTTCTCACTCGTCCTTCCCTCAAACACCAGCCCACATCCACCACCTCCGGGAAGCCTTCGGTGATGACCGTCATCTGTGGAGATCTCCTTCTCTCAGGGACTCCCAGGAGTGAGCACTTTCCTCTCCCCGAGACACAAACACACACACTCTTCAATGCCACTGGTGGCATTCGTGTTACCCGACTTGGGACGAGGCGCCTGTACCAGATTACGGGGGGCACCGCACGCTGCCTCTCTCGGTCAGACCATGGTTCCCTCCGGGATGCTCCGTCTGCTGCAGAGCCGCTGAGTCACAAACACCAGAAGCTCCAGACGGAGCCCAGCCCGCCCAGAACGGGGCGTGAGAGTCAGCCTGCTCTGGGGACCAAGAAGTTCCCTTCAGATCAGGTCAGGCAGGCATTGCTGTGCCCGTTCCCGGATCGCTGTCTGCGCAGGGGTCTGAGGAAGGGGGTCCCCGGGGCTGCCTGATCCACCTGCAAGGCTAAGACAGTGAAGCAAAGTGACGGTTTGCACCCTGCGCGATGTTCAAGTTCGTCCTCTCTGATTGGAGATTGAATACTGCCTTGTCTGCCAGGAATGACCCACCTCAACACCTGATGTGTCTGAAAGTGAGGAGGCGGCAGAGGCGGCAGACCCAAGAGCGGGGCGTCCGTATGCCGTGTCGCAATGGAAACACGGATGGTGGAAGAATTACATCAGTCTCCGAAGACACTGCCGCCGGGAAGGCCGCACCCCAGCCGTCAGCAAGAGCAAACACACGGGACCCTGGAAGTCTCCCCAGAGGGCTTCTAGCGGCCGAGCCCTGGCTGAGGGTCGATAAGACCCACGCCCACAGCACTTTGTCAGTACACGTTGTGAGAGAGCAGTCGGCTCCGGCGTCCCTCGACCTCGCCCCTGCTCCAGCAGGAAAGCGCCCGCAAGGGTGTCTCCTGTCAGCAGCCAGAAGTCACTCGCAAAGCTGAGGACGCCATGGAAGGCACCTTCTGCGCCCTGGGGTGTCCGTGGAGCAAACCCCGTAGGAGAGGGAGGGTGGGGAGCCCGTCGACAGTGCAGGGGTCACTGCAGGACAAAGGCCACTTTATGCGTGACTTCATTTTGGGGGGTGGCAGATCTTTCCAGGTTATCGAGGTGTTATTTTATAGTGATCATAGGGGGGTGCCTGGAGTGCTCAGTCCCTTAAGGGTCTGACTTCAGTTCAGGTCACGGTCTCACCATTTGTGGGGTCAAGCCCCGCGTTGGGCTCTGCAATGACAGCTCAGAGCCTGGGGCCTGCTTCGCATTCTGTGTCTCCCTCTCTCTCTGCCCCTCCCCTGATCACACTGTCTCTCTCTGTCTCTCAAAAATACATAAATGTTTAAAAATTGTATATAGTGATCATAGGAATTTGGAAGCATTAATATTTTTTTAAATTATGTTTACTTATTATTGAGACAGAAACAGAGCATGAGTGGGGGAGGGTCAGAGAGAAAGGGAGACACAGAATTGGAAGCAGCTCCAGGTTCTGAGCTGTCAGCACAGAGCCCAATGCGGGGATCAAACCCAGGAACCATGAGACCATGACCTGAGCTGAAGACGAATGCTTAACCAACTGAGCCACCCCGACGCCACAGAAGCATTAGTATTTTACAGTAGAAAGAAGGGCCCCTGGGTAGCTCAGTAGGTTAAGCATCCGATGCTTGATTTCCACTCAGGTCATGATCTCACAGTTCATGAGTTTGACCCCCACGCTGAGACTCTGTGCTGACAGTGGAGAGTCTGCTTGGGATTCTCTCTCTCTCTCTTTTTCTCTTTCTCTCTCTCAAAAACAAATAAGTATCTAAAGATAAAATAGAAAGAAATGATCGTCCCAGTAATGAGAGAGCATCACAACAGGTAGTTAATTGTAGAAATAACCCACTGTACTTGGGATGAAATGATGCTTTTAAACTATGATGAAGGGGTTTCTGAAGCCGTGTCGAGGAAAACAGTATAAAGCTCACACGTAGCTTTCTAGGGACAGAGCCTTTGGCCGTAGAACAAAACTAATTTTATGTTAATACAACTCCTGTGGGTTCTTCCTAACCACCAGAGCTAGCCAGGGCCTTCCGGAAGAGCCAACATAGACATTCTGAAGACAGAAGACCATTCTCAGTGGTCCTGGAAGATTAAGTCCTTGACAGCAAGATCAATGGCCTGCAAAGGAGCCCCCCTAAATCAGGGTTCCTCAACCTTGGCACCGCTGACACTGGGAGGGGGACAATTCTCGGTCGTGGGGTCCGTCCTGCTGTCCGTTACCAGCATCGGGCTTCTCCCCGCTAGACACGAGCAGCACCCCCTCATTGTGACAAGTAAGCGTGATCGTCAAGCGTCCTTGGGTGGGGTGGGGGCAAAACGTGCCTTCTGTCAGGAACCCTTGCCCTGAATGGACAAGAAGGTGACAGTCTACGCCTGTGACCGGACAAAAGGGGCCATCACATTTTCCCACTACGACATGTCAGCTCTGGGGATGGAAAGGATCATCCCCTATGTTCTTTCAAGAGACTGTCCAACAGGAGAACTTCCAAGTGGACCTAGCGATCCCGGGGTTCTGGGGTTCCTCGTGTTTCACGCAGGGGCCGTGGCCCGGGGACGCACACCTCCCGCCGTGTGACTAACGGCCTCGGCCTCCCCAGGGAACAAATCCTCTGGCTTTCGAAGGACACCCAGACAGCTTGCTTGATGATCATGGGGACATTGTGGCACTGATTTTTAAAATGAAACACACATAAATATCCTGAGCCTGGGGGTTATTTCTCTCTAATCTTGATGGCCTCTCTCATCTTAAAATAATTTACAGGAATCCTGCAGTGATCGTGGGCCCAGGGTTGCTTCCCCTGCGTGGCTGTGCAGAGATACTTATCAAATGCCCAAACAAGGCCCATAAATCGCTCACTTCCCTGGTCGGCTCATACCGTTCCGAGTCCCATGTGGTCCATCAAAGGGTCACTTGGTGAGAGGCCAAGCCACCAGACGTCTTCCCTCATTGCTTTTTTTAATTTCCTCTCTTCCTTCCTTTATTCGCAGAGACTCTACATCTTTAAATAAAAGACCACGCACAACTTAACAGGGGATTTCATTTTAAATAAAATGTTCTTGAATTTAAAAAAGAAGAAAAAGAGGCAAAGGCGAGGGAAGAGGAGAAAAGAAAAGCCTTTCTTGATAAGTTGCCTGGAGCTCTTGGCCCGAGGCCCTGGCCCACTTCCCGCCCGCTCGGTCCCCACAGGCGGTTACTCTCAGACAACCAGGCAATGGCAGCAAAGCCAAACACGAAGGAACCCGGCCCGTTGACTATTTTCTGAGGCCGGCTCTTTGCGGGAGAGGGGCCACATCTGCCTCTGCTGTGGCTGTCACCTCCCCGGGCGTCCCCCTCTCCTCTTCGGAAGGGGCTCCGCCGGCCTGGGGCTGCCCAGGACCCTGAGCGTGTGCTTCTTTTCACCATTAACACTGAGCCCCGTCGGCTCAGCCTGACGGACCACAAGCTCTACGTCTGATCTCCTTTTTTTGTTGTTGTTATTATTGATTATGAAAAATCATGCGTCTCATGACTTAATATGAAAGCAATCTGCAAAATGAGTTGTTTTCCTGTTTTGACACGTGTTTCTGCCACAGAGACCCTCCTGGTCCATCTCACTCCCGTGTTCGTTGAGGTTG
This sequence comes from Helogale parvula, assembly GCA_004023845.1. Classification (NCBI taxonomy): domain Eukaryota; kingdom Metazoa; phylum Chordata; class Mammalia; order Carnivora; family Herpestidae; genus Helogale; species Helogale parvula. The sequence goes on along the minus strand of PJEM01002625.1, from coordinate 59,465 downwards.
TGAACTGGAGAGATGAAAAATTTGTGAGTGGCTGCCTGGAGGAGGTGCCTCACCCTACAGCAGACTCACTCCCCACAGCCACCTCTGTTCCGTCAGCACTTGAAGGCGCTGTCCCTGAAGACACGCACTTGCATGAGGCTCCTTATTCTCGGTCGCGGCGTTATTGATGCGCTGCCCCTTCAATTGGGATGCGGGTGGCCACACGCTCCACTCAGAGTCTGGGTCAGCTCCTGGCGTGCTCTGGTCCCTACACACGTGGCTTTCACTGCACATGCAGAGTATGTGCACGCACGGGGAGAGGACAAGCTGTTCCCACGTCGTGGCTGTGACATGGCATGACTGGAGTGAGGAAGGACTTTATGTTCAAGAAAAATGTGGGTGTCCCCCGCCTGCTTGCTAAGGCGCCTCACAAGGTGTGCCCACTGTTGACAGGACGCAACGATGTAAGCTTGAACAAAATCCCGGGAGAGGCATTATCATGTGACCAGGCAATTGAAGGAATGAAAATCTGTGGCATGAAGGAGAGAAAGCAGAGAGAACCTCATCCAACCCTCCTTGCCTCGCCTTCCTTGTGACCAGGGGCAAACCCGGTGCGGACGTAACTTCCTCTTGGACTTGACGGATCTTATCCCAGGGACAGATGAATTCTACATCTGACAGCAGCTCATTTCCTCATGGGAAGGAAAACGTGACACAGAGAGGGACTCTGTGCTTCACCAAGGGCCGCGTGGATGAGGACATGATGGGGCAAACGCTGGACAGGAGAGCTGCCGAGCCTGCGGACGAAACAGTCCCGGGCCGTCGGCCCTCACCACACCCGTGAAGAGAGGCTCCCGGAGGCCGAAGGGGGTCGCTTCCTCACACCTTCTCTCTTTCCATTTATATATATGGTGTTTGGCAATTTTCAAAATCATTTTCATTTTATTTATTTTTTATTGTTTTTTAATATTTCTTGTTTTAAGTCCAAGTTCGTTAACATGTTGTGTAATAATGGCCTCAGGAGGAGAACTGGGTGAGTGATTCATCACTTACACACGACACCCAGTGCTCATCCCAACAAGTCCCTCCTCAGTCCCCGTCACCGTCCAGCTCCTCCCCCACCTCCCCTCATCCTCCCTCAGTTTGATCTCTGTATTTAAGAGTCTCTCTTGGTTTGCCTCCCTCTCTGTTTTTACATTATTTTTCCTCCCCTTCCCCTATGTTCATGTTTTGTCTCTTAAATTCCACATGAGTGAAATCATAGGATATTTATCTTTCTCTGACGGGCTTATTTTGCTTAGCATCATATGCTCCAGCTCCATCCACATTGTTGCAAATGAAAAGATTTCATTCCAAGTAATATTCCGTTATATATACATACATATATAGGTACATATGTACCTGCTACATCTTCTTTATCCATTCATCTGTCGATGGGCATTTGAGTTCTTTCCATAATTTGCTATTGTTGATAGTGCTGCTATAAACATTGGAGTTCATGTGCCCCATTGAATCAGCATTTTGTATCCTTTGGATAAATACCTAGTAGTGCAATTGCTGGCTCTATATGCCAATAATGAAGCAGAAGAAAGAGATAACAAAGAATTGATACATTACAATTGCACCAAAACCCGCAAAATACCTAGGAATAAACCTAACCAAAGAGGTAAAAGACCTGTATGCTGAAAACTATAGAAAAAGCCTGAATGGCTCAGTCAGTTGAGCGTCCGACTTCAGATCCGATCATGATCTCACAGTTCGTGGTTCAAGCCCCATGTCAGGCTCTGTGCTGGCAGCTCGGAGCCCGGAGCCTGCTTCCAGTTCTGTGTGTCCCTCTCTCTCTTCCCCTCCCATACTCACACTCTGTCTCTCTCTGTCTCTTGAAAACAAATAAATGTTAAAAAAAAAAAAAGAAAGCTTATGAAAGAAATTGAAGAAGACACAAAGAAATGGAAAAACATTCCATGTTCATGGATTGGAAGAAGAAAAACATTGTTAAAATGTCAATACCACCCAAGGCAATCTACACATTCAATACAATCCCTATCAAAATACCATCAGCATTCTTCACAGAGCTAGTACAGACAATTCTCTCCACTTATTTAAAGCTTTCCAGCTTAAATTGTTGTAAATCCGGATTCCTCCAAAATGTGGGAAGTTCCTGGGGTAAGAACTTTCACAGGACTTAGAAAAAAGCAAACTAAAAAAAAAAATTTTATAAAAAAAAAATCTAACAATTTCATTAGTGTCTTTTACTATCACCTATTTTAAGTTCTTTTTGAAGAAAAAATCCAATGGAAATTGAGGGACAGTGAGAGAGACATAATGAAGGGGAGGTTGGAAGGGAGGAAGGGGTTTCCTTCTAGAACTCCAAAGACAGCATCGAGTTGACCTGGAAGCCCTGATGATTAGCAGACAATATGATGTCACACATCACTCTTCTAGACATTATTCTAGAGACTTCCACTTCCAGAAAGATGGAGTAGACATGCTGTGCGTTGTTCCTCTTAGGAAGGACAGCTAATCGCCTCTAAAACAGTTTATTACCTGTACAGCAAACATGAGGAGAGTAAAAGCAAGAGAGGAGCAAGCAGACCAGCCAGGGGCACCCAAGGAAACAAAGATTGGTATTATTATTATTATTATTATTATTATTATCATTGCCATTATCATTGTCTTTTGTCTCATATCTCCTACCCTGGATACTAGACAAGAGAAGTCAGGAATTCAGAAGTACCAACCAGCACAGACAAAAAATTTGTGACAGAAAAGGCTTGTTCGCACTAAACAAAAGGGCATTTTAATAAGAGTAAAACTTTTGACAAAACTCATTCTATTTCAGCCAAACACTGCAGATAAAAACTGTGCCCCACCTCACCCCTGCCAGGCAATGGAGAGTTTAGATTTCCACCATCACTGGACTACAACGAGGCATCCCATCTGGCCCCTACAGTGTCACCAGAGAAGGTCATTTGGGGAGCCTAAACTTCCAGCCCCTGCTAAGGTGACAGGCAGCCCTCCCCCTCCCCACCAGGGCAGCACCTGAAGTGAACAGTGTGAATGAAGCCACCCACCATGGTGTCAATATCACCAACTAGGAGTGCCTCCCAGCCAGGGGGTATTAGTCAAGGTTGAGTTGGGAGTCCAGGCTGCCCTCCCCGTTCAGCAGTGACAATGGGCCCTCCCCTCTTCCCGTGTCAACAGAGGCCAAATGAGGAGCATGGACTTTCATCCCTACTCGTCCCTGCAGTCACAGAGCAGTGTCGGATGAGGCCTGCTAAACAGAAGAGGCAAATATGATCCAGCAACTCATGACATAATACAAAAAATGTGCAGGTTTTGATCAATAATCATTCCTCATAGCAAGAACCAGGAAGATCTCAATTTCAATGAGAAAATACAATCAATAGACTCCTACATTGAGATGATAGAGATGTTAGAATTATCTAGCAAAGATTTGAAAGCAGGCGTCATAAAAATACTTGAATTAGAAGTTACAAACATGCTTGAGAAAGATGTAAAGAATAAAAATTTCAAAAAAAAACATTAGAACATGAAAAAAGAACTGAATAATATTTTAAAACTAAAAAGCAATAGAAACTGAATTTTTCTTAAAATGCTGAATGGGTAGGCTCAACAGGAAAATGGAAAAGGAGGAAAGAATCAGTGAACTTGAAGATAAAACAACAGAAATTATCCAGTCTTGGGGCACTGGATGGCTCAGTTGGTTAATCGTCCAACTTCGGCTCAGGTCATGATCTCCCAGTACATGAGTTTGAATCCCGCATCGACCTCTGTGCTGACAGCTAGCTCAGAGCCTGGAGCCTATCTTTAGATTCTGTGTCTCCCTTTCTCTCTGACCCTCCCCTGCTCACACTGTCTCTCTCTCTCAAAAATAAATAAAAACATTTTTCAAAAAATCATTAAAAAACAAAGGAATTATCCAGTCTGAACAACAGAGAGAATATAGATTTAAAAAGAAAAGAAAAATCGATAACAGTACCCAGAGCCTGTTGGCTGTGACAAAATATCTAACATACACGGTGTCAGAGTCTGAGAAGTAAAGAAGGTAGGATTTTAAAAGTATTTCAAGGCTAATGACTGAAAATGTCCCATATTTGTAAAAGGCATAAATCTACAAATATATTCAAGCAACAGAGAAAACTCCCAAACAAGATAAACCTGAAGGAACTCGTGACAGGATGTATCATAGTTAAATCTTGAAAACTAATTTTAAAAATATCTTGAGCAGCAAAGAGTGAAATGACATCTTACCTAAAGGAGAAAAACAATTAGAACAACAGCAGATTTATGATAAGAAACTCAAGAGACCAGAAGAAATTGCCACAACATATTTCAAGTTCTGAAAGAGCAGAACTGTCAACCTATAATTCTATAGCTGGGAATACAGGAGAAACCAAGTATTTTGAGATGAAGAAAAACTACAAGAATTTGTTGCCAACCAACCTACCAAAAATAATGGTTGGAGGAGCTCTCAAACATAAATCAGATACCAAAAGATGAGTACTGGATATTAAAAATCAAGGAAAAGCAATTTTTCTTAGGAGTAAAAATATAAATAAATACAATAGACTTTCATTCTCTTCTTGATTTTTTAAAATACATATGACTGTTGAAACAAGAATATTAGCATTGCATAACATGGTTCCAAGTGCATGTCGAGAAAATATTTCAGACAATTGTGGTACAAATTGGGGACAACAAAGGACATAAAGGGAAATAGTGCCTACCTTTCACTCAAGTGGTAAAGTGACAGCAAGAACAAGAAACATCTAGAAACTAATCAAAACTTATAAGTAATTTGTCTCAAGGAGAAAGTCTCAAGGGAAATTTTTAAAAATATATTGAATGAATAAAAATGGAAATATATCAAAATTGGTGAGATGTAGCTAAAGCAATGCAATAAGGGAAATGCATAGCACTAAAAGCTTACATTTAAAAAGAAGAAATCCATAATCTAAATGCCTCTGTCAAGAAACTAGAAGATCAAAGAGCAAAATAACCTAAATCAAGCAGAGAGGACACAATAAAAACAAGAACAGAATCCAATAAGATTAAAAACAAAAACAATAGAGAAAAATCAATAAAACAATGAGTTCCTCAAAGAGATCAAGAAAAATGACAAACTTCTAGCAAGATTGAAAAAATGAAATAAGTTATTCATATTAAGTTACTAATATTAGGAATGGAACAGGAGATATCAGTACAGACCCTGCAGACATCAAAAGAAAAAGGGAATATCACAAACAAACAACTTACAACATAAATCTGAAAGCTCAGATGAAATGACCAATTCTTCAAAAAGTGCAAACAACCACAGCTTATCCAATATGAAATAGATTATCTGAGCAACCCAACAATTATTAAAGAAGTTGAATTTCTTACTTGAAAACTGTTGTAAAAGATACCTCCAGGCCCAGGTTATTTCATTAGTAAAGTCTGCCAAACGTTTAAAAGAGAATTAAAACCAGTACTACACAATATCTTACAGAAAATAGAAAAGGAGGAACATTTCCCAATTTATTTTATGATGTTGGTATTGCCTTAATGCCAAAAATCAGACAAAAACAGTACAAAAACAAAACTGCAGACTGATATCCCTCATGAATATAGACATAAAAATGTTTTTTAAATGTTAGCAAATAGAACTCAGCAATTTTATTATTTATTATTATATGTCACTATTATAAATATAATTCATATATATGAACTTATCTATGATGAGCAGGTGAAGTTTATTTCTGAAATGCAAGAAAGGTTCAATATTTGAACCTCAACCAACATAACCCACCAGACTAAAGAAGAAAAGTCATATGTCCATATGAATTAATATAGAAAAGCCATTTGGCAAAATTCAACATGTATTCATGAGACTTCCTCCACTTAATGAAAAACATCTTAAACCTCATACTTAAGAGTGAGATGCTGAATGCTTTCATACATTAGACTGAGAACAAGACAAGGATATCTGCCCACCTCCCTGCTGTCCAACCTAGTACTATAAGCTCTAGCCACATAGTAAGGCAAGGAAAAAAAATAAGCATGCAGACTGGAAAGTAAGAAAAACTACCCCTATTAGCAGATTTACTATGTAGAAATCTCATGGGTGTACAAAAATAACTACTGAAACCAACAAGTAAGTTCAGTAAGTTCTCAAGATAGGATTGCAGCGCACACACACACACACACACACACACACACACAAATAGTATCAATCAGCAAGTGGGAGCAAATTAAAAATAAAATACATTTACAGTCATTCAAAAAATACGGAGATGTATTTTATGTACAGAATAAGCACAGAACATGTATGCTGAAAACTAGGAAACAATGATGAAAGAATTCAAATAACATCTAAATAAAAGAGAGGCATACCATATTCATGGATTGGAAGACTCAACAGTAAAGACAGCAATTCCCTAATTGATAGACACATTTAACACAATTTCTATCAAAATCCCAACAAGATTTTTTTTATCTTTTCCATAATATTTCATTGTCAAATTGTTTTCCATATAACACCCAGTGCTCTTCCCCTTAAGTGCCCTCCACCATCACCACCACCTCTTTTCCCCCCTCCTCCTTCCCCTTCAACACTCAGTTCATTTTCAGCATTCAATAGTCTTTCAAGTTTTGCATCCCTCTCTCTCCCCAACTCTCTCTCCCTCCTCCGCTCCCCCAAGATTTTTTTTAATATGTAAAGATTATTCTAAAATTTAGATGGAAAGTCTAATAGCTAAAGTATCTCAAGTCTACTAGTAAAACAACCTTGAAAAATAAAATAGGATGCATTCCAATGCATAAGCAATGAAAACAGCTGTAAAAGTTACCTTTTCCAAAACACAGACTTGTAAACTGGCTCAGACCACGTGTTTGTCTGAGGTCCTGAACTGGTTCTTCATTTCGCTCCCTTCCTCCAGCTCCTGCAGGCTCTCCGCCCACTGTTTCCCCTGGAGCCGCCATGACAAAATGCTACAGAACAGCAGAAATAGGTTCTCCCGCCATCCAGAGGCCAGAGCTTCAAAATCAAGGTGTGGGCGGGGCCGCCTCCTTCTGGAGGCTCGGGGCACCTTGTCCTTCCTCTCCCAGCTCCTGTGGACCAGCAGTCGGAAAACCCTTGTCTGTGGCCACATCAGGCGAACTTCTTTCCTGTGCCCAATCAGTGCCCAGGCTTCCTTCCTGTGAGAACTCAAGTCATTGCTAGAACTGCCCTAGTCCAGTGTGACCTCATCTCAACTTGATGACATCTGCAAAGACCCTGCTTCCAAAGAAGAAGGTCACAATCATACCAGGGGCTAGGACTTGGACATATCTTTCGGGGGACACAATTCCACCCACCACCCCCGTCTCCCCAGGCTGTCCTCACCCACTGGCTTCTGCCATGCTGGGCTAGTGTCATTTCCTTGAAAGCGCCCAGCCCTGTCCATGCGGGCCCTTTGAGGATCCTCTGTCCTTCTCCTGGGACGTGGCCAGCTCTGTCTCTTGTTTCCCATCTCTGCTTAAACGCCATCTCACTGCCCAGCCTAGGCAAGGAAGCCTCCCCTGAAACGCTCTGCCTCCACCTCCTGTCGGGCTCTGTGATGGAACAGATTTTATGTCCTGTCATTGCTTTGCTGCCTCCTTAGGCCTGTCTGTGTGTCTGTCTGCCGCAGCGCTGCAGGAGAGCTGTCTTGAGGTTGGACACGCTTTAGAACTGTGCCATCTGTAGGGCACCCACAGCCACACATGGCCACTGGGCTCTTTAAAACATTGCCAGTGCCACTGAGGAACCAAATGGTTCACTTTATTTCACTGATATTATATGAAATTTAAATAGTCACATATGGCTGATGGCTCTTGTGTCCTAGACAGAATGCTCTAGAATCTCAGCTTTGGGCCAGCAAATCTAATACTTGTTTTATTAACATGTGTGTGCCTGACAGTTAACACACATCAAGATATCAAGTAGTCATAGAATAAATAAGTAAATGAAAATAAAACCTCACTTTTTATTTGCATTTTTTATTACAATGAGCTTGGTCAACTTTTCATACATTTATTGACCATCTTTTTTTTAATGTCTTACAAAGAGAGAAAGTAAAAGCAGTGGAGAAGAGCAGAGAGAGAGAGAGAGAGAGAATCCCAAGCAGGATCTGTGCCAGTGTGGAGCCTGACGTGGGGCTCGATCCCCAAACCCTGGGATCATGACCTGAGCTGAAACTCAGAGTCAGACAAACAACAGACTGAGCCACCCAGGCGGCCCGGCCATCACTTTTCTTTCTTTCTTCCCATGGACCATCCGTTTTTCTCTTGATGCTTTTAAGCATTTTTATTTAAGAAATTAACCCTTTGGCTGCCAAATATGTAGCAAATATTTTCTGCAGATTGTAGTTGGTATTTTTATGGGTATTTGTTTGCTTTCTAATGAGAAAGGGAAATACCTTTTAAGAAACTCCCCATGGCAGGTCAGGGACCCAGAGCTGTGGCCCAAAGTGGGGATTCTGGTGGAGAGACTCTCACGGTGGAACTCCGGCCCCAGGGAGCGCCCGGATCACACGCACTTCAGCCCTGAAACGAAGGCCCAGCCCTTCAGCCCTGAAACGAAGGCCCAGCCGCAGCCTGCCCCTGCGGGCGGGGAGTCACTCCATCTCACACTCCTGCGCTCCCCTGCAAGGAGACCCTCCCAGCGGCCCCTCACTAGGTCGTAAGCCCCCTGTCGGGTCCCAGGGGGAGTGAGGACGCCCGTGCCCTGTAGACCACGTGCAGGGCGGAGTCTGGCGGCGGAGGGCTTACCACATCCGCACACACCAGGTGCCCTTCCCGTCCACCCACACCCTCCACTGACCAAACCCCCACCACAGTCCAGCAAGCCTTCCTGCTGAGGTGACACCCCGAGGCTGCTGGTGTGGGCGGACGTCCCGCGAGGCGAGCGCTTCCTTACTGACCGCAGCAAATGCTTGTCAATCGTGGGCTGCCTCTTATGTAAAATTTCAGGGGGGGGGAAAAGACAAAGCGCCCTATCCTATCATGTCGTAAAAACGCACTAGGAAATATTTGGTAGGTGCTTTGCAACTTTAAATAAAACCTAAAGCTTTAGGTTTCATATATCCCCCAAAACGAAACACACACACAATCAGAATGGATAAAACAGGACCAACACTGATGAGCGGACGGCTCTCTCCGAAGGCTTTCTCTCGGTGTAGCTCACTCGTATGTGCACACATTACGTATCCGTATTTGAACTGAGATTCCATCACATCAAAATGGAAAAAAAACTAGATCTCATTACCAATAAAGTGAATTAAGGAAATGTTTTTGGCTCCAAAAGTCTCTGCTTCCTAAAAGGAGCAAAATTAGAAGGGCCATAAACATTTTAATCATTTCCTTGAATATATGCGGCGTGTACCTGGCGAAGCTCTTCCAGAGGAAGCCGAGGCCTTTCCCTAATGGCACATTTTCTTAATGGCGTCGCTGTTCCTGACTCCAGTTCATTGCGCTGTTCCTTGCTACATCCGACGTGAGTTAATATCGCACTTAAAAATATTGAAAGGCATTTCTCCTCCCACGTCAGCTCTCTCCACCTGCGGAGGAAGGGAGAGAGAGTGAGACCATAAGAAGGAACCCCACTGGATCCAAGTCTCCTGAGAGCACATTTAAAACTCAGAGTGGAGGAGGAAGATGAGGTATTGTAGGGCGCGGGAGGAAATACGTCTCGAAACATGGATGAGAAATACCTCCCCCCAGAAAACACGGCACAGGGAAATAGGGAAATTAGTACCCACGGTGCTGGACTGACAGGAATGTTCCGGCCCTGGGCGTGCCTTGCCCAGCGGCCGCTCCCACAGTGGGTGAACACGGGCATCCTGGGAGTCCACTCAGTGACACCCAGTCTGCCCCAGCCCACAGATGAAAACCCGAGGCCCGCAGAAGGGACTCCTGTCAGTCTCTACCAAAGCCAGCGTGTCAGCCGGGTCTCCTGAGCCGGCCAGGCCTGGTCCATGACATCAGAGGGTAATTCTTGTCCGACGGAAAACAGAAATGTTTCCGAGGTCCTGGGAGGGCCTTATTTCTTGAACGGCAAGTGAAGACTTGACATTCTTTAAGACTGCTGGTCAACTCCAGACAAGCCATATTAAATGATGACGTGGGAACAGGCCTGTGAAAAATCTGAGGGGGGGTAGAGTGGGGGAGGGAGGCCTTTTTTTTTTTTTAAACAAACTGCTATAGATTTCAAAGCACTTAGAATTATTATTTTCCTTTCATATCGTTGGCTGCTTCTCGAATTCTGGGTTCTGTTCAAATGTTAGTTTTACTGGAATGCTTTCCTGAGGCCAAATTAACATCCAAACTGGAGTTAATCTCACCTTTGTTCTGTAGACTCAAGACGCCCAGATGTCACTTAGGTGTTGAACACATTTTAACACTCAAGAACATTTCACACCAGAAAAACACGCCGATTTACCAAGAGGCGGGACCCTCAGACTCTTAAACCCTAATCCATACTGGCTGCAAGAAAGGATTGCCCTCCCCCCTCCCCGCCTCTCCCTCCCCCTCTTGGGTATTCCTTTCTTGCCTTACTCTGTGCATTAGGGACTCTTGCTGGAGGGCTGGGCTCCTTCCTACAATACTCTAATCCCTCAAACAGTGTTGCCTTCTTTGTGTTCAGCCCCAAGGCAGGAAAAGGAAGATAAATCTTGTTCCCTGTGGGTTGTCACATCGCCCGGCGTGCTGGGGCCTTCCACTCCAGGTCTCTGGGCACCAGAGTGCCAAGATTCAACATGGCTGAATACACGGTTTGGTTTCGTCTTGGCAGAAGCATGGACTTTCCGCAGACAAATTAACATTGTATCATCTCATTTTGACACCGTAATGTCTTTTCCATACACCTGCTCTGACATTTTCATGAAATCATTGCATCCTGATCAACTGAGTAGGGAATTAGCGTTGTTACACCAAACATCCTAAAGACCGCAGGTTATTTTTCATATCTAAATATCTCCTCCCCCATGTGCCGCTTTGGAGAGATAAATTCGAAACCTAACACCCTGCAGATTTAAGTCTAAAGTATGCATATTTGATTTTACAGTTTCTCCGTTTTCTCTGGAGCTGCATTCAAACTTGGGTGAATGGATAACTTTTATAAAGTAAATCAAATTTAGGACTTTGATAGAAAAGAAAGTCTCCCATGTTTTGGTGTGTTCAACTAAGACATACTTCTGGATTGACAATCCTAAAATTTCAAATAACAGTAATCTTTATTGTTGTGATAATGTTAATAATATTCTTTGTTTTTGAAACGTTCTCACATACCTCCTACCACATACAACACAGTAAACTCCAGTGTGATTAGTTTATTGTGGGCTTAAATTTACAGGCAGAAAACTCAAATGCAGAGACGCTGTGTGTGGCGTTTAAGGCACCAAATCTAATGAATGGGGAGAAGGGTACAAAACTTCAGGTTTTTTCACTTCAGATCATCATAACACAAAACATACTGTAGAGAGCAAAGCTCTTAGGGACTTTGCATGCTACTATTTGTAATCGTTGCTAAAGTGAGTTTCTAAATTCTTGAAGCTTTGCTTTATTTTTTAATCTGTGTCATTTTGGTCCAAGAAATAGCTAACCTCAACCATCATGTGTGGGCCACGAACAGTTAAGCGAATGCTCTGAAAGGCCCACGCCGCGTAGTTCTGTGTCAAACAGTGTCGCTGTGGATTAGGAGAGGGTGGGCTGGGTGTTTCAGGAAAGTCACAAAAGGTGGTGCCCCATGTGTCTGGCCAGGAACCCCCTCTGATTTGCTGATAGAGGAAAATGCAGAGAAAACACCACAAAATTGTTCTCACCGGTGTAAAATGGCAGAAATCGTTCTCCTGTTTGCCAGGGCAAAAACGCATGTTTAACAAATTCGAAGTAAGTGCTCTTCTGTCTAAAATGCCTAATTTCCACTTTCTTCTCATCCATGGCCAACTCTTCAACTCATCCCGCGAGATGTTAGCCAAACGCCGCTTGTTCTACTAGCTCCTCCAGAGAAAACTAATCATTATTAACTTTCTAGGCACCCATTTTCCCCAAAACACATTAAACTATGGCATATAAATCAATTAACTCATTTCTGTGTTCATGCCAGTCTCCCATCCTCTCCCCAAATTTAGCCTGAGAAATCCTACAGGACAGGGATAGTATGCTATACTTTTCAGATCTCCAGTTATTAGCACAGGAAAGCTTATTAAGTGAACAAATTTTATAGCAGCCTTCCAGAACAAAGTGTAACCCCCCACTCTTGAAAGAGGTCTCCTTAAGCTATATGCCATGCAGGTAGAAAATTATTAAATCAATATATATTCAAATCAATTCAACAAATATTGATTTCTGCATCTGGTTTAGAAATGTAGTGTGATGCACAGACCTACCATTTACCACCAGCCCATTCCTAGTAACAGGATCCTTTTTATGCGATTTAGAGACTATATAAAGCTATTTGCTTCTTGAAAGCAAGTTCATATGAGAGCCTCTGCAATTTAAACAGAAGAAATTTTGTAAAGAAACCAGTAGTGAGAGGTAAATCCATTCTTCAAAGATCATTCCAACCTCAGTTTCTTCCCCAGGCTCCCTTAGTGGCATTTTCTGGAGTTTAAAGTATTAACACTCACAAGGAAAATGCGCATGGGAAATTTTACTTCACTTTGCCTGTAACCCCATATGGGTCTATTTGTTCTACTGAGCTGTTAACTCCTCACACCTCTGGTAATTTTAATGGGTGTAAACTTGATGGAATTAATGATATTTTTGTGGTGACTCTATATGGTTCAGAGTTTCCAAAGTTGGCCATAAACAGCAAAGGGATGAAGATGGATGATTTTTTTAAGTGCTAGGCTTTTGTGAGTGGTGGATATTAAAAACGGTGTTTAAGTCACCGAGTATCATGGCTCAGGCAAGCTAATTCCAGGGACATTATTTGTGTAGGCAGTGGGTTGGGGTTTCAGAAAGCACCTAGTGGTCGTCTGCGACACCATGTTTTCATGGACACAGGACAGGAAGGTTGATCTTTAGCTGATGTCACACTTGTTAGGTATCACATTGTCAAAAACAGTCCAGGTTCAGGCCCAGTGGACTCAAGGCCTGGGCATGGACGGGCTCTCCCAGTCTCGGGCTCTACCTATGTTCAGATGCCATAGAAGGAAAACTGGGTCCCTAACAGGGACTCAACAAGGCATAGTGACCCTGCACCGATGGCCCCAATCATCAGCAAAGCCTCTTTTCAAGTCTATTTACCTCTTGCTGAACCCCTGAAAGTTGGTTTTACCAGAAGAAACCCAACCAGAGAGTAAAAGGTCCAGCCTCACCTCCAACCCATAACCCATGTGCTTTGGGTGAGCAGTGAGCGCTGTGGTGTGGCCCCCGCCCCGGTGAGATGACCGGGCCAGTCTCCGAGGGGTAAGGGCAGTGCCAGGCTAACAGCAGGCTGTGGGCAACACACAAAACCTGAGCCCAATTTCCAAGTCACCCACGGAGCAGAGTGATGGCGTCGGCCTCTGTCACGGGTCTGAGCCATCATTTAGGTTCTTAAAATTCCAAAGCGTTGGCAGGGGATGCCATTTGGCATTTCAGCAGTGAACTCCTCTGCACATGTGTCTATAAAACACTGAATGAGAATCACACGTGTGCAGAAAGACCAAGTCAGGAGCTGAAAAGTAGCATCCCGCGGCTACGTTCCCTGGGCGTTCTCAAACAAGGTGTTTCATTTAGGGATCGCAGTTCCTCTGCACACGCCCCCAGTCACATGCAAACGCACCCTGGACCCCGTGTACAGACTGGGTTTCACTCGTCAGTATCTAATGAAAAACATCCGTCGGGGTGGGATGAGCGCAGATGGCCTCCATCGAGCAACCGTGGCCCAGCACCGCAGGAGGCGCATCTCCCCAGTCCACTCTGGCTTCGCTGTGTACAGGCCTCCCCTCAGGCGTCTCTGACTGCTGTTTATCCATCTTCCTGGTCTATTTATTGGGAACTCGACGCATCAAATAGGCTCAATGGCAGATAAATATTGGTTTGGTGTCGACTTGTTTGTCCTCAGTTCCAACATTTATGCCTTAGGATTCCTCCCAGACCACAGCTCCCTCGTGGGCAACAGCGTGGCCGGGAGATCACAGCTGACGTTCCAGGTCTGTCCGGCTGGTGCATCAGCTGAAAGCCATGGCGACCGGAGCCTCCTGAAGGCTGTTGGGGAGCAAACCATTTAGAACAATGCCATCCACGGTTGCAGTTCTTTCGTCTTGAAAACTAACAACACAAGGTCACTGCACAAGAATAACTCCTCGGAAAATTGGCACGTGTCCATTATTCATGTTTTATTCATCGTTGTTCAGCCAAAAGCCTAGTTGTGTGGGGATAAGAGAGGGAGAGAAAGAGGGAGAGAGAGGGAGCACCAGATTTGGGAACCACCTGACACCCTAAATGTGGACAGGTTTTCAGGGAGCTATCTTGAAACTGTGCAAGGTAAACATGGTCTAAATCCCCTGCTTTAGGAAGATAAGTGCTCGGGGTTCTGTAAGTGGAATGCACACCGCTGAAATTTGATTGAAAACTTGGTGACGTGAACACCGAAAATCACAAGAAGGAGGCAGGCAGCTTTTAATCTTCTGTTGTATGACAATTCAAGATAGACCGATAGAGATGCCTACGCCCTGATAAACCAGTCAATGCCGCAGATGGTAGATGTTTGCAGAAAACAGACACCGGGCCAAGAGTGGGGGTGACGACCAAGCATCTCTATGTTGTCACCTGCTCTCGGCTCTGTGCTAAGGAAGGCGAGACCTATAACTTGCTGTATTGTGTTATCTTACTGTGGACCCAGAAACATCCAGATCCTTCAAGTAGACCATTCTAATCAAGGGCACATCCATGTTCCGGCTCTGTCGTTTGTCCGTAATGGATGACACGTGTTGAGGGGGCTTTGAAAGAAATGCCTCTTCCTCAAGAAAAGCCCAGCTGACAGGCAGAGAATTTCTAGTTAGTCTGTGCTTTAAACTCTTTTTTTTACAGATTTAATGCACAGGCAGGAACACACAGAGGCACAAAAGAACCAGAGAAGTCGCTGTTTTAGCCAGAATAGAGCATCCGCACCTGCAATGAGTGAACAGGTAAGAGTGAGCCTCAGTGTTTTCATCGTGAGCCCATGTGCACCAGCACGGATGCACAAGCATGCGTGTGCACACTCGCCCGTCCGTCACCTGCATGCGTGTCCCAGCTGCTGGTGACACATTTCTTGCTGCACGTATTTGGAGGAAATTTGAGACGGTATCTTTGAATGTGGTTGTCTTAAAGGATTTTATTTATTAAATGATTCACTAGGCTTTTCTTCTGGAAGAATTTCCAACTGTAACAGAAGGAAAGCCAGGAGAGAAGTATGTTTATAGCAGGGAGGGGCTCTGAAATATCTTTGCTCCGGATTCTTTATTAGATGAAACTATGTCACACCACCATTCCTGTTGGACACCATTCATTTAATATCCCTCTTTTGTAGATATTTTGTTTTCCCCTAAATGTCAGTGCTCGCTGGGGGAAAAAATATTTTGGGTTCTTTCTTGTGGGGCTTCTTGTGGTCTGCCTCCACCTGCTGGAAAGATCCGGACATCTTCGTGAAGTGCAGCGGCAGCCTGGTGTGCTCAAGAATGTCTATTCTCATATCACGGAAGAAAATAGAAATTGTGACTACGTAGGATAGACATCGGCTGATAAATGTGGTGCAAATTAAATATTATGCGTCAGCCTACCACAAAATCGTGTGATCAGGATATTTTAAATATAGTTTGGATTGAAAGTAACTCCATTGGGGGGAAACAGAGTTTATGTAGATGTAAGTAATATAGAATTTTTATCAAAATGTAGTCAATTGAAGGTGAAATATAAACTTCTGAATGTTAACAAATATTCCCATTTCCTGAGTGGCAGTGCACTGTTTTTTTTATCAGCAATTGGGAAAGAATCCGTGCATCCGTCCACACGGAGCGCCGGCGTCACACAACAGCACACTGTGATAGGTATCGGTGTGCTGGGGCACACATATAAATTCTAAGGATTCATATAATTTACCTGATAGATCAGGAGCCATTACAGGCTGCTGTGTAAATTCATATTTTGGCACTCTTTAAAAAGTGGATTATTATTGACCCAATAGACCATAACAGTTCCAAAGAAGCCATTACTGTCTGTTGTGTAAATCCTTCATGGCGTGTGTTTTATTGACCCTCAGGAGCCATCACGGGTCTGTCTTGTCAGTCTAGCTGCCATGTGTGGGTACCAAATGCGTGTGCTAAAAATGCCTCAGAAATTGAAGCCGTAGTCAAATCACCCTTGCTCCTGCCCAATCGCCCACAGTGTGAAATTGGACATTTCCACAGCCGCTTCCTTCTCTATCTTCAGAATTCTATTTCCTTGTATTTACGAAGAGGTTGGAAATTTGAAATGTGGATAAGAAAGCGATCACTTGCTTTGAAAATTTTTTAAAAAGTGGGGGGAGTGTGGAGAAGATTTGCCTTTGCGTGGATTTACCAGCTCTGGGAGGCTGGCAAAGACGCAGTGCGATTTCTCTAGTTTGGTCTTTGGGGGAAATCAGATTAGATCTTTTTTGAAATGTCTACATGCTTATTTTGTTTCTCCACCTGCCTGTGCTCTCTTCTCACATTTTTTAAAAAAAATGGACACTGGGATATTTTGCCAGGATAACCTCTTGGTTATCTACACGTTTGATAAAAAATAAAATGAGCTACTTTGAGGCTGCGTAGGGTCCCGGCTTCCCGGTGTCCTCTGGGGCCGGTGATGGGTCTGAAAAAGGCCATCCTCACTCGCGCACGGAGACTGGCCTGTTTGGGGCCACGATGAAGCTGTTCGTTATCACAACAAACTTGGCGATTCTCCGTGGCTCCCCAGTCACCAGAGACGGGATCTATTCTCGAAATCACCTCTGCACAAACCACAGGCTGCTGTCCCCGCCCCAGACGGGGCTCCGTGTCATCAGGCACACAGCCCTCCCTCCCGGTTTGGAGCAAATGGCTGGTCCATTTTTGAAGCTAGGCAGAAAATGCCTTTGGAATGACAGTTTCAAAACATACGGTCAGCAAAACCTATCTACTAGAGAGGCCAATATTCTTTCAAGTTAGAGAAGAAAAAAAACAGGGAGAGTGAAATTAGTGCCATAAAACTTTCTGGTTTTCCCTGAGACATAGTAAATACACACCTCTGTATACCGTGTGATTTCACTCTATAATTGTGGTAACTGATAGTTTCAAATCTCGAAGTTCAAGGGAGATGTGCCAGATGGAAGACACAGCCAGAATGACTCAGGGAGAGGGCTGTTTAGTTTATACCAAGTCAGATAAATGGACAGAAAGGTAAGAAGTGTGAATTCCTAAGGAGTCTCCAGTGGGACACTCTTGGGAAAATTCCATCTTTTTCCATGTTGCCAGTATCTGCCAAGGGGAAGAGGCGAGGCCTGGCTTCCCGATGCCGTGGGAGAGAGCGGAGCAGACGTCAGAGAGCCACGCGGGACAGACCTCACCGGGCCATCTGCCTTGCTCTGCAGAGAATTCATCAGAGCCTGCCCCGGAGAGCTGGCTCTGTACCCTACGGTCCCCAGTGGCTCCCGGGGGGACACAGCCATGTCACACCAGCAGGGATACGGCGTGGCGGCCACCACGGAGCTGAATGTGCAGGACCCTGCGTCTCGTGAGGTAACCCCACCCCTTCCCGGTGCCCACCGGGCCTGGGCAGGAGGGGGTTAATGCACCGCAGCGCCTGCCAGATCAGCTGGGGAACCCTCTCCCAGCCCCCCCGCCCCCGCCGCCTCTGCTGTATTAACCCTCGGAAGCAATCCAGAGACCCAGGACCGAGGAGGGCCAGCCCCACTGCGTCTCTGATTCATTTATTCAGGAAACACACACACACACACACACACACACGGCTCATTTTGCCTCATGATCCCTTCGCCTCTTGCCCTGATTTGAACAGGAAGTCCTCTCTGCAAGCACAGTCCTTTTTAACAGGGTTATTTTCGTGGTACCGTCTGCCGAGTTGTCACCTGTTTTAAAAAATATTTGCACACACACACATACCCCTCAAGTGGGGAACCCCCCCCCCATGCTGAGGGTGCACCTTCCTGGACAGCCCGGCTCCTGTAAGAGCAAACCCCTCCTGGGGGAGGTGGCCCGCTGGCCAGCAGGGGTTAAAGTCACAGAGAAGCCAGAGCAGAAGCTCTCGGAGCAGCTGCCTGCGTAAACACGGGCTCTCCAGGGCACTCCCGTCCGGCGTTCTCTGTCCAAGAGGGACACCTGCTCACCTACTTCCAACACAACCCAAAATTCCACCGCTGTTTCACTTCGAAAGAAGGGGGTAGTGGCTGGAAGTTCATTACTTGAAATCTCTCTAGAAGAATGAATCATTTTTAAGGTCCCCCTTCTTCTTTCCTGACTTTTAAGTGAATTCTGGTGCAGCCCGCGTGTAAGGAAATTGGCACCCTCGAATTTGGCAAAGTGATCATGTGGGCTCTGTCCCCACTGGTGGAATAAACGAGTCCCAGACTCCGAAGAAACACAGGAGATGCTGGAGGCCGTTCCATGTGATCCGCGCTGGAAGGGGGTTCTGTGCCCACGTGCCCAACGCAGCCCAGGCCCCCCTTCCGTGGATGGCAAACGCGTCCACGCCGCCCATACGCCACGTCACCACACTCATGACCGGGGCCGCGGTGCACACGACAGGGAGTTGCCGCCGGCGCCGCTCAGCAGACCGCCTTGAGGGCTGCCGTGGGGCTCACCCCGTCTTCTGACGGTCAGGACATCCGTCCCAAACACGCTCAGCTTTGATCTCAGCGTGCAGAAGTCAGAGCGGCCACATCCTTTCCATCGGTTCCATCGGGTCCCACGGAGTCTTCGTGGTTTCACTAGTCGTTGCACGGCAGGCGCCAAGCGGGAATTTGAAAGCTGGGGAAACCGAAGCTCGAATGGGGAAACGCATGTGGGGGGCTCACCTCTTGCACAGGACAGAAGCGGAAGCATTTCAGAGGGGTCTTTTATGGAGAAGGGGTGGTCCTGAGGCACCGCCTGGACTGGGACAGGTCACCGCCCACCAGGCAGGGCAATGCCAGCCTCCAGCCCAGCAGGACAGAACCCGCCAGAAGCAAATCTTGGCGCCGCCTCCTTCTCTGGGCCTGGGTTCCGGGGGGGTTTTGTGAATGATAGCTACGGAGACCTGGGACGCTTGTTTAAAGGAGATTTTAGGGGGACACCGGGGTGGCTCAGTCCGTTAAGCATCCAGCTATAGATTTCGGCTCAGGTCATGATCTCATGGCTCGTGAGTTCGAGCCTGGTGTCAGGCTCTGTGCTGACCGTGCGGAGCCTGCTTGGGATTCTGTCTCCCTCTCTCTGCCCCTCCCCTGCTCACTGTCTCTCTCTATCTCAAAACAAATAAATAAACTTTAAAAAGAATTTTAAGGAGTTTTAAAAAGCGAGAACACACTGGAGATCTTCGAATAAAGAATCTGGATTTTCCTGTGTGCGCGTCTAGACATCTATGAAAGGCCGTCGCGGGCCCATGAGGGGCCGGCTAGTCCCTGTGGAAAGCAGGGAGAGCTCTAGAAAAGCAAAAGCAAGAAGTGTCTTCCTTCCAGGTCTCTTGTACCTGTTCGGGCTGAAGGCTCCCAGGCAGACCAGTGGCCAGAACCGCCCACTCACCGCTCCTGGCGATGTTCACTGAGTGCCATTTGCAGACAGCGACCCCTCAGGGCTCATATCTCGTCACGGAGCGCCATCAGGGTGCTTCCCTGGTCAGAAGGACAGAATCCCAGCCTTGTTTCTGGAATCCGGGGCATTCTAGGGGCTGCCGGAGCCGGGGGAGGGAGGCCGAGCGTCACAAGGTGGGAGAATGCACATTCACACGTATGCTCCACACCTGCCGCAGAAACGGATCCAGAAACCTCTAGAAGCCCCTGTGAGCCCTGAGAGCTGACCCATGGTCTCTGAACATTCTGGAGATCCTGTGTTCCATCTGGAAGTAAAGGATCAAGTCTCAGGCATCCTGCCAGAATACAAAGGGGGGCAGGGAGAGCTCTTAAGACAACCTGCCCATGGACAAGGGGTCTCCAGCCATCCTGAGGCCCACGGAGTTCCAGGACCCGGAGAAGCAGGGACACTCAGCCTCCGAGGGGGCAGCATCCCTGCCCCGGGAGCCTGGAGCTGCCTGTGTGCAGGCACAGGTCAGCAGATGCCTGTTTTCCACGATGGGTGGCCTCATTTATGACCTATTATGTAATGACACAGGCGTTGTAAATCGAAAAAACGTCTTGTTAGATGATGCAAATAAACATTTCTGGAGAAAACCCCAGCGTCCAGGAAAGGCCAGGAGAAGGAGGATTTCTCTGCTGCCCCCGAGCTCTCCCCTCTCTTGTGAGGTGTGGACAATAGGAGCAAGAGGAATGGGGGGCCCCTCCCCGTCGCGGCCAGACCCACCCCGGCCCCCACCAGCCCTTGGGCCAGGACGAAGTTGGCCAGACTTAGGGGCAAATGCCAGCAGTTCCTCTGAGGTTTATCTGAAACGTTCAAAACACTCTAATTATCCACTTTCTCGCCTCCTCAAATGAAAATCCCTGACCAGCCCTGCTCCCGTATGCGCTCTCCCGTCTGCACCATTTACTTCTCTGCTCCTATTCAGGGGACTTCTCCTGCTTTTCACCTGAATCCCTAACCTATTTTAAACATGCCATTTCCCCCACATGAAGAGAAGGGATCCTTTCTTCTGCCCCCGTCCTCTCCCCCGGCACTTGAACTCTCTGTGTGTCAGTGCGCGCCTCCTCCGGCCCCCCGCCGCGCACGATTGTCTCCTGGAGAATGGGAGAGGCGCCCAGCCTTTGTGGAGGGGTGGAGGGGGAGGGCGAAGACAGACATTATTATGATTTCCAATTCCAAGCTCTCCTCTTTTCTTCCTTGCCTTTTATTTTTTTCCCCCGGATCTAACAGCTGTTTCCCATCACAACTGGTGTTTGAAAGACATCGCAAAAATGCGTGTACCACTGCCGCAGTCACCTGACTCGCTGCCCGCGCCCGATTTCATCAGGACGGCCCTGATTTATGACTGTTTGTCCCAGCGGCCGGGTCCCAGGGGAGGGCACCCTTTGGGGTGCTGGCAATGAAATACCTGTCCTCCCCCCGATGCACGAGGGAGCCAGGGCTCCCTCCCCTGGGAGACCCCACCCTTGCAGATCCCAGACACATGGTCGCCCGGGGTCCTGCCCTGCTCAGCCAGCCCCCTCCTCGCTCTGTAAGGTCAGAGATTCTCCCAAGCTTCACATTAGTTCAGACATGAAAGCGCTGAGCTTTGGTGAGGAGGCTGCTGTCAATGGTGCCAAATTATGCGTGTCCAGTTTTTGTGATGTGATCTACTACTGTTCATTAGGGACTAGCGGAGGCCGTCCACTCATTTTTCTTAGGGCCGCAAGCTGGTCTGCAGGGACCCGCGCGGAGAGGCCGATCAGCCCTCTGCTCACTCAGCAACTTTGCTCTTCGAATTTTTTTTTTAATGAAAAATTTTCATGCAAAATAGCAGAACCAGGCCTTCAATGCAGAAGTGAATGGACCCGATCTTGCACAGACCAAGCGCCCGGATCTAGAGGAAGCAGGAATAAGTCCGAGGCACCTGAGGGGTCTGCATGCTGGCCGCAGAGCGGGTCTTCCGGGCAGAGAAATAAGGAAGGGGGTGTCTCGCTGAGAACTGGGGCTTCACATGGGATAGGACCCCGCACCTCCAAAGGGCCATGCAGACCACGTGACAGGTGAGAGCTTCTTGCCCATAAGCAGACAGAACACCATGCACCCTGCCAAAAACATCTCTTCCTAAGCCATTGGGAAAGGACAAAGGAGACTCAAGAAAGCCTGGAGAGTGTCCTGGCGGCATGAAGGCAAAGGGGCTGGCGGAGCCCGGGCCACTCCATCTCCTCCACCGGCTGCATCACGTCTCGGCGACTGCTGGTGGCTGAGACTCAAAGCCATCAGGGCAGAGAAGGGGCATGGGCCAGGAGGCTCCCTCCCCCAGTGGGGGCTCCCCCCATGCTTTCCACTTCCAAGGAGTAAATGACTGGTCCAGGGTTGATGGAGTAAAGCACACGAGGCTGGGGGTGGGGCGAGGACCGGGACAAAGGGAGCTTTGCAGGGGGGCCTGGAGAGCAGGAACCCTGACACCGTCCAGAGAGTCCCCCCATCACCCCATGTCTACACCGGCTCCGAATACAGAGGTGGAAACCAGCGTCCGCCCCTCTGGCCCCGTGTCTGCGAGGCAGCCGCGTCGCCTGAGTCCCGGAAGCCTCCTGCTGTCTTACGGACTTGAAAGAAAGACAACTCGGGCCCACGTGCCGTCGAGAGCCGTGTGGACAGAGGCAGAGGTGGGCCAGACCCGGGCTCCACACAACAGCTTCCTGCCGGAGTTTGCAGCCACAGACGCCGGGAGGTGAAGTCCTTAGTCACCGGCACTGATCAGAGTCTGTTTGCAGAGTCGGGGGCAGGGCAGTGGATGTGAAAACTGCGTCCTCGGGGTGCTGGACCGAGCTGTTTGGTTGGTTGGATGCGTGTGGCTGATCAGCCCGTGTTTCTGGAGAACGTACAGAAACCAGCCTCAATCCCCTTTTGTTCTAGGTTTTTGTTTGCGGTGCAGTTTCCTTTCCGGAGAGGCTCCAGCCCCTGGGGATGGCGTTTCTGGTCCAGCAGGAGGGACGATGGGCGGAAGGGCCTTCCCGCACAGAACTGTCCCCCGAGGAAGAACCCGGGGCCGCGTGCCACCACCGAGGGAGCTGGACACGGAGGCGCTGCTCCGCCTGGACGCTGCCATTTCTCTGCGTGCTTCCTCTCCAGCTCAGGACACGGGCCGGGCCGGGTCAGGCGCCCGCGGCCCGCACTCCGGCGTCCAACAGGAGGAAATGAAAGAGGCAAGTGACAGTCCATCCATCTCACTCGGCGTGTTTATACGTCCTTTACCCCAAAAAATAAAAAAATATGTTTACAAAATGGAGTGTCAGGAACATTGTGTAAAAGAACACTTATCTGGGAGACTTTGATCTCTCTCTGGCTCCATTAGGGAGACGGGGCGGGGGAGGGCTGTGCCGTGGGGGCGGGGGTGGGAGGGGCAGTTCTCCAGGAAGAAAAGCTGCCTGCACCTCCCACTCGTTGCATGTGAAGCATGGATCCTGTGAGATCCCAAGGAAGAGGCTGGCCTGGGGCCCCGGTGTGGAAGGACAGGCTGCACAGGCAGGAGCGCCCCTCGTGAGCGTCTGCTGGGGGTCGTCTGGCTCGCCCACACACGAAATGCAGAGAAGAGACCACCCCCGGGTTAGTAGGATATCCCTGCCAGTTTCATTCTGTATTTCTATCGACAAAGCACATCTACTTTGCTCTGTGGACGTCCAGGCTGGAAGGGTTCGGGGAAGGACGTTAGGGCCCTGGGGAGCGGAATCGTCCCCGCGAAGGGCTGGTGGCCAGTTCGGACAGTCTCCGGGCCTCACAGGAGCGCTCACAGCCCCTCGCTCCATCCTTCTCCCCAGAACACTTACAAATTGTCTTCACCTAAAAGTGGCTTTGGAGAATCCAGAATTCACTTGGATCCAAGTTCTTCAAATGTCGCGGATTACGTTGCCTTGTAAGACATGCTTGATGTGGGTCTTTGGGAATATGGCTCCGTTGTGAGATGCCTTTCTTAGATTCTTGTCTGTCCACCTACGTCACTGAGCGTCCAGACTTCTCATGAAACCTGCACCCTCCCGGGGGAGGCCCAGCAACAGGGCAAGGGCAGCGTGCGCCCCAGGTCGTACCTGGAAAATGTTATAGTAAGAACTCATTATAGGTCAAAGTGGGCTAATCACATAGAAGTGTGGGGCTTAGTCACTGTCCATAAAACAAAGCAAAGGATGGGAACGCCTGGGTGACTCAGTCGGTTGAGCATCCGACTCTCGGTTTCAGCTCAGGTCATGATCTCAAGGTTCATGAGTTCAAGCCCTGCATCAGGCTCTGTGCTGAGCACGGAGCCTGTTTGAGATGCTGTCTCTCCCTGTCTCTCTGCCCCTCTCCCCTGCTGGCACTCTGTCTCTCTCTCAAAGAAATAAAAAATAAAAATAACGCAAAACAAAACAAAGCCAAAGAACATTCTAAATAAAGAAACCAAACAACCATCTAATGAACCCTTAGAGGAAGAAATAATACTGTATAATAAAGAGCCCCAAATCTGGGACACACCATTAAAAACGAGAGCCAGCGAATGCCATCTGGGAGCTGGCCATGAAGGGGAACCAAGGAAGGGGGTGGGTGACCAGAAGGTTCAGATACAGCAGGTGGTTCTGTCCTGGACCCTCAGTGAACATTGATCCACACTTACGTATCCAAAGGCCTCGAGTACCATAAACCAAGGAAAACAAAGGGCCCACTGAAGAAATAAACTCAGAAAACCATTCGGCACGAGGTAGGAGGTCTGGGGGACGTCTGTTATCAGCTACAGTGTGAATCCCAGCGTCTTCCCTGCTCACCCCGAAGGGGTGCTACAAGAAGGTGTGGGGTAAACACGGGGCAACAGTTGTTATCTAATTAGCATCCCTTGATTCCTCTTGGGGTCAGGCTCCCCACTCACCTGAGCATCTAGATGGTCCATGAGGTTAGTCCTCTCGGCACCTGCTACGCAGACGTAACGAGGTGGCCCAGCGATGGTGAACAAGGACTAGAATTTGGCCTCTGTGTCCAGACTCTACATTCTTTTTACTACATTGTCTCATAAAGGATTTCAAGCTAGTCTTGGCCAACAGCTCACATGCCGCTATGTTCTGAGTGGTCGCTGTGCACGGCGTGCTTGGGGCCCCCGCTGGGCAGCAGTGTCCCCCACAGGCGTCTGCTCCCCCTCACTGCTGCCAGCCAGGAGGCGCCTGCACCATCCTCTCCTGTCACAGAGCCCGAAATTATAGCAAAATTCTGGAAACCCCACGCCCTGCCTCGAGCCAGAAGTCAAAAGCAGGGCTATCGGCCCCCAGATGGGCTGTTCCTCTGTCGTGCAGCCGCCTGACCCTTGAGGACAGCTGAGCCCTGTCCCCAGGGGGCAGGAAATCACAGCTCTGCGGCCTCGGGCAAGGTGCAGTCGCTCCCAGATTCCTCATCTATGAAATGGGGGCATGGATACCACCTATCCGAAGATGTGTGTGAATTAAAATGTTAAAATTTAATTTTTTAATATAAATTAAATTAAACTTAATTTGCTTTAATTAGTTTAATTAAATTTGAATAAAATCAAATTAAACAAAAATTAAAATACTACCTACCTAAAACCGTGTGTGAATTAAAGGGAGTGATTTCTGTAAAGTGTCCCCCGCAGGCGTCTGCTCCCCCTCGCTGCTGCCAGCCTGGAGGTGCCTGCACCATCCTCTCCTGTTACAGAGCCCGAAACTATAGCAAAATTCCGGAATAGTGCCTGGCACACTCGAGTATTTTTCAAATGCCTGTGGCCAGGATGTCACCATCACTACTGCGCATGTGTCATGATCATGATCATGTTGCCCTCGGCCAGGAGAGGTCACTCCGACGCATCCTGTTGGCCCAGAAGAGGAAACTGTGTAGCTATGGCGCAGCACTCAGTAGGAATCTGAGTTCGAAACAACTTCTCACAAGGTCCTATAAACTATACCTGGGTTTTATCTGTGTGAGTACTTGGTAGAATGATCCAAGTCCGTCATCTGTCTTCAGTGCTGCTGATACTGTCTCGTGTCCAACAACCCCCCCATGTCCAACAGCAAGGGACTCAAATAAATACACAAGAAATTTAAAAGGTTGTTTTAGGTCAGAAGACACACTGGAAAGTGCCCAGGCTTCTGTCCAGGGCGCCTTCCCCTCCACCACACCCTCTGACGGTTCCTCACTTCCTCTCCGGCCAAGTCTCTGGGGTCTCGGCTGCACACTCAGCTCTCCGACATTACCAGGGCCAAGCCAGGTGCCAGCTCTGTGCTATCGAGACTCCGTGCATGTGGTTACCGCTGCATGTCCACAGCTCACGGTCCCCACGTGTCCATAGTCCCCTGTCACTGCGTGTCCACAGTCCACTGTCACCGTGTGCCCACAGTCCATGGTCTCCGCGTGTCCACAGTCCACGGTCACCATGTGTCCACAGCCTACTGTCACCGTGTGCCCACAGTCCATGGTCCCCGCGTGTCCACAGCCCACTGTCACTGCGTGTCCATAGCCCACTGTCACTGTGTGTCCACAGTCCACAGTCACTGCGTGTCCACAGTCCTCGGTCACCATGTGTCCACAGTCCACGATCACCACGTGTCCACAGTCCTCTGTCACTGCGTGTCCTCTGTCCTCTGTCACCGCGTGTCCTCTGTCCTCTGTCACCGCATCTCCACAGTCCTCGGTCACCACGTGTCCACAGTCCTCTGTCACCGTGTGTCCACAGTCCACAGTCACCGCGTGTCCACAGTCCACGGTCACCACGTGTCCACAGTCCTCTGTCACTGCATGTCCATGGTCCACTGTCAACATGTGTTCACAGTCCTCTGTCACCGCATGTTCACAGTCCACTGTCACTGCGTGTCCACAGTCCTCTAGCACATCCGGTCACCCAGTCCCTCCCAGACGGTGAACTCTGTGAGAGCGGGGCTGACAGTCCTAGTAGCATGAATGCACGCCCACACTGAACCAATTCTGCATCTGCCCACCCCAGCACCGACCAGGCGGTCTGTTCCCCGTGCTGCCTGGCGCTAGCCAAGAAGAAGGGAGCCTGGAACCGGGCAGAGGTTTGATGAATACTGGAAGAATCTTAGGAATTAGCAGTTTCAAAATAGCCTGTCAATCTAGAATTAAGCCATTTATTTTGGTATAACAATATTTTGATGGCCTCTTGCATGCAAGCTAGGTTGCACACTTCAAAGACTACTGGGGAAAGAAAACTTACGTAATCTGCCCTCACAGAGCTTCAGATCTAGTAGAGAAAAGATACAGAAACAAACAAGCAAATAAAATGCAACAAATGCTATCAGAAAAGTTCAGTCTCCTGCAAGGATTCAGAAAAGAAATTCATCTGCCATTTCTAAGCTCAGGCGGTTGGGGCGGAGAGTGGAGGGTGGATGGACTTTCTGGAGTGAGCAGTGAGGGGGGAGGGGGGAGGGCAGAGCTCGAAGAGAGGAGGAAGGTGGGGGCAGGGCCTGTGAGGCGGAGCAGGACTGGCCTGGGTGTGACCAGAGCACATGTCTGCCCGGCAGAGTGTGTTCAGGCCAGAGCTGCTGCAGCCGAACACCCCAGACCAGGAGACTGACAACCGCAGGATTTGGCCGGCTGCCCCAGCAGCCTGGGGGAGAGTCCTCCTGGGTATCTTGACCAGCTTCAGGTGGTTCCAGAAACCGCCAGAGTTCCCTGTCTCCGTCCCCTGCCCCCGCCTTCGCCGTGCTGCTCTCCCCCGTGTGTCTGTCTACACGTCTGAACTCCCCACTTCCCCTGAGGACACCAGTCACGGGATCAGGAGCCCCCTACTCCAGGAAGGCCTCATGGTTCCTTTTTTTTTTTTTTAATTAAAGAAGATCTACAGTAATTAAGGGATATAACATATTCATGATTTTTTACTTTCATTTTACATTTCTAACTGACTGAGGTACAATCAATAAATTGACTGTACACAATGAGTATCGAATCATCACGTTGTGCACGTGAAATTAGCCCAATGCTGTGTGTCAGTCGCATCATCTTGATTGCATCAGCAGAGCCCCTGTTTCCAAGCAGGGTCTCACTTACAGGCCCTGGGGCCGGGACCTCACCGGATCTCTGTGGGGGACACAGCGGAACCCTCAGCAAGGACTAACAGGAGCAGGAAGCCTGGGGCCGTGTCGGGCGAGGCCGTGTGTGCCAGCCCAGGGCCGTGGGCCCCACCTGCGGGGAAATCACTGTTCACACAATGCAGGCGATACTGAAACTCCGTCCAGGGCGAGAAGCTGAAGTCCTTTCCGACTTTATCCCCCGAGTCCTGGGAGGAGGGTGGGCCTGGACAGAGCACAGCCTCCCCTCTCCTGGTCCACGGCCCGCGCTCTGGTTGTACGTTACATACCGCGTGCAGCTTCGAGGTCGCCGTGGCGCTCTCCAGCCCCGTGAGGTGGTGACCTAGAGAGGATCCCAGAGGTGGCCACCGAGAGGACGGCTGTCCAGGCGAGACAGCGCAGGAGGCGTGACTGCACCCACCAGGCCCTCAAATACCGACAGGATGTTTGACGGTCCAGTTCCGATGACGCCAAAGCGAAACCCCATGTACTATTATATATTCAGTTTTTTATTCTACTCCTACCGCGTAGTCACTAGGTTCCTTCACCAAAGTGCATCCACAACAGGCCTAAAATTATCTAGTGGGGTTTTTAACATCGTAGCACTTCCTCGAAAAATTAATCCCAATCAACTTGCACTTAGCATTGAACCACTCCTAACTGTTGATGTAGGGTTTTTATGTCCCACTGAACAATTGTCACTTCAAGATGCATTAAAATCTTCAGAAAAGGGGGGTGCCTGGATAGCTCAGTCGGTTAAGCATCCAGCTTCAGCTCAGGTCATGATCTCACGGTCCGTGGGTTCAAGCCCCGCGTTGGGCTCTGTGCTGACAGCTAGCTCAGAGCCTGGAGTGAGTCTTTGGATTCCGTGTCTCCCTCTCTCTCTGCCCCTCCCCTGCTCATGCTGTCTTTCTCTCTCTCTGTCTCTCAAAAATAAATAAAAAACATAATTTTTTTTAATCTTCAGAAAAGAAAACACAAAACTACCCAAAAATTTCTTTTACACCTTGATGGTAAATTTTAATAAGAACACACCGCTTAGAGATTTAGCCTACAAAAGGCATAACTTTTTGAAATTTAACACTTTGAACAGAGGAGATGTTACGGAGCAGCTTTGCCCACGTCTCGCCAGCCCACTCTGCGTTTGGAAGGACGTGATTTTGTGCCCTGACACCGCATCTGGGGTCCTGCTCGCCGGCCATACAAATATGTAAGCGCTTCTGCCCCCTCTCCCGAGGAGATAGACAGATAAGTGTGCAACCATTTTTTCCAAAAGTTTATCTGTCCTGTCAAGGTGATTCGTTTAAAAGAAGGGCTTGAAAGTATGGGCGTGTTGTAAGTGTGGAAGAAGGTCTTGCTGCTTCAGGGCAGTGTGATTTACGGCCGAGGGGAGGAAATAACGAGAAGAAGGATCTCAGGCCCCCAACACCTCCATCACACGGTGGCGGCTCACCTGCGCAGAGAAGCAGCCGCAGCCAGCCACCGGGACGCGCCTCTTCGCCTCAGGTCCCTCAGACACCGCGCCACAGTGCTCCTTGGCACCCCCAGGAAACCCCGGCTGGACCAGGGGCGCTTCTGGGGGGAGACACACTCAGTGGCCTGCAGTCCCTGGAGCCAGATCACATGCGGCAAAGAGGACGCAGAAAGGAGCCGGGAAGGGTGGGAAGCCCAGAGGGTCCCCGCACCCCGGACGGAGGCAAGGCTCTGTCTGGGTCCCCAAGGGGGGTTTGTACGGTTCAGTGGAGATGTAGCGTCTGCATCACAAGCACCCTGAATTCATGGCCACCTGACGGGACAGAACACCCAGCCCTGGCGCCCAGTGTAACCCCCTCGTCACCAGGACATTTGAGGGCAAGGTTTTATCCACCAAAATAGGACGTAGGCGTCCAGGCGGACCCTGTGACCAACGGCCTCTGTACACACGTGTGCGTATTGGCTCCGTCTCGGCGTGAGCCGCTGCTCACTAATTCCTGTTCACACCGCTGATCTGTACGTGCCCGTCTGCGTCTCCAGGGTATCTGGAAAGTCCCAAACGACACTGCGGTCTGCACGAATTTCGACGAGAAAAGGAGCCCCCTCAGCAGCCTGTGTCGCCATCCTCCGTGAAGATGCCGCAGAACCGCCTGCAAACAATTGAAGGCAACCGGCTGACCCTCTGAGCCACGGTGCTCAGGATCCCGCGGGCACCGAGCAGTGCTGGTGACATCTTGTGGCCAGAGCCTGCGACAGCGCGCCTCACGCCTCCGCCCTGACACGAGCTGCCCGCTGGCATCCAGCCCTGCCCCGTGTCATCACCCAGATGTCCGTGAGGGCCGGCTGGGGCCTGGAGAGCCGCGGCCAGCGTCCACGAAGGCACCCCCGAATCTTCTCTCCTTGATGAGCCTGTCGACCGGCCAGCGTCCGTCCCACCCAGAGCCCTCGAGCTGGGAGTGACCGTTTGTGGTCAGGTCATGGTTCTCCTCTTTGGTTAAATTCACACAGAGATTGTTTTCTTAGCGCCGCTGGAGTCAATACCTGTGAACTCTGAGCCCTGCAGCAAGAACGTTCCAGGGAACACCAGCAGCGAACACCGGCAGCTCAGAAAGGGTCCTCGGAGCTCCATGGAGCCGGAAGCTCCTCAGGCAGCGAGACCCTGGGACTCTGAGGCTTCCCCCTGGCTTCCTCCCGGCACTGACATTTTATTCAAATCAGTTAACAGATGCTTGTGAAGCACTGAGTTCTGGGTTTGGATACTTCGTGAGTCATTGGCTCTGAAAAACGGAACCTTATTGAATCAAAGCAAACGGTATAATGTATTTGTTTTACAGAAACAGCACTTCCTCTTTGGAGACCACCAAGACCGTGAATACAAACGAATTTGTTTTACTTTGAGCACAGTCTATCTTTTTTAGGTCTTATCTATGAAATGTATTGCATCGGCGCTCACTAGTTCCAAAGATGATTATTACACCGTATCGTCCTGACCACACCGATTTTACGCCACCAGGCACTTTCCTAACAAGTGCATAAATGTGGAGATATTGCCATGCTCATTTTTTTCCATAGAGTAAATTGAAAAATTAAGAATTTTTCTCTAAATTATGTAATAAGTGATATATTAAGAACTAAGAGAACCCCCCCCTCCTTTCTTGCTGGGTCCAGCCCCACTTCCCTAAATTCAAAGTCTCTCTCTCAACAACCCAAGGGCAATCTTGTCTTCACTATTTGGCCACAGCAGATACCCTGGATGCAGGAAGCACGAGCTGGGAATCCAGAGATCCTAGAGGAGGAATCCATCCTACCATGGGTCTTGCGGGTCGCGGTTCAGTTTGCACGCTGCGCAAGGCAGGGGGCAGAGTCACACCCATCTATGCACACGGCACCGCCTGATATGATGCAGTACGAAACCTGTGCAACCATCAGCACCAGCTTCTGGATGCTTCTCCCTGACGGCCTGGGAGAAAGGCGTGCCGGGGGTTGTGTCTGTGCCCTTCTGTGCAGGTACCTCTGCAACTGACCTAAGATCCCGGCTCCCAAAGAGAGGATAAAAGAAAATTTGATACCTGATACCACGAGGGAGTTCTCTTTCCTATTCAAGTTTCAAAAGACAGTGAGAAACAAAACGGCAGAGATTTTCTTACTAAAATCCATTCAGTTAATGCCCAGGAATCGGGAAATGGCACTAGAGAGTCTAGTGAGTGTTGAGGTGCTGGTATAGTCCCCCATGTGGCACTCGGGCAAGACGTGGGGCAGGGTCACCCCAAAATAGTCACTCGGAGTTCTCACCGTTGTGATTTGGTATCCCAGAAGCAAGAAACACAGGGTGTTTAATTGAAGGGCCCGCTTTTAGCCAATTATGTGGCCATTTTATGTCACAGCACCCGAATAAATTCTAATCCACATCCACAAAGGAAATCCCCTGAAAAATCAAATATGTTGATGAAATGGCGGTGCATCCTGTCCCCACAGCCACTGGCCTGTGGCCGTGACCCCCAAGCAGCCCCAAATGGGTGCAACCATTTTGTTCAGGAGCTCAGAGGTCTCCGAGGTCTACAGTGGCGTGTTCAGCGTACCTCCAGACTAGCTTTGACCTCTGACCTTGGTCGCTCTGTACCTTTACAACAGACCCTGAAGTTCATGGGGGTTTCATTTCTTCTCCTCCCTAGATATAAATTTACTAATAAACTGGAACTGCCCCCTTGGATAAAAGGGCTTTTGGGAAATGCATGTTGTGTCTCCCCCGGGGGTGGCACCTCCCCATCATCCGTGTGCGATCAGAGAACTCCCCAGGCACTGAGCTTGGGGGCCAAGGTCAACCGTCAAGAGGAGAACCCTCCTGAGGGCCACCAGAGGGTCACTCCTCTGAGTCTCTTCAGAAGGATTCCGTTCAAATGTTCGCTGAGTAATCTGCTGATAGATTACTAACAAAACATCACCAAGAATGTTTTCATTGAATGATTTAAATGTCTCTGTTTTGCCATCCAGTCGAAAAGTAGGAAAGAGTATCTGATGGAAAAAAGACAGCCTCTTTAGCAGGTGGTGCTGGGAGAACTGGACAGCAAGATGCCGAAGAATGAAACTAGACCACTTTCTTACATCATACACAAAAATTAACTCAAAATGGCTGAAGGACTTCAATGTGAGATAGGAACCCATCAAAACCCTCTAGAAGAATGTAGGAAAAAACCTAGACCTCACCCGCAGCAATTCCCTACTCGACACATCCCCAAAGGCCAGGGAAATGAAAGCAAAACCGAACTCTTGGAACTGCATCAAGATAAAAAGCTTCTGCACTGCAAAGGAAACAATCAAGAAAACTAAAAGGCAACCGACAGAATGGGAAAAGATAGTGGCAAATGACATATCAGATAAAGGGCTAGTATCTAAAATCTACAAGGAACTCACCAAACTCCACACCCACAAAACAAATAACCCAGGGAAGAAATGAGCAGAAGACATGAGCAGACACTTCTCCAAAGAGGACGTCCAGATGGCCAACAGGCACATGAAACGATGCTCAGCGTCACTCATCATCAGGGAAACACAAATCAAAACCACACTGAGATACCACCTCACGCCAGTCAGAGTGGCTAAAATGCACAAATCAAGAGACTATAGATGCTGGCGAGGGTGTGGAGAGACGGGCACCCTCCTTCACTGTTGGTGGGAATGTAAACTGGTGCAGCCGCTCTGGAAAACAGTGTGGAGGTTCCTCAAAAAACTATCCATAGAACTCCCTTATGACCCAGCAATAGCACTGCTGGGGATCTACCCAAGGGATACAGAAGTGCTGATGCATAGGAGCTCATGTACCCCAATGTTCATAGCAGCACTGTCAACAGTAGCCAAAACATGGAAAGAGTCTAAATGTCCATCACCTGATGAGTGGATCAAGAAGATGTGTTATATATGCACAATGGAGTACTACATGGCAATGAGAAAGAATGAACTATGTCCATTTGTAGGAAAGTGGATGGACCTTGAGGGTGTCATGCTAAACGAAATAAGTCAGGCAGAGAAGGACAGATACCATATGTTTGCACTCATAGGTCTAACAGGAGAACAGGAGAAACCTAATGGAGGACCAGGGGGAAGGGGAGAGGGAAAGAAATTTGGGGAGAGAGAGGGACGCAAAACTTGAGAGACTATTGAATACTGAAAATGAACTGAGGGTTGAAGGGGGAGGGGGAGGGGGGAAAGGGGTGATGGTGGTGGAGGAGGGCACTTGTGGGAAAGAGCACGGAGTGTTGTATGGAAACCAATTTGACAATAAACTATTTTTTAAAAATTAAAAAAAATAAAAAAATAAAAATAAATTCTATTTGTCAATGGAAAAAAAAATATGGGGACTCAAGAAAAAATTTTCATTCTCAGGCACCTTCTTGTCAATGCACTGGTGTCACTTATTAAGATCCCCTGCCCGATGCAGAATGCCGACATGCTGTCCTGGATGCCAAAATACTGACCAAAATCGAGGCGATGCAGTCATTGCTCCTAAAAAGCGCAAAACCAAGGGAAGGCAATGAAACATGGACAGTTTCGCAGGGACTCACAGTGAAGGCAGGCATCACCACGAAGCATAGCAGCAGAGCACATGGCCGGACCGAACACGGAGCGCGCAGCTCTTGAGAGAATTGAGGACGGAGGAGCACGCCCCACCCCGTCCCCTCCCCCCACCCCCACCTCATCGGAAGACACCAGCACTTCTCCCACGGTGGATGCAGGAAGCCAGGGGAGAAATGAAAGGAAACATTAAACAAATATCACCAAGCTCCTTATTTGCACATTTCAATAAAGGACTGATGTATTTTCTTCCTTTAAATCAAGGCAAATGTGGAAAGAAATGATTTCTAAGTTGGATGCTGACCTCCCCCCTCTCCCCGTTGCTTCGTTTCAGAAAGCACGGCTAACCGGATGATAGATGGTGAAGTCACTTGGGCGGTAGCCAGCAGCTATCTCCTTCTGTTCTGAGACCTGCATCCAAATTTGAGCCTGTGAAATGGCTTGGGTGATCTTAATTTGACAGTTGTCAACATTTCAAAATCATTGCCAAGCTCAACCAAATGGAAGTCTTTGATCAGGCCTGGCTCTGTGTGTATGTGTGTGTGTGAGTGTGCGCGCCTGTGTTCTGTGTATCAGAGAC
Source organism: Helogale parvula (assembly GCA_004023845.1). NCBI lineage: Eukaryota > Metazoa > Chordata > Mammalia > Carnivora > Herpestidae > Helogale > Helogale parvula. The sequence goes on along the minus strand of PJEM01002625.1, from coordinate 25,053 downwards.
TTGCCAGTCTGAGCCTGCATAATACACCTGTGCGCCCTTCCTCAGTCATATCTCGTTAGCGTCTCTGGACATGATGGGTTCTGTGGGAGGGGGAGAAAATGGCACTTCGGCTCCAGTAAGTTTGGTCCAAGAAGGAGCAAAATTTGCAGACGAAAATTTTTGGATGGTGGATTCAATTCATTAAACATTAAAATCTGAAAATAAGAAAACTATTGCACAGAATATAAACTTTTCCATTAAAAAAAAGAAAGAGAATCTAATCATATGGGAAACAGTTCATAATAAGCATGACTCATTCAGTGCATATTTTTCAGATGAATGTCTACGTCCAGGCTAAATTTGAGGACAATTTAACTGATTCACTACCCATGGAAAGGCAAAAATAAAAGTAGTGAAAATCACCAGGCAAACAACAAGACTTTTCTGAGGTCTACTATGCGCAGGATAACTTATTTGAAAATGGAACTATAGGCACAACAGATATGGAATCACCTTAGGGAAGTTAGCAAAGTAAAAAGGCAAAAACATCTCATTTCTCCACGCAGGGAACACAGCTCTGACTTTAGGAAATTTTCCTTTATTCTCCAAAGGACCCTCACGCAGAACCCAGAGGTCATTTCTCTTAGTGTCAAATACCACAGGAGCATGAACACAAGATAAAGGATATGTTTTTGTTTTTCCTTTTTTTTTTTTCATGTTTCAATAAGGGATGACTATTTCCCAAAAATTAAAATGTTATGTAAGAAGGTAAATGCATAAATTTAAGGCCTTGAGTCAGAAGAGCATGTGGACTAAATAAATAGATGATCAATGGGCAAAAACAAATCTACATCACTCCATAATGTGAGAAACATTGTTTTTAAACGCTGAGACATGATTCATGGTTAACACTGTTTCCCAAACCGACACCTGCTAACTCATGCTGAGTCTGTAAGTCATGAAGACGTTCCCAGTTGACCTGATGTCCTGTAATTAGCGCACTGGAACAGTAACCAAGCAGAAGTCTCCGAAAGTTTCTTATCTCGTGAAACAATCATATCAGAGCCCCGAAGAGCTCGGTCGCCCTGCTCACGCACTTTGCTGTGTGGATGTGTTGACGACACTTGGGTCCATCTGGCAAAGACGGCTCAGAATTTCCCCTGCTGCCTCTTACACTTGGCCTCTGGAGGCGCGCCCGGGCTCACCAGATGCGTCCTAGCATCGCTCCGCCAGGGCGATGCACCTCCCTACCCGGTGCATCCACTGCGAGGGCCAAATCTGGTTTTGCGAAGGATGGAGAATTCCATGAATGGATTCGACAGTTTAGAGAAACACAGAGAAGTCGGGGCACCTGGGTGGCTCAAGTTGGCTAAGGCACTGGCTTTGACTTAGCTCACAATCTGAGTTTGTGAGTCTGAGCCCTGCGTCGGGCTCTGTGCTGACAGCTCGGAGCCTGAAGCCTGTTTCGAATTCTGGTCTCCCTCTCTCTCTGTCCCTCCCCTGATCAGTCTCTCTCTCTCTCTCTAGAATAACTAAACATTAAAAAAAAGGAAGAAAGAAACACAGGTAAGTCTTCACAGCACTGTCTCCCATTTCCTACTGATGAGGAATGTTCATCACCTGCTGTGATGAAGGGCTTTCGAGGTGTCCACCAGTGACCAGGACTGTCCCAGTTAGCCTAAGGACGCTGGCGCCCAGAGACTTCTGTCCCTGTGCTGGACACTCTGCATTAGGAGAAGGGGGCTCAGACCTCCTATGATGAACCCTGCAAATTCACCTACCGATATCTTTGTTATTATTGTTTCCAATTAAGCTTCTTATTTGGAGGGAACTGTAAATCTGCATGCAGTTGCAAGAAATACCACAGATCCCAGGTACCATTTACCCTGTTTCCCCAACGGTGACATCTCATCAAATGATAGCGCACCGGCACAATCGGGACAGGGACTGCTTCAGTCAAGCATTCCCGTGCCCACCCCACCGGGTCCCTCAGTGGCACTGGCGCAGCCAGTCCCTCACCCTCCCGGCCCCATTTCCCACAAACATCCATCCATTCTCCGTTTATGTGGTCTCAGCAGAACGATAATGCTTTGTAAATGAAAGCAAACTACATGTCACTCTTGGGATTGGTTTTTTGACTCAACATAGTTCTCTGGAGATTCCGCCAGGGTGTTCTACCAGTAAAATTCCATTTTGTTGCAGAAGAGGGTTTTCTTGGTGTGGATGGACCAAAGCCTGCTTGACCGCTCGCCCCACCGACAGACATCCGGATGTCCCCAGTCTGGGTCTACCATGAGTGATAAAGCTGCCTTGACCACCCACGCACATGTTCGTGGGAACATAAGTTTCACTTCCCTGAGGTAAACGTGAGAAATGTGATTTTGGGATCATAAGGTAAGTGTCTTTTCGTTTTTTAAGAAACTGCGAATTCTCTTCCAGACTGGCTGAACCCGTTTACCCTCCGATCAGCAACGCACGAAGGACCCAGTTTCTTCACATCTGCACCTGAATTTGATGTCAACACTATTTTTTTTTAATTTTGATCATGATGATAAATGTGAATATTTCATCTGGTTTTAACTTGCCCTTCCCGAATGGCTCATGATGCTAAACATCTTTTCAGGTATTTCTCTGCCATCTGTATATCCTCTTGGGCGAAATGTCTGTTCGTGACTTTTGCCCGTTTTCTAAAGGGATTGTCCGTTTCCTCGCTGCTGAGTTTACTTCCAGCTCCAGACCCCTCCCCCTCCTCATCTCACCCATGCATCCAGTTGTTACTTCACTGACAGCATTCTTCAGTTTGAAAATTTCCTACTGCTCCTTTATATCTTCTGGTGTTTTGCTAAGATTTTCTATTTCATGGCTGAGATTCTCTATTTCTCTGACTTCAGATTTTTTCCTTTCTTTCAAATGTGTTCCTAATAGTTCTTGACATACTTTGGTGGAAGCGTCTTGGAAATCTTTTTTGGTAATTCTAACATCTCTGTCATTTGGTGTTGGCATCTATTGACTGTCTTTCTTCATTCCCTTTGAGATCTCCCTGATTCTTGGTGTGACAAGTGATTTTCAGCTGAAGTCTGGACATCCTGGGTAATACGTTAGACGGGCCGGGAGCTCACGTCAGCCTTGGTCTTTAACGGGCTCCTCTGACACTGCTTCACCACCTCATCACTCCAGGAGGGGGCAGCAGTGCAGGTCGCTCAAGTGCATTCGATGGGCACCCAAGGGTGGGGGAGGGGGGTTGCTCCGGGACCCCCGGACCCACACGTTGCCGGCAGGGAGGGCTGTTCTGCCAGGTGACTGCTTTCCTACATGGCCTCAGCTGACACCATTCGAGGGGTGGTCCTGTGACCACGGGGCAGTGATGAATGTCTTGAATCTCCACTGGGCAGCTCTGACACGAAACCAGTGGAGAACGTGGGGGCACCTTGCTGCCGCCCGATATGTGTGTGCTAGGGGCCGTCTTGCCCAGGCTGCCACGCCAAGGAACCCACCCTGAGCAGCTTGATCACCGCATGTGACTTTCTCGTGGTTTTGAAGGCCAAGAGTCAAGACTGTGGGCCGGCACGGTCACTGCCCAGTGAGGAGTCTCTCCGTGTGGTGCAGAGGGGGCTGTGTCCCTACGTGGCTTTTCCTTGGTGTTCACACTTGCAGGGGACAGAGATGTCCTTGCTCCTCTTCTCATAAGGCTATCAGATCAGGACCCCATCCTATGACTTGTTTAATCTTCATCACCTCCCTAACGGCCCTTGAAAGGCTCCAACATACGAATTTGTGGGACACAATTCAGGCCACAGTGGGGCTGGAAGACTGGGCTCTAATGTGGTCTCCAATGACATGTCCCCCTGCTCGGCAGGATTTGGGGGGCCTTCCTTAGAGCCTGGCCGGTGCGGGCACTCAGGCGCCCGCCTAGGCCTCTGCTGGTGGAGGGTAAGGGGTGCAGGGCCGTTTGCTGCAGCGTTTGGCTGGATGGAGTACAGCAGCATCGTCTAGAGTTGTGTCGTGACTGCTGCCTCTTTCCTGCCCCTTTGGCTATGGAGGGCACTCCTCCTGGGGCCTAGCTTGTCTTCGACATCGTATCCCCAGGTCACAAGCTTCTGCAACTCGGAGCCTGGAATACACGGGGTGAAAGGAAAAACCAGAGAATGTACCTGCGTCCCTTCCTTGGGCCCACAGCCCCACGCCACTGCCTTCTCCTGTCGGCCTTCCATGTCTTCTCAGGTGTGCTTTCCATGCAGTGTTCTGGCTGCCCAGTGAGGAGTCTCGACAGAGAAAAGTAGGCTCACCTCATTCTCCTAGACATCCAAGTCTCAGCCCTGTTTTTCAAGAGCTCCAATTAGTCATCCACATTAAGAGTTACCCACAAGTCTGCCTCTGTGTTTTCCTGAAAAATCATAAGCTCCGCTCCCTGCGAGCACCAGTTGGAAAGACCCGCACTTTGGTCTGGGCTGTTACGTTGCCTTCCGTCATCGCCTGAAACAGTCACCCACTGACACCACCTGCCTGGCCTGTGGGAAGACGGTCAGCTGAACAGCAAGGAAGGGCCTGAGCTGTTGTTCAGTATCGCTCAGGATTCACCCAGAAAAACAGAACCAGGAAAAGAGATAAATGAATGGATAGGTAGGTAGATAAATAGATGATAGATAGATAGATAGGTAGATAGATAGGTAGATAGATGACAGGTAGACAGATGAGAGAGAGACAGAGAGAGAGAGAGAGGTATGAGAGACTTACGATAAGAATTCCCAGACGTGACTGTGGATCGTGGAGCTGGACAAACAGGTCCAACATCTGTCGGGCAGGCAGTTAGGAAGGGCTCATCCAACAAAGGAATGGCAGGTGTAAACCTACCTGCTCTTTGGAGTCGGACTCAAGGAATGCCTGAGCCTTCTTTAAACGCCTTCCACTGGCCCGGCCACGCCCACCAGGAGAACCTCCTTTACTTAAGTTTAACGGATGAGGGACTCAATCACACCCGCAAAGCCCCTCCGCAGCAGCCCTGCCTTAGCTTCCGCTGTCAAAGGGCAAGCGGCGTGCACGCTGCCAAACGCCAGCTGGCGCTTCCCCTCTGTCCCCACTGAGCAAGGTGAAATGACACGTCAGACCTGTCACGGTGGGTGGAGGGGTTTCCTTTCACCACAGACCTAGAAAGCATCAGGCCAAGTTATTTTCACCCAAGGAATTACGCAAGACATAGCACTCGAGCCCACCATGTACCCAAAGAACCGAGAGCAGGTGTTCGAACAAGTTCACGTGCACACGTAGCATCCCAACTCCCAACAGCCAAAGGTGCGAACAGCGCAAAGGTACGCCGGTGGTTGAAAGGACAGACAAGTTGTGGTGCACCCGCACCGTGGGGTTGAATTCCACCTTCAAGAAGGTGAGACAGGTACTTAAGCTAAAATAAGAATGATCCTGGAAAACATTATGCTAAATTAAAGGCATCAGAGACAAAATACCACAAATCGTATGATTCCATTTTATACAAAATATCCAGAATAAGTGCATCAGTGGAGATAAAAAAAAAATCGATTACCGGTTCCTGGTTTGGGGGAAGGCAGGAAGAGAGAGAGACTGCTTAGCGGGCATCGGGGATCCTTCTGAGGCGAAAAGTTGTTTTCAGACGAGTGAGAGGTAGCGGTTGTACAACATTATGAACATAGCAAATGCTACTGGATAGTTCACTTTAAAATTCTTAATTTAGGGGCACCGGGTGCTCAGTCAGGTGAGTGACAGACTCCTGATCTCGGCTCAGGTCTTGATCTGAGTTCCTGAGATGGAGCCCTCCTTCAGGCCCTGCCGGGAGAGCACGGAGCTGGCTTGAGATTCTCTCTCTACTCCTCCCCTGCTCTCTCTCTCTCTGTTTCTCTCTTTCTCTCCTAAAGCAAGTGAAGGAACATGTACAAAATAATGAATGACATAACTGATTTTGTTATATGAGGTTGGCCTCTATAGAAAAGGCATCGGTGGGCACGGACCTGCTCAGAGGAAGATGGTTCTCTCCGCTCCCCTGGGTGCACGTCTGAAACACCTAAGGAAGGCCACACCTTGTGCGCGTGAGGACGGGGCCACTCACTCCGGGTCAAGCCAGCAATTAGACAAAGGCAAGGCAGGGACATCCCACCAAAATACGGTATCATTTCAAAGACCAAAACTGCCTCTCTGCTGGATATGGTGTTTCTTGTGACTTTTATAAAATTTCTCAGGATGGACAGATTTCTTTTTTTTTTTTAATGTTTATTTATTTTGAGAGAGAGACAGAGCGTGAGCAGGGGAGGGGCAGAGAGAGAGGGAGACACAGAATCCGAAGCAGGCTCCAGGCTCTGAGCTGTCAGCACAGAGCCCAACTCGGGGCTTGAACTCATGGACTGTGAGATCATGACCTGAGCCGAAGTCGAATGCTTAACCAACTCAGCCACCCCAGGTGGCCTTCAGGATGAACAGATTTCTGACAGAAAATGAATGTCCCACAGATCTTGCCTTGTCACCTTCCTGCTCAGGACAACTTGCTTCAGAGAAGTAAGGAGAACAAGGCTTCAGGTCACCAAAACCCAGAGACACCTCGGTCCATAAGAAATGAGAGGAGATCAGAGGGAAGCGGATGGGGTGCAAGCACACCTCCCACATTTCCCACGGGTCCACTCTCCCTCGGGCTGCACCTGTGTCCCCTCCACCAGGCAAGGCTGAGCAACGGGCACAGTGACGTGCGATGGCAGCCTGAGAAAGAAACCAGATGGGCCCCCGGGGAGAAGAGGAAACAGAGCCACTGCCCCGCAAGGAGTGGACACCTCACAGCAGAGGCCGGCCTGCCCCATCCACCCCCCAGTTCCCAGGACCTTCCAGAAGCACAGGAGTCTCAGGCCTGGGCGAGCAGAGCACCACTGTCTGCAGCGATGCCCATGACTGGTTTTACTCCCAGGCTGGTAAAAACTGGGAGACACAGCTTCCATACCAAACTCGCTGCTTTTGTGAAAGATTTGGCCAGAGTGCTACCCTCGTGCCCCTCCCGAAAGCCTGGGGGTCACTGGGAGGCACCAAAGGTTTGTGGCCTTATTATCAAAAGCCAACGTTAGCACCCCTTTTGGGATTTCTCCCAAGGATGACAGCGGAGAGCCAGAAGGCGAGCGGAGGAAGGGAAGTGGTGGCGGGGGGCTGCCGCGGAGCTCTGTCGTCCGTCCCTCGGAAGCACTGCCTCTCCGGGGGCTCTTGGCGCAAAGCCACGCCGGCCGGAATGAGCTCAGTGCTCGCAGGATTGGTCGGGCTGTGCACGTGTGGCCCTATCCCGGTTTTCAAATAAGACTGCACTTCCCCTCGGCCACCTGTCCCGGTACACGTGGAGAGACTGTGTTCCCAAGGAGCCGTGGAGAGGAGGGCTCTGTGATCTCCCTTGTAGCGTGTTCCCCATCTTACTAAACCCCAATATTCCCACAGTGATTTTGCTGCATCTCCCTTTTTTTTATTAATCGTCTTGTTCTTTGTTTATTTGTTCCATTTCTCAAGATCTTCTGTGACTATGGGAAAACCTTGGTACCGTGCCGCTGGTTCACACACTGCAGGGCGGTCGCCGGCCAGCCTCCAAACCGCTCACCCGGTTGTCACTCGGAAAGAGCTTCCAGGCCGATACTCCGCGAGCCTTCAAAGCGGGGAGAGTGAAAACTGTTTCCTCCATTCTGAGAAAAGAACTTCAGGAATTCGGCACTGCGTTAATGAAGGGTAGACTTCCATTCTCTACAAGGAACTGTGTACACACCCTTCAAGCAGCAGAAGCAGATATGTAAATAACTGCACCTGTGAGAGGTTATTTACAGACAGACATCTGTGCTCCTTGGGGTCAAGATACTGAAGGAAAGTTAACTCACCTCCTAGTGTTTATACAGAAGGAAAAAACATCATTCCCAAAGCCTCTTACATTCTTATTCTATACTTACTTCATTTATTAATTCTCAACGGTCTTACAAACTAGTCAGTTTTGATCCCATTTTACAAAGAAGCTGAGGATGAGTGCCAGGTCACAACTGGGAATCCTTTCTTTGCCCTACACCCTTTGGCTGACAGGCAAATGCCCGAATTAGTTGTACCCCAAGGGAGACGACACATTGACAACAGTGTGAATTACTGTATATGAATCTGAAATGTGTCACATTATTTCTAAGATGAGATGTCTCCTTCCCCTTTCTTACCTCAACCTTTCCGAGAGAGAGAGAGAGAGAGAGAGAAAGAGAGAGAGAGAGAGAGAGGTGTTCTTATTTTATACAACTGCTCAAAGTGAATATTTGTTCAGACCAGAAAAATCAAGGAAACTGGAGCTAAGTTGCTATCACTTTTGATTTTACATCTTTTTGTTTTGATTCCCAAACTAGCTGTGTATTACAATCACTTAAAGGTGCTCCAGAAAAATGAATTTCCTGGGCATCATCCCCAAAAGTTTTCATTCAGTATATAACAATGTATAAATATGTAGAGTAAAAATGCTCAAGTTCTATTTAATCCCACACACATTGTTGGCCATTAAAGTCAGAACAAGACAGATACCATTGTTATCATTATTCAATATTCCTTCCCAGTTAATGTAGTGAAGTAGAAAAAAAGGGTGAGAGATACAGAGAAAGACAGATTCACAGTTGCCTTCTTAGTAAATCCGAATGATAAATCAAAATTGTCAGTGACTTGGTCCTGTTAGATATACTACAAAAGTTAGCATATACTAGCAAATAAAACAAAAATATAAATAAAAGGAAGAAGATTAATTTCTTAAGGCAACAGAAACTATAAAGTCCCAGGAATGGGAGTGCTTGGATGGCTCAGTCGGTTAAGCCTCCGACTTCGGCTCAGGTCAGATCTCACGTTCATGGGTTGAAGCCTCACATCGGGCTCTGTGCTGACAGCTAGCTCAGAGCCTGGAGCCTGCGTCCGGTTCTGTGTCTCCTTCTCTCTCTGCCCCTCCCCCTCACAAGCTCTGTCTCTCTCTGTATCAAAAATAAATATAACATTTTAAAAAATTTAAAAAAATAGAGTCCCAGGAATGGTTATAATAGGAAATATGCAATACCAACATTAAAAAATATATCTAAACTTTATTGATAAATAAAAATTAAATACTCCTAGATGGAAAATCATTTTTGACAAGATGACTCAATGTATGTTATGTCTCCTAAAATAAATTAATAAATCCTATAAAGATCCCAGTTGATATTCCAACATGATTTAATTAAATCTGGTTAGCTGACTCAGAAGTACATTCAAGAGAGGAAAAGCACAAAACATGGGATTTAAAGTGACCAATAAAAGACAACTTGCTTCAGCAGATAATAAAAACATAATGTAACACAGTAATTGGAAAACGTTATGTTGTGGGAAGAACTGACAATAGAAGAAATAGAACCCAGAAATAGAAGTTTTATCTGGAGCAATGAAATAGATGATAAATGTTGCTCAAAATCAGTGGGGAGAGATTACTCACAAACTCACTAGAACAACTGTCTGTCTTTGTGGGGAAAACTGAATTATAACTCAGTCTCACTTCCCACAGTAAATTCAGGATGGCTTTTTATATTAACATGAAATATGATAATATTTTTATAATCACAGATGGGACTATTTCATTAACCAAATGTTAACCACAAGCTATGAAGGAAAAGATTATGAGATATTCCCCATTTCCATAATTTTATTAAGGAACATTATAAATAAAGGTAAAGTAAAGTGAAAAACAATATTTACTATAGTTAAAACAGACAAAAAAATCAATATCCAAAAATAGAAGGAGCTCGTTCAAATCAGTGAGAAAAAGCCACAGAAAGGTAATAGATATAAGTAAATCTACATAAGAGAAGTTCAAATGGCACAAAATTCAGGAAAATATGCTTACTGTTCCCAGTAATAAGGAAAATGTAAAGCAAAATGAGATAATAAATTCCACTGCTGGTAATAACTTATATCAGACTAACCTCCTACATATAAGAAACATCAGATCTTAAAAAATATATAAATTAACTACTTAGGGAGTGATCACAAAAGGCATAAACTAGGTGGGAGTTGGTCTTTGAGGAAAGGGAGCCACATAGGGTGATATGTGTGACTATGTGACTTTTCATTGAGAGCACACACCCAACTGAGTGACATGAAGCAGCTGAGACTCGAACGGAAAGCCAAGAAGTACTGGCGTGAGAAGTCAGAGTACAAATCAGAGTACACTCCTGCCAGAGTGCTGGAAACAGAAGGAACGAAACACAGAAAGGAGGATGTGCAGATGGAGAGCCCAAAACCCAAATATAAAGTCTGCCTGAATTCTCAGCTGATTCCTGATTCACAAATGCAAAGAGAAACTCCAGAAGAACCAATGGAAAACAAAGTAAAAAGGGAAGATTTTAGCTGATGCCCATCAGAGAGAAAACAGGGTTTGGAATTTGAGTCTAGTCATGTTAGTTGACTGCCGGAATACTCTTCAAAGAAATACATGAAATACAGAATCTCTGCAATCCACAGTCTTAGTACACAATAAAAAATTAGTAGACAAGTATGAAAAATAAAAAATAAAAAATAAAAATACTGACCATAGTCAAGAGAAAAAATAGTCAATAAAAACAAACTCCAAGATGACTTAGATGTTGGAATTCTCAGAAAATAATTTCAAACCAGATATTACAAATATGCTCAAACTCTTGAAGGAAAATATGGTCAAAATGGATGAAAAAAATAGGTAAACATAGCAGAGAAAGGGAAACTATTAAACAACCAAATGGAAATTAAAGAACTGAGAGCTAAACTAACCGAAATAAAAATAGATAGAATACAATAAAAAAGGAGAAGAAAATTTCAAAAACTGAAAGTCGATTGATAAAATAACACAATTTGAATAGCAGAGAAAGAAAAAGAGAGAGAGAGAGAGAGAGAAAGAGAGAGAGAGAGTGAGAGAGAGAGAAAGAAAGGAAGGAAGGAAGGAAGGAAGGAAGGAAGGATGGAAGGAAGGAAGGAAGAAGGAAAGAAAGAAAGGAAGGAAAGAAAGACTGTCTCTAAAACCTGAAAGAGAATATCAAGAGGTCTAATATACATATAATTGGAGTCCCATCTGGGAAAAGCAAAACAGAGTTAAAAAATAATGAATGAATGAATGAATGAATGAATGAATGAATGAATATGATAAGAATAATGAATGAATGAATATTTCCCAATTTAGTGAAAAAATATCAACTTAAAGATTCAAGATTTTCAGTGAACTCCTAGGAGTAAAATACAAAAGAAAAAGAAAATCTTGAAAGTAGCCAGAGGAAAATGACATTACATATAAGAAAACACCAATATAAATGATATTCACCTTTTTATCAGAAACAATAGAGGCTAGGGGCAATGGAACAACATCATTAATGTGCTGGGAAAAAATATAAATGGAAAACTCTGTATCAAGCAAAAATATTCTTCAAAAACGAACTTAAAAGTGCTAATTTCTTGCTCTGTATACTTGCATAAAAATCCTAAATATTTTTTAATGTAAAGGTAAATGACACTGGATGGATCTTATAACAAAGAAAGAGAACTGGAAATGGTCATCAGAAGAGTCACAATTAAAAGTTATAATTTTAGGGGGCACTTGGGTGATTCAGTCGGTTAAGCGCACAACTCTTAATCTCAGCTCAAGTCATGAATTCACAGTTGTGAGTTCAAGTTCCACACTGGGCTTCAAGCTGGGCATGAAGCCTACTTATAACTTTCTCTTAATTAAGACACATGACTATTTAAAGTAAATATTATAGCAAATATTACATATCATGACATGTGTGGTTGTAATATACATAACAACAATAGTACAAAGGATGTGGGAAGAGTAGGATACTGTTGTAAATTTCTTATCTATTACATAAGACAATACAATATCAACCCTAAGCAGAATGTTGTTAAAGAAGCACTGTAATTTCTACAGCAACCACTGATAAAATATATAGCATAATAGTCACAAAGCCAACTGAAGAGTTACACAAGAGTCCTCAAAGAATATTTGAATAACCCAAAGTAAGACAGGAATGGAGGAATAAAGGGGGAAAAAACTAGAAAACCAAAACAAAAGAGCTAACCTAGACTATATTATATTAGTAATTACATTGAATGTAAATGGATTAACACTCCCAGTAAAAGGCAGAGATTCTGAGACTTGATAAAAAATGTAAGACCCAACTATGTGCTGGCTACTAAAGATACCTGTAAATATAGAAAGAAATATAAAACATAAACATACAAGTTGATGGGGTGCCTGGTGGCTCAGCTGGTTAAGTGTCCGACTTCAGCTCAGGTCATGATCTCACAGTTTGTGAGTTCAAGCCCCATGTCAGCACAGAGCCTGGAGCCTGTTTCCGATTCCATGTCTCCCTCTCTCTCTACCCCTCCTCTGCTCATGCTCTGTCTGTCTCTCTCTCTCTCTCTCTCTCTCAAAAATAAATAACATTAAAAATGTTAAAAAAAAACATACAAGTTGAATGTAAAAGATGGAATATATATATTATATGTATTTATCAAGGTAAGCTGCCACGGCCCTATTAATGTCAGAGAAAAATAGCCTTTGAAACAACGAGCATTACCAGAGGTAAAGAGAGAATTATTTCATAAAGATAAAATAACTGATTATCTGGAAGACAAAACAACCATAAACACGCATGCACCTAATAAAACAGCTTCAAAATACTTGAAGCAAAAACTGGCAGAAGCAAATGGAGTTACAGACACTCAGACAATCAGAGTTGGAGGTTTTGACACCATTCTCTTAGTAACTTATTGGACACTGAGGTAACCATTAGCCACTCAACAACCATGATCTCCACACACTTTCAACTGCACCGAGACAGTTCATCAGGATAGATTAATTCTTCAAGTTCTGTATTCTCTGTAGTATGTGACCAATGAAGTTGTTTCAGAGTCTATTTTTTCTGACATTAATAGGGCCATTGCAGCTTATTTTGATAAATACATGTAATATATATTCCATCTTTTACATCCAACTTGTATGTTTATGTTTTATATATATATTTTTTTATTTATGGGTGTCTCTAGTAGCCAGCTAATAACTGGTGAGATGTCTTTAAATGTGTTAATCCAGTAAATCTTTCGCCTTTTGACAAAGAGTTCCGTGTATATTGGGGCATAATTTCAATACTTAGGGTGCAGATGAGCCGGCATTAGTCTTCACTGCCTGCTTCCCTTCGGACTCTGGGTCATTCAGAAATGAAAGAGGGGGTCCTTCTCCGGTCTCTCCTGTCTGTGCGCACAGCCCTGCACACGCATGTGTCCTTACAGCTAACCAAGACTAGAGCGGAGCTTTTCAAAGCCTTCTGTGGACCTGTCATTCTCCATATCTTCCTTTCAGATTTTTTGGCCAGGCTCTTGTTTGCACCAAACGATATCACAGCCTTAGGCAACTATGTCATTAAACAGTTATAACTAATTGTTTTCAACAAATGCCGCGGGGACAGACCCTTTCTAGTAGAGTGAGCTCAGAGTCAAGTCCAATTGTAACAACCTGTTAATGCGGCTCTTCCAGGAAGCGGGTCAGGTGGTGACAGGGCTCTGGGGCTGGTGCTTTTTGGATTCGGAATGTGTTCATCTCCATTCAGTAGTGGCGAGGCTGGCGGTTCCCATGGCGATCAGGGTTGGAAGGCTGCTGGTATTCAAGGCCACTACAGAGGTGGGGGTCTGCTGCGAGTAGATCCTGTTAAAACACCACAGGCCCCACCATTAGGGGTCTCAGTAGCTTTTCTTTAATTAATCCTTCTAAGATTTTTGCAAGCTTTTGGTTAATTTCTGGAGTTCTAGAAAAGTTGGTTTTAACAATTTTGCCTGTATTTTTCTTACTTTTTGCAGGGAGTGGTATATTACTTTCCCATTGCTGCTGTAACAATTTACCACAAATGTGGTGGCTTAAAACCATGCAAATATATCATCATAGTTCTGGAAACCAAAAGTCTGAAATCAGTCTTATGGAGCTAAAGTCAAGATGAATCGGGATAAATCAAGATAAATGCAAGGTTGCATTTATTCTCCAGGTTCTAGGGGAGAATCTGTTTCCCTGCCTTTCCCAGCTTCTAGAGGCTTCCCACACGGCTTGGCTGGTGGCCCCTTCACCTTCACTTGAAGATTATGTAATCACACCCACAAAGTCCCTTTCACCACGCCAGGTAACATACTCAGACTCTAGGGACTGGGACACAAACAGCTCTGGGGAGCCTTGTCCTGCCCACCACAGACTTCAGGACTGCCTCCCCCTGCATTCCAGGAGTCCTGCTCCTTGCCTCCCCCATTCATAACCACTTAACTCAATAGAGTTGCCCCGTCCTCTGACTCAAGGAGAGAACATGTGCCTTAGGCCTCCGCTGACTACTTGTATCAGTCAGCAATTGCAGGTCACTCTTCATAACAAACAACCCCAAAGTTCTCAGTGGCTTACAATAACAATGGTTTGTTTCTGTTTTGGTTTTTTTTGTTTTTTTTTGTTTTTTTTTGTTTTTTGCTTATGCCACATGCCAGAGTGTCTCTACTGCAGTCCCTCTGATCTCTATTCACCTCTCTTCTTCATTCCGGTGTCCCAGCTGGAAAGATCAGCTCACCTGGGACACATCATGTCAGGCATGTCATTTTTCTTTGATCTAAGACAGTGGTTCTCCATCAGAAGTTATTTTGTCACCCAAATCGAAATTTGACAAGAGGTATATAGGAGGGCTTTTAGTATCTCTGAATAAAGTCAGAGTTTGCTTCTGGTTCTGGAGGTAACTTTAGCAAAGCTGAGTGACCAAGAGAAAGCTTTTTTCCAATGGACCACGTAGCATTTTGTTCATCTGACTGAGGACATCCAGCATCACAACATAAGTAGATACGATGTGGGAAAGAAAGGGCTCAAGGGAAAAGATAAAGCTGAAACATCTGTTGCCTCCCATCTTGTGTTTAGTTATAAGAAAATAAACTATATGAATATTTGAATTAAGGATGAAACAGGAAACATAATAAAAAAATATGAGCACTGGAGAATAAACAGGATGTTCTAAATATCTTATGCAAAAAGAACTTACCAAGCCAATATATTGGATCAGTTTATGGATTCCGCAAACAGTTAAAAAGATCCATGTGCATAATCCCAAGTCATTTGTCCCGAGATTGCATTACACTGGTTTTGTAGCAGATTTACCATCAAAACAACGTTTTATTCAAGCTAATGGTAAAGCTGGCTTACATGACTCCAAACTGAAGTATAGCAGACGACAAGGGCTCAGGCTGGGCTGAGGACTGTAGAATGTGGAGCCCACGGAAAGATTATCTGTGTGCAGTCTTAGACTTCGATTGGAATTTATTCTCTCAAAACACAGTCTCAACTTGAAGTTTTTAACGGTTCCAAATATGTAAGTTTGGAATATTACATATCATGACACTCCGATGAATCCAAGTAAACCTAAAAAATAGAACAAATGGGGACGCCTGGGCGGCTCAGTCAGTTAAGTGTCTGACTTTGGCTCAGGTCATGATCCCACAGTTCACAGGATTCGAGCCCCCATCAGGCTGTGTGCTGACAGCTCAGGGCCTGACGCCTGTCTTCACATTCTGCATCTCCCTCTCTTTCTGCCCCTCTCCTCCTCATGCTCTCTCTCTCTCTCTTTCTCTCAAAATAAATTAACATTAAATAAATAAACAAACAAATATTTAAAAGAATTTTTAAATAGGACAAATAAAAACCAAAGCTTAGTTCACGCTGAAAGACTGAGAGTAAATCAGGAGGTAAACATTTTCTTAGCATGAGTTTGATGATGACTTTTTTTTCACCAAATAAAATATTAGGAATCAGTGGGCCAGCTTCACAGGGACAAGAAGCTCACGCCTCACCCACCTCCAGGTGCCCGGTCTGGTGTCAGCCAGGCTAGAGTCAGTTCACTGATCTGAACACGCATCCAGACAGGGAGCATGGAACTTTCACGGGGGATGGAGGGTTTGCTTCTCCGGGAGGACATGAACTTGGAAGGATGGAAGCCAACATGTCCATTAGATGTTCATCCAGACGTCCACCCGGCAAGTCCTGTCATTGAAATCCGGAAGAGACAACATAAAGTACCTGCTACTCCCTCCTAATCTGACCAGAGGAAAGCCTTCCTTACCAACACTTACTTACACCAATCAGTCGCCAAAGGGAAAAACACGATTTTGCCTTGCGGCTTTACAAGGAGTAGAGTTGAGGTAAATGTTTACGCAGCGACATCTTGCTCTGTGCAGACCAAGGTGAAACGGAGCCCGCGACCTTTGTGTTTGTTTGGAGATTTGCTTTCTCTCCCACCCGACCAGTTTGTGCCGGGAAATCTTTCTGAGCTCTCAGAATCAAAGCCTAAAATTCAAATAAATAGAAAGGGGAAATGGTTTATTTCCATTTACGTTTTTGGGGAGCCGGTTGCTGGGGGAAATGGGCAGAAAGAAAACCCACCAAGATTTGCTTTGAAAGCTGGGAGTCCCACAAACCTTGTACCAGCCGAGAAAGTGTACCCTCTGCCCAAAGCGTAGCGGAAGCCAGATAAGAGGAAGGAAAAACAAGGCGAAATGGCACTAAAATCCGGCCGCCGGGCCCCAGGGAACGAAATGTGCTCCTCAATCGTTTGTCTCATGTTTGTTTCATTTTCAAGGTAATCTGTGTCGCTCCAAAACTTGTAACTTTGAGTATCTTATATTTCAGGACACGGTTGGTTGTCCCAGTTTGGGTCACAGACGAATGGGAAGAGACTGTTCTGGAGTAAGATATGTCGGTGGGAACGGACGAGGGCGTTGGGGAAACACCCGCAGGGCAGGGCTGAGGACAGAGGCAGCACAGCCTACCATGGACAAGAGGCATCTCGCTAGGAAGGAGGCTGCAAGCAGGTGACCCTGGGCACGGCATCTTGAGTCCGGTGCACACACGGCTTCTTCCTTGCCACGCCCAAAGCCACGGACGCTCCCTTCAAATCCCGGCCAGAACCCATTCAAGATCTGCCCTGCTCTGCCCACCTGAGACTTCAGCACGCCGATGCTACAGAGCCCCGTCCCCTCTAGCGCGGGTCCATTCCAACTAAAGATCAAGGTGGGGTTGAGTTCCAGTTCCTTCCAAGATGCTGCCTCAAGTCCAGCCATTCAGCCCTCGAGAAGCATGTGCTCCTGGCTTGTCACCCATTCATACATGGCCTGGGCTCTTGGCATAAGGGCTCACGTCTCCAGGGCACACTTTTCCAGAGGAGTGGGCAGCTCCCGGGAAGAGGCGGGTCCAGAGTGGGATGCAGGGCAGGACACAGTGTGCTATGGCGGGTCCTACGGGATGGCCAGCATGGTATCCATCCCTGCGCCCCTCCAGTACTGTGCCTGGGCTGCTAAGGCGCCAGCTCGCTCGGCAGTTCTGGCAGGTGTGTCTTCTTCCACAGCCACCTGTTCTGGGTGTCTCCACGTCTGGGTGACAGGACACCACGGCCCTGGGGAAGAGTCACGGAGGTGACCTTCTGGGCTGCAGACTGCGGTGAAACAGGTGTCATACTGGAAACGGAGGCTGGGCAGCAGCTTCGCTGGAGCAAAGATCTCCTTGCTGGGCAGCTCAGCTCCACCTGCCAGAGGCGGTCCTAGACGGAAGCCCCGTCTGCTTCTCCAGCCTTCCAGCAATCGGGTAGGTGTCCAGGGCGGGGCCCCTGATGGCCTGGAGCCCAGAGCACTGTCCGTGCCGTCGGCTGAGCCTCCCAGGATGGCACTGGCATCAGACTGGAAAGAGCATGTTCCTGACCCCTCCCAAGCCTCCACGGAAGAGGTGGCACTGAGGACCCTTGGCAGCCCATTGTCCCATGAGGCAGACTTTTCTTCCTTCTTCAGATGGGCCCTCATGGGGTCCTGGCCGTGCCAGTCATCAAAACTATGAATATGAATAACACAGATTCCCTGATGCCCCAGACTGGTAATTTGCAAAGAGAGATGGAAATGTGCAACCCACGTGCCGAGGGCCATCAGGGCCACAACGCGGGGTTGGGATCGGAGCTGGGGGAGGGTGGAGACGGAGTCAGGCCACAGTGCCACCCTGGTCCCTGCTGACACAGTGGCATCTGTCTCCGTGTTTCATCTCCGGCCAACCGGACGGCATCGCGGGGCATGGCAGCGACCGCGAAGCTGGATTCCAGATCACCACCGGGCAGGGCAGAGGGAGCCTGGTCCCGGACAGGACAGGACAGGACAGGCGCACCCTCGGTGCCGGTTTGCATCATGAGACCAGAAGGAGGTGGAGGGAGTTCTCCCCAGGAAGGGGATGCTCTAGGCGGGCAAGGGCGGGGGCTTCTCGGCCAGGGAGGCGGGCCTCGGAGGCAAATGCCAGGACCTCAGAGGTGGCACCCAGGGGAGTCTGGCCTCGGGGCTTCTGCCCGCTGTCCTGTGGCCCTTCCTGCTCCTCCCCCAGATCATAGGTCACGGGTGAAATCAAATCCAAAGTCCCGCCGTGAGCCCCCAGCGCCCACCACTGTCAACTCCCACACAGTCTCCAAGCAGGCACAGGTCTGTGCCCGGAGGGGACGCTTCAGGCAGGGAAAACCAGACGCCATGCTTTCCTAAGTATGTAAAAGAAGGCCGTTTAATTTCAAGCGAGAACATTTTTACAAGTACAAGGGCGGCTCAAAGGGAACAGCAGCCTGCGTGCGGGAGCGCAGTGTGCAGACCGATCTGCGCTTCCGGAAGGGGGTGGAGCTGAGGACCCGCCATAGACGCGGCAGCAAGGCGGAGAGTGGGTGACGGGGACAATGGCAACGCAGGCAGACAAACGTCCGAAAATACTCGAGAAGTACAAACGTTAGATCTAGAGAGAAATCATGAAACAGAAAATTCAAAAGGATATAATTGGCAGGAGTCTGATTTTAATTCTGTAAAGAAACATTCAGCCAGGCCCCAGGAGACATCTCCAGAACATCGGAACAGGGTCACAGCCTTAAATCAAGACCAAACAAGGCTCTGGTCAAAGGCAATAGGACAGATCCTTCCCTAACGTGGGCTGGGATTCTGGACTGAAAGGACCTACTAGGCAAGGACACCCTCGCGCTGGGGAGGGGGGACCTCCAACATGTCAGGAGATATGTTGCTTTTTGGATCCAGCCGGAATCTGGGAAAATAACAGAACTTTCTGTGCCTGGGAAAGCAGCCCCAAAGAAAATACAATCTCTTGGCGAAGCTGCTAAAACATCCCATCCCCTGGAGAGACACGATCCGCCGGGCTGAAGGTCACGGGCTCTCTGGGCCAGAAGGGCTCCATCAGCCTTCCAGGGGCCTCCATGCACACCTTCCAACGGAATGGGCTCCTTAGGAAATGAAACGCTCCTTGTAACAACTTGGCACGTGCCTGTATTTCTCTCGCTCTCACTCGGAGCTCGTTGGGAAGCCCAAACCCGAAAAACAAAGGACGGCTCTCTGTGGCAAATTCTCTCCGCTTCCCCGTTCCTGAACGGAAGCCAACACTCAGGCGAGACTTTCATCTGTTTAGGTGTAAATAACGCTAGATGTGTAGGAAACTGCCTCTTCCCGTTCATTACTGTCACAGATTTGAAGAGAAAAAAGCAGAGGTCATTTATTATAGGTTATTTTTCATGCAAAACACCCCATGTTAGCTGCCATTCAAAAAGATTCCGTCTACGCCCTCGCTCATATATTAACAGGGCTTCGGGTCATAACCTTTTATGGCATTTGGAATTCCGGAACCTCTGATTAGTGCAATATTTACATATCCTTCAGGAAAAATGGTCCTCTGCAGAAATGCATGAAGTGCTGTAAATTTGTTTGGCCTTTAGTCTAGACTATGCATGAACTCTGAATTCAAAGCAGGGTGCATTAAACTATATTACTTTGTCTCCTGATAGTGTTTCCGTTAATGGGACACCAGTTAACCCTTTAGAGAGGCGCTAGCCTTTCAAACCGAGAACATCAATCGAGGGAGGGCTGTTCAATAAAATTAATAGTTGCCACTTACCCAAACTACCTTGACCATCTGATCCCATTTATATGTTTCTGTAGAAGGGAAATATTCACGTCCAAATGAGCCTTGATTTAATGGCCTCCATAGGATTGAAATGGTGGAAATTTACTGGAAGTTTTAAGAACATCAGTGAATTACCACATCATCGCCCGGTCGAAGGAGACCCCACCCACGACTCTGTGATCCCCCATAGTAAGAGAGCACCCCTGCTCCCTCTGCACTTTCAATATACCCCTTCCTTTTTTAATTTGCTAAATTCCATTGTTCTCCTGGCTGACATGGGCACATCGAGGCTTCCCCTGGCCTGGCGCTTTGGCCAACGGATAGATTGTTTGAGACGGCCCCTAACGTGACCCCTGATGACCTGTCAACCCAATGTTAGTCTCCAGGGTGATTTCTTAAAAATAAAATTTAACCCTCAAAAAGATGTCCCGAGCTATGGCAGAGGTCGGTCAAGACCCAGGCTTCTGCCCCTTTCCTGACATTCCCCCACGGATGAGGGTGAGGAACACGCTGTACCTTTTCAGAAACAGGGTTTCCGAATCACCCTGAATCTTACACTCAGAGCTGCACTGTGGTTTTGAAAAAGCAGGTGTGTTGTTGTTTCTTTCTTCCAGAAACGGCATCCCAACCCTCAGGAAGTCACATGTGCACACCTAGCATAGCTTCAACGTTCAGAAAAGATTTTCTCTCACTCGTAATCCCCATCTGAAACTTGGAGCATCATTTAAAACCTGTTGGTGTTGGATGAAGAAAGGGCTGAATTTCTTACTTGTAGGGTTTTAAGCTGCCTGCCGTGACCCTAGTCAGTCTTCCCGTGCGTAAAAGGACAGACTCATGGGTGCGCGACGCTAAGAAGTAGGCAAGAGGCCGGAGACCAAAAGTAGCTGTAAGCTGTGAATGTTTACAGCCTCCTGCCCGACCCGTGCCCCCTTCCAGGCGCAGGGGTGTTGGAAGTGCTTCCATCGCTCTCTTCTTCAGGTCGTTGCCCACAACCTGCCTGCACTGTTTCCCGATAGTCCCTTCCACGCCTCATTTTCCAACGCTGCTCTTCTCTTTTCTCAAAAACTCATTCCACCTTTCTGACTGACGGTCCACCCAGAACTCTGTAAAAAGAACAGGCATCTAATATATCGACATATTCAAAATACCTGTGACAGCAAATAACAATATGTCATACTTCAGCTCTTCGAAACAGAAAGAATATCATCTCTGTGCTTTATTAGTTGAAAGAATATTTTAGAAAGTGGTCCTTTTGCCCCAGCATCTTGAAAAATAGGCTATATTTTAGCTTGGCTAGGAAAACCGGTATGATTGAAATAATACAAATCTTCTTGGAAATGAATCTTCCCTTATGAATAAGAAGCATTCAGACTTTCCCCCCAACGTCTGTGTATTTGTCACAGTCAGGAAGTTGGTTTGCAGAGTGAAGCTAGAAGGGACCATTTGCTAAGCCCTTAGTGAACGCGACGCTGTGGGTCCCAAGTTACATCCGTCATATTACTTAATACTCTGATGGCCTTGGTAGGGCTGGGAATTCTACCCTCACCTGGCGAGCCTGAGGTTCAGAGTGGGGAAAGTAACTTGTCTGAAGTCAAGGGTAGGTTGGTGGTGGCAAGAAAGAGATTTGAACGTGGGTCTGACCCCAAGCTCTTGCCCACGAGCTTACTAACGGTGTGCACTTCCTCTCTCTCCATCAGCTGTCACGCCTGCACTCAGTCGTGATGGACAGGGCCCAGGAGGTGACGGGCTCATGGTGGACCCCTTCTTCTGAGACAGCTCCAGTCCAAAAGAGTTTGTGCTGCCCCAGGCCGGAAGGGGGCAACGACTAGTGTCTGAATAGGAGGAAAGAATATGAAAAGCTCTAGTCACATCGCTCGCAGAAACAGACCGGCCACACCCAGCTCGGTGGTTTGTTGGGTCCTCTTCACGGGACTGTGAACACGCAGGTACAAACATGCATTCCCGAAGCAGACGTAGCGGCGGGAGGATCATCTCCTGTTTGGGATTTTCCACCCCAAGGCGCGTTTTTATTCCTGTGGGAGTCACAGAATCTGCCAAAGCCAAACATTTTCATGCAAAGAGAAACAATAAATATCGGAGCAGACGAGCAAAACCCCCCGCGACCTGGACGGCGCTCCCACCAGCACCTGCAGCTCTCACAGCAGCTGAGCACTCGGGGACCTTTCCGGAACAACCCGACCCTCTGCAAAATAAACACGCTGTGAGCGTGTCGTCTGGAAGGAAACGCGCACACGCAGAGGCCGCAAGCCCCGCACAGCGTGAGGTCGTTAGACCGGCCGGACCCGCGGCCTGGCGCTCCCCAGCCGCTGCCCGCTCTGCTAGGGTCTGAACGTGACTTCGAGAGGCACAAACCAAACTTTTTCTTTCTTTCTTTTTTAATAAATTTCTTTTTTAATAAATTAATTTATTTTTATTTTAAATTTATTTCTTTAAATTCAAGTTAGTTAACATGCAGTGTAGTATTGGTTTGAGGGGTGGAGCCCGGTGATTCATCACTTCCAGCGACACCCAGGTGCCCATCCCCCGCCGAGCCCATCCCCCGCCCACCGCCCCTCCAGCAAGCCGCAATTTGTTCTCTGTACTTAAAAGTCTCTTACGGTTTCCCTCCCTCTCTGCTTTTATCTTATGTTTCCTTTAGCATGGACAGAAGCAGAGTGTATTATGCCGAGTGAAATAAATCCTTCAGAGAAAGACAAATATGACACGATTTCACTCCTATGTGTTGTGTTAAGAAACAAACTTCTAACGTTGACTCCAAGTCACCACACCCTGCTTACTGCGTGCGCGAGCGCACACACACACACACGCACACACGCACGTGCGCGCGCGCGCGCCACCATTTGTATTACTTCATTTCCTTAGTCATGAAAGTGAAATTCTAAAGATAAGTGTCGAAGGGACACAGCACTTGTGATCACTTCCGTAGAAGGGCCCCCTCCAGCTGGTCAGTAGGGTCCATCTGGATGGAAGCTTCCAGAAGGGAAGAAGAGACGAGAGTAGGTGTGTGCAGAGCCCCAGCCAGGCCGCCGGAGGGCGCGTCACCGGGAAGGGGCCCGTGATGACCGGAGCGCGGTCACCAGCGTCCCCCACCGCAGCGAGGCTGGGAGCCGGACACGGGGCCAGCTGGCCGCCCCAGGCCCGCCAGCGCTCAGGCACAGCCACCTCTGCCCCTGCCCCGGGGGGCTACCTCCCTTCTTCTAAGAGCAGAGACGAGGTGGGAAGCTGGAATGCATCCAACCCTCTCCCTCATCCGGCGGGTGTCATTCTCCCTCTTTCAGGGGACAAGTGGCTCGCTCTGGGCAGCACCCGGATTTGTGCTGACAGGAGACAGGAGGAGTTACTCAGTGCACACATCAGCCAGCGCCCCGAGCACGGATGACTCTCAGGACAAGTTCAATCCTGCGGCACGATGTCCACACCCCGCCCACCACGGGAACCCCGACAGCTTCAGAATCAGACACAAATGCACCTTTGTCACAAAGCGAAGCCCACACAACACTTACCTCATGAAGACGATTTAGCAGGGGCTCCGGGCTGCACCTGGCTGACTGCGCTGGAAGAAACCTTGGGTGCACAGGCTGAAAAGTTACCCCAATAATTTGTCTCCAGTTCAAAGTGCTCCCCCAACAAAGACCAGGCTCCAATCCTATGAACCGTGCCCGTGCCGGAACTACCCTGCTGTGGAGACACGTGCGAAGCTGATTTTAAGACTTAGGTGCAAAGCGACACGATTGTAGGGCCGTGGTGGCCGGGAGTTGGACAAGCAGGCAGACGGCAGGCTCCCTCTCGCCCCCTGTGCCCTCGGATGTCCGCTCAGCAAATGTGACCACGGTGACAACTGTCACGTTACTGTCCCCAGACGTACCCTTCCCCCCCGAACATCTATCTTCTTCCATCACCTCTAAAAACCACTCAGCCAGCAAGAAAGTCACCATGGTGCCGAAGCTCAAAACTACTATATAAATACTGCCTGTTCTCTGAATGTGTCCTGTCCTTCTTTCATTGGTGTTTTGTGCATAGAAGATATAAAATAGACCTTCGAGAGTTCCACAAAAGAATTCTACTGGATGCTCCTTTAGCCGAAAAAATGCACAATGAGAGTCATGAACATAACTCTTAAACCCAAATCATGTTTCTAGCCTAGGCAGTCGCTGCGCCCTGGACTCGTCGACCGGACTGGTTAACTGGAGAAAACGCTAAGGAGGGTGGTTGTAGATCCCCACGCTGCCTTTTCTTGTGACCTTTTCTTGCGGCCACAAAGAGCTCAGCTAATACCAGGCAGGCTTCTCACAAACGGACGGTATCAGTCACAAAGCATTTGGGCAAGGGAATGGGAGGGAGCGCCCCATCAGAGGTCCGGAAGGTTAGGCACTGAACGCAGCTCAGTGGTGTCACGTGTGTGCACGGGGGACGCGGAGGTGAAGGGGTTCATGGACGCACAGATGCAGGGGCTTTGAGGTGAGCGGGCTGCACGCGGTCAGAAGTCGCACTAGGAGACCATCCAGGACTGGACGATCGGTGTTGCCCCCAGATCCGAACCAGGGTCATAACTGCAAACCCCTCCCTGAAGTGTGAGTGGACTGTGACTGGACTGTGAACAGAAATGCAGCACAGATTTACAAAAGCAGAGTCACAAGAAGACCATGGGTTGATCCAAACCCAACGCCCTCCTTTTCCCCTCAGAAACAAGACCTAAAGAGCTGTAATTTGCCCAAGAGGATGGACAGCAGGCTTTCTGGGCCCTAATTTGTGTCCCCACATTGTTGAGCCTAAGTTAGATCCTAACAAAGAGCATGAAGGCCTTGACGACATTATACAAAAGAAGTGCTTTTAAGTCGAAAAATTTTAAAGGGCAAAAGC
Source organism: Helogale parvula (assembly GCA_004023845.1). Classification (NCBI taxonomy): domain Eukaryota; kingdom Metazoa; phylum Chordata; class Mammalia; order Carnivora; family Herpestidae; genus Helogale; species Helogale parvula. The sequence goes on along the minus strand of PJEM01002625.1, from coordinate 218 downwards.
ATAAGTGGTAAACAACAGGTGCCAATGTGTGCACACATGAAGCATGTTAACCTGCGTGCACGGTAGGCATGAGTCGTATTTACACACACTGTGTTTACACACACAATTATACTTGTAGACACGGGTGTAGACAGAACAATGCACCTTCCCCCAGAGATGCTCACATCCCAACTCCCGGGGCCTTTGAATGTCCCCTGACGTGGCAAAGCGGACTCGGC
>PJEM01002624.1:208201-221758 GCA_004023845.1 Helogale parvula | reverse complement strand
AGCTAACCTGGATAAAACTCTCTCAGGCATAAAGTTTCTCTTTTTTTTTTTTAAGGGATATTTTTTTAATTTTTTTAATACTTTCATTTATTTTTGAGACAGAGAGAGACAGAGCATGAGCAGGGAGGGGCAGAGAGAGAGGGAGACACAGAATCAGAAGCAGGCTCCAGGCTCTGAGCTGTCAACACAGAGCCTGATGCGGGGCTCGAACCAACGAATGTGAGATCATGACCTGAGCTGAAGTCAGAGGCTTAACTGACTGAGTCACCCAGGTGCCCCTAAAGTTCCTCTTAAGAATGTGTCAGACACCACCTACTTCCTCTCAGGATCCCCTCAGGAATTTCACAAAAGACCTAACTAAAAATAAGTAGTAGACCATAAAACGTATGACCCACAAGGAACAGTATGACCATACATCACCCCTCATACAATCCAAAAGGAATGACTGGGGTGCCTGGGTGGCTCAGTTGGTTAAGTGTCTGACTTCGGCTCAGGTCATGATCTCACGGTTCGTGGGTTGGAGCCCCGCATCGGGTTCTGTGCTGACAGCTCAGAGCCTGGAGCCTGTTTCAGATTCTGTGTCTCCCTCTCTCTCTGCCTCTCCCTTGTTTGCACTCTGTCTCTCTCTGTCTCAAAAATAAAAATAAACGTTTAAAAAATGCCAAAAAGGAATCACTAGGCATTTAGAGTTACCTAGCCAATAAGGGTAGAACCTGAGAAGAAACAAGAGGGAACAAAAGAGACTCACCCAAGCCCTAGAAAACAAAGTCCCATGCCTGGTCTCGGGCGTTCACTTTCGAATGCCCCCCTCTCTGCAGAGAGCTCTCCTGCTATTCTTTCTAATCACATACTCTAATAAACTTTTGTCTGCTGCTCATTTTATTGTGTCCACCTCTTCATTCTTCCAAGAGGTGAGACAATGAATCCCAGGTATCGAGGTAAAAAAAATCTCACAACAATCTCGTCTCTAAATCCTTAACTTATTAGATCTACAGAACCCATTTTCCCAAATTAGGTCACATTCACAGGTTCTTGTGGATTAGGATGTGAATATACCTTTTCAGCAGAGCCACAATTCAACCCAGTCCAGGGATAACCATGATCTTACAGACTTGGGGGGAAAGGCAAGGCCGTGACATCACAGAATGAGCAAGATCTTCACACTGAGTATTAGACATCGCTGTGGCCAGTGTTCTCCACCTGGGAATGTCTTGCTGGAGACCTGGCTCTTTCCACCCTGGCCTGTTGCCAAGTTCTCTCTTCCAATCCCCCCTCTATATACTGGGTACAAAAAGTCTTTTAAAACAAAGTGCTGGGGCACCAGGGTGGATCAGTCAGTTGAGTGTCCGGCTGCGGCTCAGGTCATGATCTCGCGGTTCGTGGGTTTGAGCCCCGTGTCAGGCTCTGTGCTGACAGCTAGCTCAGAGCCTGGAGCCTGCTTCGGATTCTGTGTCTCCCTCTCTCTCTCTCTCTGACCCTCCCCTACTCACGCTGTCCCTCTCTGTCTCTCAAAAATAAATAAAAAACCAAAAAAACAGAAAAAAATACTTAAGAAAAAAATTTTAATTAAAAAAAAAAAAAAACAACAACAACCAAAGTGCTAAATAGAAGTTGGAAATAAGGCAAAATTCTATGAGGCAAATACAAAAGAGCATTTAGGTAAAACTGAAAATCCCTGTTGCTTAATCAGGAACAGCAGAACAGCAAGGTTGGCCCCTCAGCAGGCATCCCTTTGCAAAATCAATCGTTTTCTTGAAATATTTTTCCAAACAAAAGGCCAACTCTTTCTCAAGGAAGAATTCTAACATCTGCCTATAGAGCACAATAAGCACAAACTGCTTCTAAAACAATCAATGTTTTCCCAGCACCTGTCATCCAGGAAACTCAATCTCATCTGGCAGAGAACTTGGACTTCCCCGGCTCCTGTTCAGCAAGGGATTTTGCAGAGACCAGAATTCTCAGCAGAGGGAACATTCCATTAGGCTGTGATCATCTTTCTCTTTAGGCCTCAAGAAATAGTGCCGATAGAAAAGCAACTCTATCTTATTTATGTCTGTTATTTTTGAGAGTACAGTTACGTGGGGGAAGGGACATCCTCTCTCTGGGCTGTTTTTCTGTCAGTAAAGTGTGATGCTGTGATTTAGAGTAAGAAATAGATATGGGGGGCGGGGCGCCTGGGTGGCTCAGTCGGTTAAGCGTCTGACCTCGCTCCGGTAATGATCTTGTGGTATATGAGTTCGAGCCCTGCATTGCTCAGAGCCTGCAGCCTGCTTTAGATTCTGGGTTCCCTTCTCTCTCTGCTCCTCCCCCACTTGCGTGCTATTTCAAAAATAAACATTCAAAAAAAAAAGAAAAATAAAAAAAAATAGATATTTGGTCCCACAGCACAGAGCTTCTAAACACCTTGGAGGGGGGAGGGGGGCGCCCAGGTGGCTCAGTCGGTTGAGCCTCGGACTTTAGCTCAGGTCATGATCTCACGGTTTGTGAGTGGAGCCCCATATCAGGCTGTTGGAGCCTGGAGCCTGCTTTGGATTCTGTGTCTCTGCCTCTTTCTGCCCCTCCCCAACTTATGCTGTCTCTCTCTGTCTCTCAATAATAAATAAACGTCAAAAAATTTTTTTTAAATCATAAAAAAAAACCTTGGAATTTCCCAAATGGTAAGTGCCAGAAAGGTGAAAACAGCATCTTTTGTTATTCATAACAAGCTCCTTTCAATCACACACGAGTTTAATGATGACTTTTGAGAAAACAAATAGAGGACTGGAACGTTCAGCCCTAACTTCCAGGGAGAGGTGACGGGCCAGATGTCCAGTCCCATCACCAATGGCCCATGATTTAACTAGCCCTGCCCAAGTGATGAAGCCCCATAAAACCCCAGGATGGGGTTTAATGAAATTTTGGGCTGATGAACATTGAAGGTACGGGCAGAGCGGTTACTTGGAGAGTGAGCTAACAAGCTCCGCACCCTTTCCCCACTGACCTTTACCTATGAATCTTTCATCTGGCTTTTCATTTGTATCCTTTAATACCTTTGTAACAAAGTGGTAATCTAGTAACTGAACTGGTTTTCTGAGTTCTGTGAGCTGCTCTAGCAAATTAATTGAATCCAAGAAAGGGGTCACAGGAAACTCCTATTTATAACTTGTTGATTGGTCACAAACACAGATGCTAACCTGGACTTTAGCTTGGCATCTGAATGGGGAGAGCAGGGACAGACTGGACTCATGGGGCTGAGCACCTCACCTCTGGGATCTGACACTATCTCCCATTCCTGTCAGAATTGAGTTAAACCTGTAGGACACCAATCCGTGTCCACTGAGACTTGCTTAGTAGCGCTGAAAAAACATCCAAGACAAACACAAGAGGGACCCCCCGCCCCCCAGGACATCTGCAGACAGAACTTAGATGTTGTTCCTTCTTATCTCTGTTAATACAGGTCTTCCATGTTTCCATGTCAGATTTCACTTGAAATATATATTTTTTAATTTTTTTATTTTTTTGAGAGAGAGAGAGAGAGAGAGAGAGAGCGTGAGCAGGGGAGCGTCAGAGAGAGAGAATGGGAGACAAAGAATCTGAAGACCGGCTCCAGGCTCTGAGCTGTCAGCAGAGAGCCTGATGTGGGGCTCGAACCCATGAATTGAGATCAAGACCTGAGCTGAAGCCGGATGTTCAACCGACTGAGTTACCCAGGCGTCCCTTGAAATATATTTTAAGATTAGTGAATTTGATGACTTGTAAGGGCTACCTCAGGTCTACCCTTTGCTCAAGTCACTTAATATTTACTGAGCACCAACTCTGTGTGAAGCACTGTTGTAGGTACTGGGGCCACAGCAGTGAACAAACAGGCAGATGTCTTAGTAAAGAAAAAGAGTCAACAGGCCCAAAATGGAGTCACTTGTGTTAAGCCCCACTTCGGTAAACCAAGACTTACTACCTAATCTAACTGCAATTTCAATGCAGGAATGTAATCTTAAAACCAATAAATCTGGAATTTTCTGGTCAGCACTAGTGAGGTAATCCATCTGACCGATCCTTTTCAAACCCCAAAAAAGATGAGATCATCTACTTTTTCTTTGTCCATGCCTCCTCCTGCCTCTCAAAGGGGCTCAGGACAGCCCTCCGTCTCCCTCACCAAATATGTCACTTTAACATGTGCATTGTTTTGAGCTGAAGGCACTTGAGACCCTTTGGGCTCAAGAGAAACTTTTGCCCCTCCCTTAACTACATAGAAGAATCTAAACTGGGGGTCTTTTCCAGAATAAGCGTTATTAGCAGAGATAAATTTTATGACTCATCTATATGGTAGTGCCAACATCTACCACATATCTGCTCTTAGCGCCCTGTGAAGTGCATTCCTTCTGTCTGAAATCACAGACCCCACTCCCTTCTCCTTAGTTCAGAATAACATATACACTTCATTTTACCTGTCTCTGGAATTTCTAGGTCTGGTGGATTCCTTGTACATATGCTTATTCAATTTGATTTTCTCTCCTGTTAATCCGTCTCATGCCAATTTGATTCTTAGGCTGACTAGAAGAACCTTTGAGAGGACAGGAATTCTTGCTTCCGGACACTTTCAATGTCACTTGTTTCAGTTCTTTAGAATCCTTTCTATTTGCTAGATGGGATGCGTGATCCATGAATTGTTGGATAAAGCCAATTTGGTATTTAACTTCACTCAGTTAAAGATTTGCTTTTTTTGTTTTTGTTTTTAATAATTTCTGCCCTCAATAGAGTGCCCACTAGAGTAGGAGGACGTAAGATAATTTTCTTTTTAAAGTAAATGAACAGTCGATGAGAAGGTGATAAGTGCTCTAGAAAAGAATCAAAGCAAGGGTGTGTGCAGTGTTTAAAAGGGTGATCAGGGAGGAGCACTTGGGTGGCTCAGTGGGTTAAGTGATTTGGGCTCAGGTCATGATCTCACAGTCGGTCGTGTGATTTAGCCCCTTGTCAGGCTCTGTGCTGAGTGTGGAGCCTGTTTAGGATTCTCTCTCTCTCTCACCCTCTTCCCTGCCAGTGCACATGTGCTCTTTCTCGCCCTCAAAAAAAAAAAAAAAAAAAAAAAAGGATGTGGAAAAGAAAATCCAAAGGGTGATCAGGGAAGGGAAGATTCTGTTAAAATGCAGCACCTGAACCAACTTGAGGGAAGTGAGATATGAAACCTGAGGGATCTCAGAGTAGTAAATACTACCTATTATTTTTATTTTTTATTTTTTTTTAATATTTAAAATTGTTTTAAATGTTTTTGAGAGACAGAGACAGCATGAGCAGGGGAGGGTCAGAGAGAGAGGGAGATACAGAATCAGAAGCAGGCTCCAGACTCTTGAGCTAGTGGTCAGCACAGAGCCCAATGCGGGGCTTGAACCCACAAACTGTGAGATCATGACCTGAGCTGAAGTCGGACACCTAACCAACTGAGCCACCCAGGCGCCCCTACCTATTATTTTTAATAGTTATGTGTTTATTGCAAGTGTTTTTGGCTTTCATTTTTAGTGATGACATATAATTATCTTTTAAAATAAAAGTTTTTTTAATGTTTTTTATTTATTTTTGAGAGAGAGAGACAGCACAAACAGGGGAGGGTCAGAGAGAGAGAGATACAGAATCTGAAACAGGCTCCAAGTTCTGAGCTGGCTGTCAGCACAGAGCCCCACGCAGGGCTCGAACCCACGAACCGTGAGATCATGACCTGAGCCGAAGCCGGATGCTTAGCCGACGGAGCCACCCAGGCGCCCCTTAAAATAAAAGTTTTATGGAAACCAATTTGACAATAAACTATTTTTTTAAAAAATAAAAGTTTTTATGTGTACAAACTGGGGTTTGGTTTAAGTACAATATTAAGTAAATTAGCAGTAGCAACATGCACAGTGTAAGGCATCCCGACTGGACGGGGGCTAGTAGCACAGTGGGGGAGGAGAGGGGGGACATTTAATTGCATCAGTTCTAGGGCACCTGGCTGGCTCAGTCAGTGGAGCATGCGTGCAACTCTTAATCTGGGGGGTGTGAGTTTGGGCCCTACCCTGGGTATAGAGGTTAAAAAAAAAAAAAAAAAAAAAGAAATAAAACTTAAAAATATTTAATTATATTAGTTCTAATGGAGCTATTGCCTTTTTAAAAAGTCCCACTATAATTAACATACAGTGGTATATTAGTTTAAGGTGTACAATAGAGTACTTCAACCATTCTGTACATTCCTCAGTGCTCATCATAAATGTCTTCTCAATCCCCATCACCTCTTTCACCCATCCCCCACCTACCTCTGCTCTGGTAACTATCAGTTTGTTCTCTATAGTTAAGAGTCTATTTCTTGGTTTCTCTTTTTTCTTTTGTTCATTTGTTTTGCTTCTTGATTTTCATATTTGAGTGAAATCATATGGTATTTGTCTTCCCCTTTTTAAAAATTTATTTACTTTGAAAGAGAGAGAGAATCCCAAGCAGGCTCCATGCAGTGCAGAACCTGATGAGATCATGACCTGAGCTGAAATCAACAGTCAGATGCTTAACCAACTGAGCCACCCAGGCACACTTTTTTTTTTTTATTAGAACATTATAAATAAAGCACAAGTCTTCTTTGCTCAGCTCACACAATCCTGGTCCCTGGCCCTTTCCCCAATACTGAATTTGGCAAGTGCCAAAATTAAAAAAAAATACACTTAGGGGTTGCCTGGGTGGCTCAATCGGTTAAGCATCTGACTTCAGCTTAGGTAATGACTTCACAGTTCATGGGTTTAAGCCCCGCGTCTGGCTTTGGTGACAGCAGCCTGGAGCCTGCTTCAGATTCTGTCTCCCTCTCTCTGCTCCTCCCCCACTCACACTCTGTCTCTCTCTCTCAAAAAGAAACAAACATTAGGGGAGCCTGGGTGGCTCAGTCGGTTAAGCGTCTGGCTTCTGCTCAGGTCATGATCTCACATTCGTGGGTTCGAGCCTCGTGTCGGGCTCTGCGCTAACAGCTAGCTCGGAGCCTGGAGCTTGTTTCAGATTCTGTGTCTCCCTCTCTCTCTGACCCTCCCATGCTTGCGCTGTCTCTCTCTGTCTCTCAAAAGTAAATAAAAGCATTAAAAAAAATGTTTAAAAAAAAAAGAAACAAACATTAAAAAAAATTTTTTTTAATACACTTACACATTTTATAGAAACTCATTCACTCAGTTTTGGGATGAGCACTGGATTGGGAAGTGGTGGGCTTGTTCCCCGGCACCTCTGAATCCTAGGCTCTCCATCCTTGGCACAGTCTCTGTCCCCCGCCTGCTGTGACTCTCACCTTAACCACTTCACCTGCCTCGTCACTGAGCTCCTGTCTCCCGCCGGGTCTCTGGTGTCTCCCAATCTACCCCTAATACCAGCCACCATGACATTCCTCTACTTAAAACTCTCCACCAGCTGTAGAGCCTAGCCCTGGCGAGGGCAGAGCCTGCAGGGGTGAGATGCAGGAGGCCCAGGGGTGGGGGGACTGGCAGCCACACTGAGAAGCGCCACAGGGGCCGCACAGAATCACGACCACCTGGGAGTGAACCGCCTGGAGAACCCCCCACTGACCACGCACAGACCCTCCATGAAGTCTGCCTACATGTGACTGCTCCTTCCCAGCCCATGGGTCTAGGTGCTGCTGCCATTTCAGCACTTTGCACACTGAATTTTAGCATGTTATCTTCCTACCTGTGTCCTCCTTGGCCTGAGAAACTTCTCAGAGGCTGGGAGTGTGTCACTGAATCCTCAGAGACCAGGCCCATTTTGGTGGTTCAAGTAATGGATAAGAATCAGTGTTTGTTGATAAAACAACGCACTTGGGCTTGGAGTTTGATGGGGAGAACAGAGCAGCCCTAGCAGGAAATCCAACACGTGTGTCAACCAGGCATTCTGAAGTTGGCAAAGTATAATATAATGGCAGGGGAGATCTGCTACAGTACTGGAAGGTTTGGTATTTCAACTATCTATTGCTATTTCACAGGCCACTGCAAAAAAAAAACCCCAAAAAACAAAAACAAAATCTTTTTTTTAAACATAAGCTCTACACCCAATGTGGGCTTGAACTCATGAGACTGAGATCAAGCATTGCTTGCTCAACCCCCTAAGCCAGCCAGGTGTCCTGCCACTGCAAATCTTAATGGCTTAAAAAATGATTTACGATCTCTTACCATTCCAAGCAATGGCCAGATGCAGCTGGGCCTTACTCTCCTGAGAGTGAGTTAGACTTCTTGTTCAATAACTCCACCACCTCAGACAGGAAGAGCAGCATGGGCATCCAGAGACGGGAAGCATTGGTGGTGGTGGTAACCTTAAAAATAAAGCTGCCAACGGGGCACCTGGGTGGCTCAGTAGGTTGGGCATCGACTTGGGCTCAGGTCATGATCTTGCGTGAGCCCTGCATGGGGTTCTGTGCTGACAGCTCAGAGCCTGGAGCCTGCCTCAGATTCCGTGTCTCCCTCTCTGTCCCTACCCTGCTCACACTCTGTCTCACACTCTTAAAAATAAACATAAAAAAAAAAAAGATGTGGTATTTATCTCTCAAAAATGAATAAACATTAAAAACGTTTTTTTAAAATAAAGCTGCCAATTATTTTACCAACAAAAAAATGTGGTTTTGTTGTTGTTTCTGGAATAACAGAGAATCGCAACCCAAGAAAACCAAACTATGACAAAACCGTGGACAAGGAGAGGAATGCTCTTTTATTGAGGAAAGGGGCTGTTATAAACAAAAAGTCCATTGGCGGAAACTGCAGTTCCAAGTATAGTGGCGTTTTATTGGCTGAGCTGTGACCGTCTCTCATTGGCTGGGCTGTTGCTGCGGGAAGAGGAAAGCCAGAGCGTGGATAGGGAAGTAGTATCCAGGTGCAAAGCCTATCTCTTCCTGTTGAGTCTGCAACTGACCACAGGTGAGAGGGCACAAGAGTTCCCCTTCAGGTCTCTTGATTCCATTTTACTTATATATTTATTTAGTTTGTTTTGTTTTGTTTTTTTTATGTAGGCTGCAGGCCAAGGTGGGGCTTGAACTCAGGACCCCAAGATCAGAGTCCCGTATTCTACTGACTGAGCCAGCCAGGCACCCCTCCTGATTCCATTTTAAACAAGATTTTCCTTTATTATATTTCACAATGGCTGTCTTTGGGGGCAATTTCCCACAGTCAGAAAGAAGACTAGAGTCTTTCCTTCTAGGTGCCAGACTCTACAGTCATCTTTATGTAGGTCAGTGATGGAAGAGGACAGGTGGTTGGTGATGCCTATGGGAGAGGATGAGCATTTGTAGGGGAAAATCTAAAATAGTCACTAACTGCCAAGGCTGTCAGAAAGGGGGTGAATGAAAAGAAGAGAGAGGCAGGAGAATGTTAGGAAGATCAAGGCTGAGGTTTAAGACTGAGCTCCTGGATGGGGGAGGGGCCAGAAGTCTCCCTACATGTGTCACAGAGGTGAGCTGGTGACAGTCACTTCAGGATGCACATCCATAATCTGATTTCAGTGAGGGAGGGGGAGGGCCTGCCTAGGAGACCCCAGATCTCACCCCTCCCAACCCCCAGAGATGGATCTAGTCCTCTCAACCCCTATAATTATTTCTGAGCCAACTCTCCCATTTAGGACAAGACAATTCCTCCAATTTCAATTGCCTCCAGTCAAAGAATAGGGATATCTTGTCCAGTTTCTGCTGCTAATAAATATTTGAACAGCAGTTTGTTAATTTTTCTTACTGCCACAGATCAATTGGTATTTTACATTACACTCAACTTCTATTAGTTTAGGATTTACTTCCTCAGTGATACCACCAGCATTGCGCTTGAATAATACATTTTATCCTAGACAAGCTCATTAAATACTTGAAGGTGAGTAGGCAATAGGGAAGGAGAACCAGCCCCAATTTTGTAATTTTGAGCGTATCTATTTAAATTCACTAGGGGAGTGACAGGCAGGGTAGGAACCAGGAAGTGCTAGATAATGAAGCATAGAAACCACTGGAAGGACAATCCTTTTGGGCCTCAGGCCACCAAAACTAGCCCTTTCCCAGAGCCAACCCCACCCCCAAGCTGGCTTCTGATATGCCTAAAGTGGTCAAGGCTTGGCCTCGAGCAGCTCACACTGACCCAGATAGGACTCCCATTTCCCAATCCGTTCCCCATCTTCCTACTTTCTGACAAATCAATTTTTTAGGGTCTCATTTTGCTTCTTAGAACTGATATTCAGCCCTGCTGAGGGTGGTAAATTTTCTCATCTGTAAACAGAGGATTTTATGATGATCATGTTCACCCTGTTCATCATTACCATTGTAAATACCATGCTATCACTGACCCAAGGCCTACACACCTCTTTTCAGACTCCCCTGTCACTTGGGACACACTGCATTGGTGACTTTAGGCACCCTGCATTGAGAACCCTCTAGACCAGAAGTCAATGGCCCCCCCACTCCTCTCCGACTCCAGACCCTGCCTCTGATGGCTCAATTCCCCGCTTTCATTCCTACAAGGAATACAGTACATACCCCACATACCCATGTTCACCGAATACTGTTAAAGAATTCCCATAGGAAGTAGGAAGTATTAAAGAGTTGAGTGTATGGATTTTAGAAATGTAGTTTATAATCATAATTTTATTTTCCTGTAAGACTTCAGACTCTCAGATCTCACTTTATAGGTAGGATCTGATCTTAACCCTTCAGCCTGACACTCAGCTCTGCTGAGGAAGGCAAAATAACATGCCCAAGGTCATAGGGGGAAAAAGGAAGAAAATCAGTAAAGTTCAAAGTAACAGGATTGGGGCCCCTGAGTGGCTCAGTCAGTTGAGCATCTGACTTCCACCCAGGTCATGATCTCATAGTTCGTGGGTTCGAGCCCCGCATCAGGCTCTGTGCTGGCAGCTCAGAGCCTGGAGCCTGCTTTCAATTCTGTGTGTCCCTCTCTCTCTGCCCCTACCCTGCTCATGATCTGTCTCTGTCTCTCAAAAATAAACAAATGTTAAAAAAAAAAAAATTCAAAGTAACAGGATTGGATTCTTTCACTAAAAGGACCCATACTTCCTCAGCCATTCTTCCCAGGATCAGCTCCATAATTAAACTAAATCCCCACAACCTAAGACCTGGTATTGAACACTAGTCACCAGTACAGATTCCCTTTGCATTTATGGTCATTTTCCCCGTATGTGTCTTTATGTCCTTTGTTTTAGGAGCCTTGGTTGCATTCAGAGGGAAGCTTCTGAAAGAGTCCAAGAGAATCTGCTACACTTGGATAAGGAAGTGACTAAATTATTTTATGTCCCAGAACACTTAACATCCCACTTTATGACTACTAGGAAAGCCACGAGGGATAAATGCAGGGCAATGCTCACAGGGACCCGAACTTGAACCTTGGTAACACAGGCACATTCCCTCTTTTCTTTGGCCAGCTTCCCCTGCTCCTATTTTCACATAATGGCCACATGTCACCTAAGTTTGTTTGCATTCCCTCAGCAGCAGACCTTGAAACAAGGGTCCAAGTGCAAGTAGCTTACTTGAGAGGCACACCAGCAAATGCTGGGCAGGGAGGGGAAAGTGAGACAGGGAAAGGAAGGGACGGAAGCATGACCAACCAGTTACTATGGTGCAACAGGATCTCAGTCCTACCAGAGAGCTCGGGATATGATGTAGAACGTGGGTCAGAGTTCACCCACCCAAAGGGTGAGAGAACTGCAGAATTCATCCCTCAACTGCAATCAGCCATTGGTGGAGCACTGCCCCCTGGGCATTAACCCTCCCGGTACTCTGGCTTTCCCTGTATGCCTGGGACCATGCCTTCAGCAGAAAGCAGCCAGATAAAAGGTGGAAGGTGGCAGGTCCCAGGAGTTTGTAGTAAAGAGTGTTCCAGGTGTTGAGCGGGAGATCTCGTAGTCAGGGACGGTGCACCAGGCATGGCTGCCCCTTACCCTAGCCAAATGCTGTGTAAATTTTCACCTTTAGTGCTTGCTCTTTGTCATAAACCAAAATTATGTCCTCCTAAACTTTGTATGTTGAAACTCTAGACTCCAGTTCCTTAGAAAGTGATCGTATTTGTAGAAAGCATCTTTGAAGAAGTGATTAAGTTAAAATGAGCATGTTTGATGAGCTCTAATCTAATCTGACGGGTGTCCTTGTAAGAGGAAATTTGGACACACCCGGGGATATGCACACACAGAGAAAAGACCGTGTGAGGACACAGAGAGAAGGTGGCCCCATACAAGCCAGAGAGAGAGAGACCTCAAGAGAAACCAACCTTGCCAGTGCCTTGAACTTTAACTCCTAGCCCCCCGAACATGAGAAATAAACTTCTGTTGTTTAAGCCACACAGTCTGTGGAACTTTGTTAGGGTAGCCCAAGAAAATGAATTCACCCTTCCCTGTTTCTGTTTCTCCATTTGTAGACTTGCCTCTGGTTGGACCAGCTCATCTTTTCAAACCAGGCCACAGGTCAGAAGTGACCGAGCCGTCTTTGGGTGAGGTGTCCATCTTAGTCCAATCAGCTGTTGGGGGCAAGCAGGGCCACAAGGCCAGCACTGTGTGTGAGGACAGATCTCTGAAAAGGGGGCATCTTTGGGGAAGGTGCCCCAAAGTTATCTGTACCTTGGCCTTCTGCAATGGTCCCAAGATGAGGTGACCAGTCATCCATGTGTTTACTTTAATCTGGAAAAGTCTCCAATCACGGTGTCTTCTTCCTAGAAATAGATCATCCAGGGAAATAAGCCAGAGCAAGGCTGACCATCTAAACACTGCTTCAGACAACCCACACCTCAGGCCACATGTTGGCTGGTTTCCTAGCTTGAGGACGGTGATCATGAAAAGGCCTAACCCCGTCCACTGGGGCTGATCAGAAGTTGAGAAGCACAGCTAGCCTTGTCTGGAAACTGGCAGGATGTGAGGCTGACAGTTAATTAGATTAATTAGGAAACCATGCCTTAAAATGTAATGTTGTTTTCATGAGCTTTTAAAGCCTATCAAAATGTTTGCTGAGCTTTATGGCTGGTAATTAACAACCTTGTAAAAATATACAAGGAAACAAGGAGATAGATGTCAGGGAGCTAATGAATGTGACAGCTGCCAGACACACAGACAGAGCCTCGTTCATATCAGCTGAGCTCGAATCCCAACTCTCCTTCAACTTGCTATGGCCTCAAACAAGTTCCTTACTCTTTCTGCCGTCATATGCTTCTCCAGTGAGAAAGTCTGATGCCTGCTAAGTCCCAGACCAGCTACATTTCTTGGCCTTTCCATTTCTTGTAACTCCTGGCACAGTCCTGCAGGCTCCACTGCTCTGAGGGCTATTCAATCATCAATATCTCAGGAAGATCCTCAGCATCGCACTCCATGGAAGTGGACATACAAACCTTTTGTGGCCAAGGGTCCAGTCAACCTTCTTTGGCAACAAGCGTTTCCTTTTGTAGCTCTGTCCCTCCTGGATCTCAGTCCCTGTGTTTTAGACAGAGTTGATAGCACCCTTGGTGCTGGGAGTGGGCCTTTGCTTCAGCTCTAGCAATCAGACATCTCAATACCCTGACCACAGTGTTTTGTTCAGGGATAGCCAGCTGACCCAATCAGAGCCAATGAAGTACAACGGGGGGGGGGGGGGGGGCT
>PJEM01002624.1:101451-208101 GCA_004023845.1 Helogale parvula | reverse complement strand
CATGAACCAAAAAGTTCTTTTCTTTTGTTTAACCCATTTTAAGGTGATTTTTTCTATCAGTTGCAAACAAGAGTTCTTACAGTTATATGGTGTGTTTGTGAAAATAGGGGTGTGTGTGAGAGAGAGAGGAGAAACATAGTTAGAAAAACAGGGAAAAAAAGAAAAAAAATTAAAGTGAAAGTACGTGCTAGAATTTTCACACGTCGTTTTCCCGGTGTAAAATGTCATTTGTCCTCTTTTTCTCTTTGAGAATTCGTATTTATCTTCTCAAAGCCCATCTAGATGGCATCACCTCTTTCTCAGCTCCCGAGGCAGGTGGTCACTCCTTCCTCAGTGCCATTGTGTTGGGTTGCTATGTGAAGTTTCTCCATATACCTTTAACTCAGGGACCCTCCATAACCAGACTGGAATGGGTACATAAGACTGCCACTTGTACCTGAGTCAAACTGTCAGAAGGGACAGAGGAAAAACCCTTCAACTATTGTTGACAAGATTCATTATAGTACCCAGTTTGCATGATAAATTCCCAAAAAATTTGTCTTGAATAATTGGTAGGTTCATTTCTGGAAGATAATGATAGTTGTGGAATCCATTGGATTTTCTTTTTTATTTTACTATCAGGGGACCCAACACTAAATCCAATGCTCTTGTTGAGGTCACCAGTAACTTTCAAGTTGCTGAATCCAATGGTCAGTCCTCATTTTTCACCTTACTTATCCCATCAGTAGCATTGGACATAGATGACCATTCTTTCTTTATTTGGCTTCTAGGACCATTTAAGTTCTTAGTCCCCCTCCCACCTCAATGGCAACTTCTCAGTCATTTTGTTGATTTTCCTTATCTCCCCAGCCTCTAAACCTGGAAAGGTCAAAGGGTTTGGCCCTTTGTCAAATTCTCATCTCTGTGACATCACCTTCATTGACAATCTTATCTCACTTTAAAGACCATCCCCTTGATGATCATCCCCAAATTTATATCTATAGCCAGGGTCTTTCTCCTAAATTTTGAACCTATATGTCCAACTGCCAATTTTACATCTCTTCTGAGACACCCTCTAAGTGTCATTTACTTATAATTACTAAATGTACTAGTCATTTTGGGCTGCCATAACTAGGTACCACAGACTGCTGGCTTAAACAACATCTATTTATTTTCTTCCAGTTCTGGAGGCTGCAGTCCAAGATCAAGGCGCCAGCAGGGTTGGTTATACATAGTCACCTTCTCACTGTGTCCTCAAATGGTATTTCCTGTGTATGTGTGAGGAAAGAGATGTCTGGGTGTCTCTTCCTCTTCTTATAAGGAAACCAGTCTACTGGATTAAGGCCCTATCCTTTTGACCTCATTTGACTTTAATTACTTCCTTAAATCCCTATCTCCAATATAGTAACAATGAGGGGTAGGGCTTCAACATATGGATTTTAGGGGCACCCGGCTGGCTCCTTTGGTACGGCACGCAACTCTTGATCTCAAGGTTGTAAGTTCAAACCCCATGTTGTACGTAGAGCTTACTTAAAAACAAAAACATGGAATTTGGGGCATCTGGGTGTTTCAGTCAGTTAAGCATCTGACTCTTGGTCTCAGCTCAGGTCATGATCTCACAAGTTTGTGGGATCAAGCGCCAGTGCAGAGCCTGCCTGGGATTCTCTCTTCCTCTCCCTCTGCTGCTTTCGTGCGCACTCTCTCTCTCTCCATTCAAAAGAAATAAATAAACTTAAAACAAATATGGATTTTAAGGGGACATAAGTCAGTCTACATAATTATTCCCAACAGGCATTGTAATGCCCAAGTTTTCAATATCACCCCAAAACCAGAAACCGCCAGGGAAACCGAGTCACACATGTAAAAGCAAAGGGCATTTATTATTACGGCTTAAGCTCGCCGGGCCTAAGTTCGGTCTCACGGCCTTCACCAACGCAGTGGATCCATGCTGAGAGCCCCGAACAAAGGTGGGGTAGGGCTTTTATGAGTTTGGGAAGGGGGAGTTACAGGAAATTGTGACATAGGTACAGTGATCCTATTATTATTATACAATATTATTGACAGCAGGTTTATCCAATTACAACATTTAGAGTGTTAACTAATTACAGAGTGGACCCAGGACCCAGGACCCTCACATAGGGTGTAACTAGCCTTAAGCAGTAACTGATTACCTATAGCTTCTATTTCTAGGCCTGCCCTTAGGAATGTTAAGGGTATTACAACAGTGGTCCCTCTTGCCTTGGGCAATGTGTGCCCTTCTATTGTCTCAAACCTGGTCCTTACAGCATCTCAAATGAAGCACATCCAAGACCAAGTTCCTTATCCTCAAACCTATTCTGCCCACAGCCTTCCCCATCTCAGAAAATGAACACCCCCCTTTTGGTTACTCAGGCCAAAACCCTTGGAGGACATCCTTGACTCCTTTCTCTTCTTTTTATATCTCCTCCTCTGGTCCATCAGCAAAGCCTATGGCCTCTACCTTTAGAATACAAAATATATCCTGTACCCAACCACCTCACACCTCCTCACTGCTTCCACTTTATTCCAAACTACCTTCATCTCTTTCCTGGGTCATGACAGTAACACTTTTCCTGCTCCTGCCCCTCTCACCCTCCAGCCTATTTTACTCATAGTCTCCAAAGATGTTTCTTATAAGCTGTAAGTCATATCGTGCCTTCCTCTGCTCCTGCAGTAGCACCATCGTGCTTGGAATAAAAGCCAAAGCACTACATGGCCTACAAGGCCCCACATGGTCTCTCCTCTTGTTTCCTCTTTGACTTTCTCTACTACTGAGTGACTTACCTTCATGCAAAAATGATGACTAGTGGTCATAGGAGTGGGTGAGGTCACTCAGGGCAAGGGAAGTTAAGTGAGGAGAGGAGAGGAAAGGAGAGAAAAAGAGAGGTGAGGAGAGGAGAGGAGAAGAATAGGAGAAAGGAAGGGAGGAGAGAGGAGGGGGAACAAGGAAGAGGTGGAAAAAAAAGTGAGCTGACAAGGGGCAGCGAGAGGACTAGAAGAGCCAGCAGAGGCAGGTCCACCAAAGTCCAGAAGAGAGATGTCTCCAGAAGGAACCATCTCTTACTGAGGGCCCACAAGGCTGAACATCTCATCTTTAATTTCCCTTTTGTGCTGTTAAAATTTTTAAACCTTTTTAAATGATGAGCAATTTGTCAATGAAGCAGTTGGCAGCCAAGCTCGCTAAGGAGAAAAAATATTAGCATCTTTCAACTGGTCATTTTTTTTCCCTTTTCAGCATAAGCAGGCCAGAACTAGTATCCATTATTAATAGATGCATGTTTTATTAAAGGTATAAAGACCAAAGATTTGTAACTTTAATAATCCAGATTCTTATTTTAAATTCTCCAACACTATTATTTATTGATCAGCTGAGGATGTTTCTTTTGCAATTGCCAATCTGCCAATTCTTGGAGGGAATTAGAAGCTGTGGAATTAGGGGAGCTATAGCATTGACACCTAGTTACTCAAGGGTATGCAGCAAAACTCCCACAAAATGTGCACCCCCTTTGTACCAGGCCCTGGGCAAGACATGGTGCATAGGAAGCAGGATGGCAAAGACAGGACACTGCCCTAATTGGGGAGACGGAAAAATAATCAATATATGGACCCAATGCAGTAATTTGGGTGTGTATGGGAAATACAGATGAGTGATCAAAAGGTTTTCTCTGGAATTAAAAAGGTTTAAGTCTCAGGGCCACAATCTACTAGCTGTGTAATTTTGGTCATGATACCTTTCCTCTCTGAGCTTCAGTTTCCTCATCTGTAAAATGGGGATAATACAGGTTTATCATGAAGATTAACTGTGATAATGATGCATATACCTTACCTGGCATGGTGTTCAGCCCTTGTTAAATGGTAGCTAAGGTGGTGGTGATATTAAAAGTGTCAGGGGCACATACTCTGGGCAGCGATTCTTCCTGAAGCCCTACACTGGATGTAGAAATTAGTTAAAGATAAAATCTTTTTTTTAAATGTACCATCTTAACCGTTTTTCTTAAAAGATTTTTTAAAACAATCTTTACACCCCATGTGGGGCTTGAACTCACGACCCAGAAATCACAAGTCCTGTGCTCTACCCACTGAGCCAGCCAGGCACCCCCAGCTCAACCATTTCTAAATGTTTCCTAAGTGTAAAATTCAGTGGTATATGTTCATATTGTTGTGCAAAAGATCTCTAAAACTTTTTCATTTTGCAAAATTGAAACTCTCTGTCAAACAACAACTCTCCATTTGACCTTCCCTGAGCCCCGGGGAACTACCAGTCTACTCTGGTTCTCTGAGCCTGACTACCTTACCTATTTATTTATTTTTAAGTTTATTTTATATATTTATTTTGAGAGAAAGACAGGCAGAGAGAGGAGAGAGAATTCTCTCCTCTCTCCATGCTGGCAGGCTCCACGCTGGCGGCATGGAGCCCCATGTGGGGTTCAAACCCACAAACCATGAGATCATGACCGGAGCCAAAACCAAGAGTCAGATATGTAACCAACTGAGCCACCCAGGTGCCCTGAATCTCACTACTTTAGATACCTCATGTAAGTGGCCTCATATAATATTTGTCCTTTTGTCACTGGCTTATTTACCTTCGTAGAATATCCACTAGCTTCATCCACGCTGTATCCTGTGACAGAATGTCCTTCCTTTTTTAAAAAAAAAAAAATATATTTTTTTTTTTTGAGAGAGAGAAATAGCGATTGAGCAGGGGAAGGGCAGAGAGAGCAAAGAATCCCAAGTAGGCTTGATGCCGTCAGCGCAGAGCCCAATGCTGGGCCCAAACTCACAAACCACAAGATCATGACCTGAGCCAAAACCAAGAGTTGGACACTTAACCAACTAAGCCATCCAGGCATTTCTAGTTGGAGAGGGTTTTTTTTTTTTTTTAGTGTTTTTTATTTATTTTTGAGACAGAGAGAAATAGAGCATGAGAAGGGGAGGGACAGAGAGACAGGGAGACACAGAATCCGAAGCAGGCTCCAGGCTAAGAGCTGTCAGCACAGAGCCTGATGCGGGGCTCGAACCCACTAATGCGAGATCATGACCTGAGCCAAAGTCGGAGGCTTAACTGACTGAGCCACCCAGGTGCCCTGTTTGGAGAGTTTTAAGCCAGGATATGACCCAATTTGGTCTGTGATTTACAGCAATCACTCTGGGGGACCAGTGTGTTTTTAGAATGAAGCAGAGGGGATCAAGTGGCAACAGGAACACCAGGGAGGGACTGGTGCAGCTGTCTAGGCAAGATGAAGGTGATCTGGCCTCAGGTGTGGCAGGGGCTTGGATTCCAGAGATATCGTCGAGGTGGAAATGGTAGGATTTGATACTGGTAAAAGATATTGGTCTTAACTTTAGAAGTCCAGAGGTGCCCCGGGTCTTTCCAGCCCCACGTAGACCCAGGAAGAGGAGGAAAAGAGAGGACCCGCTGGTCTCCTTCATCCTAGCTGGCACTGTGGACAGGTGAGGGAACACAGCCCCAAGGGGAAAGCTACCTGTGGGTCACTGCGTGATCTTGGAGAAGCCAGTGTCCCTCTCTGGTCCTCAGTTTCCCTGTGTGTAAAGGGAGAGTAAAGCATTAGTGTTACTGTAAATGATGATGATGACGGTGGTGGTGGAGGTAGAGGCCAACTCTCTGAGGGCTTACTTTCTGCCAGGCACTCTTCTAAGTGCTGAACAAACATTAGTGCATTAACGCAATTAATTCTACCAATATTATTGTTATCCCCATAGTACAGATAGAGAGCCAGAACGCAAGAGGAAATTATGGCACATCACTCGCCTGAGGTCACAGTAATAACAGGCAGAGCTGGAATTAAAATTCAAGCAGTTTGGCTCCAGACCATCCCAGGGAATCACTTGGAGAGCTTTAAAACATCAGATTGGGGCACTTGACTGGCTCAGTCGGCAGAGCGCGTGACTCTTGATCTCAGGGCTGTAAGTTTGAGCCCCACGTTGGGTGTAGAGATTGCTTAAAAATAAAATCTTTTTAAAAAATAAAATAAGTAACAGAATATCAGATTGCTGGATCCACCCTAGACCGGCTGGATTGGAGCCTCTAGTGTGACTCCAGACATCAATTGCTGAGACACTCTCGAGACTGAAGGCGAGGAGCCTTGATACTGAAGGTTCTACGGCGACAGGCAATGTCTGAGTTTGACCCGAGAGACAGTGGAGCCTGACTCTCCCCCACCTTCCCTGAGCACTGGTTTTCCTTGGGCCCAGGGGTGAGTGGCCCTTTTGGGGACAATCTCAAAAGGGGTGTCCAGGTCATTCCTATCCCTTCCCCGAGTTCCCCAGAGGAAGCAGCCTCCAACCTCCCAACTCCCCCAGTCCTCCAGAGAAGGTCCCTGCAGGACGTGAGGGAACATAGATGACGAATGATCCCAAGAAAAGACACTCAGCGTCTCTAGTAGCCGAGGAAATAAAAATGAAAACAACAAAAAGATGCCCTGTAAGGTCCTCAAGAGAGAAGGACTGTGGTCCGACGCTTTCCTAATCAAACTCATGCCTGCTCCATTTGGAACTTGAACACCCTTGAGTACTCTCAAGACCTAAATTACTCCTTTTGGTGGGGGTTACATACTATCATGACAACATTAAGTCCGCAAATATCTTGGCATTTGGTTATTTTTTTAAAAGGCATTTGACATACTATCAAACTAGATACCAACAACCAGTAATCACTAGAATAATCACCTTAAAAATTTTTTAATCTTAAAGAGTTCAAAAATACTACTCTATGCGTTGAGGATGAATCCCACAGTCACAGAAGAAGAGCAAAAGAAGCCAGAAAGACACACACAAAACTAGATACCAGGTGATTGCATTTATATGAAATTCAAGAATAGACAAAACCACTCTTTGGTGACAGAAACCAGAATAACGGTTCACTTTAAGGTATTGGCTGTGAAGGAACTTTCGGCAGGAAGGTGGGGGGCTAGAAGTATTCCATGTCTTGGCATAGGTGTGGATTACGTGGGTCTACACAAAGTAAAAATTAACTGGGTCATACATTCATAATGTATGTACTTTACTGTGTACAACTCATACCTTAATAATAATTTAAAAAAATTTTTTTACATGTATTTATTTTTGAGAGAGAGAGACAGAGTGTGAACAAGGGAGGGGCAGAGAGAGAAAGAGACACAGAATCAAAGCAGGCTCCAGGATGTGAGCTAGTGGTCAGCACAGAGCCTGGTGCGGCGAACGAACCCACAAGCCGTGAAATCATGACCTGAGCCGAAGTCAGACGCTCAACTGACTGAGCCACCCAGGCGCCCCATTAATAAAAATGTCTTGAAGAGTTAGATTATTATATCTTTCTGGTTATGCAGATGGTGATTCAACAGTGATTGAATGCCTACAGTATACACGGCCATGCAAGGCAAGTGGCAGAGGTGCAAGGGCAGGTTAGGGTTTGGCTTTCTACCCACGAGGACAGACATGTGGCTCTGAACTTAGAACAAGGAACACAGCTGGAGGGAGGGTTCCCAACGCCAGCCATGTTTGGTGCCTTTGAGACCCCTCTTCCAGCCCCCCCCCTCCAAATACCGCAGAAGAGTCAAGGCTAGGCCTGGGCAGCCTGCAGGTAACTTGATCAGTCAGAAGAGAACCAGATGCAAGAGGCCAGGATGGGCAGGGCCACCTTGGGATGGGACTAGATGAAGCAGTAGTTAACAGACGCCCCGGCCACAGGAATCTGTCTGGATCAAACATAATGGGTCCAGCCCATGAGGTAAGGGTGAGGACAGAGTTAGCAGAAAGGAACATTAGAAAGGACATCAGAACATAAAAAAATTAAAAAAAAAAAAAGGGGGGGGCGCGCCTGGGTGGCTCAGTCAGTTAAGCATCTGGCTTCGGCTCAGGTAATGATTTCACGGTTCGTGGGTTCGGGCCTCACGTCAGGCTCTGTGCTGGTGGCTGGCTCAGAGCTGGGAGCCTGTTTCAGATTCTGTGTCTCCCTCTCCCTCTGGCCCTCCCCTGCTCACGTTGTCTCTCTCTGTCTCTCAAAAATAAATTTAAAAACATTAAAAAAAAAAAAAAAGGACGGACAACAGGTCAGGTTGGACAATAGCTCATAGATAACAAAAGTCTCACCTCTTGGTGGGACTACTTGCCAAGAGGCATGGGTTCATAGTGAAGACAGGAGGCTGGATGAAAGATGTTCAGCCACCCAGAGAGAAACCCCAGATATCCAGTTGCTGCTCAAGATTACACAGCAAGTCATTAACTGATCCAGGCCAAGGCTCCACACATTCTATACCCTACGAGCTTCTTCCTACCACTTTATAAAAACCCCACGAGCATTTCTATTTTTTTTATGTTTATCTATTTATTTTGAGAGAGAGAGAGAGAGAGAGAGAGAGAGCAAGCTGGGGAGGGGTAGAGAGAGAGAGGGAGAGAGAGAATCCCAATGTGGGGCTTGAACTCAAGAACTGGGAGATCATGACCTGAGCCGAAGGAGACATCCACGCACCCCTCCCAAGATTATTTCTATTTTCCCCTCTGGATGCTCCACATTCTATGTACCCTGTGTTTTCAGCTTAAAAAAACAAAACAAAAACAAACACAAACTTACTTCTCAATTCTGTGACAACTTGCGTCATCTTGAAAGTGCAACAACAAAAAATCCCACACCACCCACTTTTAATACAGATCTTTGCAGTATTGGGAAGTATAAACAAACCAAAAGAGCGATAATTAGTTCTACATTCAAGCAGAGGTTTATGGAACGTGAACCGTTTGGGTAATCAACTGGGGTGGTGCCATGAAGTGGTAATTAATTTGTTTTTTTCCTTAAAATGTTTTACTTAATTAAGAGAGGTGCTGATTTATATACACCCATCCCCTGGGGATGGTTTGTAAAGCAAGAGAAAATTCTAACTGTCTCCTTGCTACGTTTCTTATCGAATTATTTCATTACATTCAGATACACTTTTGTAACACTGATTATGACAGATCCTAGAGTTATGAGCGCATAAATCCTGGGGGAGGGCTGGAGACGTACACTTAATGAGAAATGTTCTCATAATCAAAAGAATATTTCAAGCTGAGGCGATGCAGGCCAAGAGAGGGAGAGGGAGTGCTTTTTCTTCAAAGAATAACGGGATGTGAAACCAGCTCAGCACCTGCAGCTTTGTCTCCTTCTGAGTCAGGTTGGCTCCCAAATCCCAGCTTGCAGAGGGTGGAAGTCAGGAGCAGTTGGATCTAGTTCTGGCTCCACCATAACTTACTCTGAGCTGATGTTTCATTTTTTTTAACCTATATTTAATGATCATCTACAATGTGGTAGACACTGTGTTACATGCTGAAAATACCGTGGTGAACAAGACATGCTTGTTTCCCACCTTCAACAGAACTTGGGAGTCTAATGGGAAAAATAACAAACACACAGAGGAATAAATAGCTGATAAGCATAATCCTACCTTATGATCTAGCAATTCCATTCTCAGGCATACACATAAGAGAAATGAATGTGTATCTGTCAAAAGATATGTATAAAAATGTCCATAGCAGGGGCACCTGGGTGGCTCAGTCGGTTGAGCGCCTGACTTTGGCTCAGGTCATGATCTTATGGTTTGTGGGTTTGAGCCCCGTGTCGGGCTCTGTGCTGAAAGCTCAAGGCCTGGAGCCTGCTTTGGATTCTGTGTCTCCCTCTCTCTCTGCACCTCCCCTATCCCTGTACTCTGTCTCTCTCTGTCTTTAAAA
The DNA here is from genome assembly GCA_004023845.1 of Helogale parvula. Taxonomy (NCBI): domain Eukaryota; kingdom Metazoa; phylum Chordata; class Mammalia; order Carnivora; family Herpestidae; genus Helogale; species Helogale parvula. Next base: position 198,405 of record PJEM01002624.1, on the reverse strand, counting down.
GAAAAAAAACAGAATAAACACTTTTTAAAAATGTTCATAGCAGCATTACCCAATAGCTCCAAATCAGGAACAACCATCAGGTCCATCATCAGAAGAATGGATAAATAAATTGTGGCCTGCTTAAATAGTGGGATATTACATAGCAATAAAAAAGAACAAGCTTATCCCACACACCCACATTCCAAAATGTGGATGAATTTCACAAACAATGATGAATTAAAGCATTTGGACAAAAGGAGTGCAAACCACAGGGTTCCATTTATGTGAAGTTTCAAAACTAGCAAAACAAATACAATAAATCAGGACAGTGATTACCTTTGGAGGAAGAGGCAGTGGGAGCTTTCTGGAGCATTAGAAACATTCCGTGTCCTGAAACAGGAAGTAGCTATGTATACACATATGTAAAAACTCACTGAGCTGTACACATAAGATGTATGTACTTTACTACATGCATATGGTACCTCGAGAAGGAGGTACAATTGCGTGTGTGTGTGTGTGTGTGTGTTTATTTTTGAGGGAGAGAGAGACAGCATGAGCAGGGGAGGGTCAGAGAGAGAGGGAGACACAGAATCTGAAGGTAGGCTCTAGGCTCTGAGCTGTTAGCACAGAGCTGGACACGGGGCTCGAACCCACAAATTGTGAGATCATGACCTGAGCCGAAGCCGGACATTCAACTGACTGAGCCACCCAGGCACCCCAGGAGGTACAATTTTTAAATAATAAATAGTTGAAATAATTTCACTTCATGATGAGAGACATGAAGAAGAAGAAAATAAAACCAGGTAACATGGGAGAGTTACGTGAAGGTAGGGTGGAGGATGGGCAATATTAGGCGGAGAGGCCAGTACAGGCCCTTCGGTAGAGGTGGCTTATACCTGATGCCAGAATGTCTGGAAGGAAGCTGCCCCTGTGAAAATCCAAAGAAAGAGCATTCCAGGCCGAGAACCAGCCAGGGCAGAGGCCCTGAGGTGGGGCACTTTGGCAGGTCTCAGGAAGAGCATGAAGACCAGAGCAGTTGGAGAGGAAGAACAGAAAAAGAAGGGGTCAGAGGGGCTGTCAGGAACTGGATAAGAGCCCTATAGGCCGTGTAATGGCTTGAATTTTATTGTTGGTGTGATGTGAGCCACTAGAGGATTTAAGTAGAGGACTGACATGGCTCAATTGACCTGATTTTGCTTTTCTCTTCTTTTGTTTTCTTTTTGAGAGAAATAGCATGAGCAGGGGAGAGGAGCAGAGGGATGGAAAGAGAGAATTTTTTTTTCTCAATTAAAAAAGTTTTTTAATATTTATTTTCTAAACACAGAGAGACAGAGAGGGGCAGAGAGAGAGGGAGACATAGAATCCAAAGCAGGCTCCAGGCTCCAGGCTCTGAGCTGTCAGCACAGAGTCCGACGCAGGGCTCTAACCCATGAACTGTGAGATCATGACCTGAGCCAAAGTCAGATGCTCAACCGACTGAGCCACCCAGGCGCCCCAAGGAAGAGAATCTTAAACAGGCTCCACACTCAGTTGGCGAGAAGCCGGACACGGGGCTCGCTCCCATGACCCTGGAATCATGACCTGAGCCAAAATCAACCGACTGAGCCACTGAGGTGCCCCATTGACCCGATTTTTAAAACTGAGGTCTTCCATCTATTAGAATGGGGAAAAGAAAACACCCAAACCTGATAGTACCAAGTTGGCAAGGTGCCCAGGAATAGAAACTCTCACATGTTCCTAGTGACAATATAAAATAGTGGGAGTCCAGGACCTCCCAAGCATGAGATGGGGAAAACGTCACACAATCACAAACGCAGCTTTGCTTCTAGACATTACATTTTGCTAAAGCCACTGATCCCCTTCTTGGGGGGACGGTCTTAGAAGCAGACCTAGAGACAGAGATTCCTGTGGCTTGTTAGGGAAACGCTCCTGCGAGAACTGGATACGGGTGTGGAAGAAGACAGGAAGGAGGAAAGGGCAGACAAGAGTGCGATCTCAGGTAGAGCCTCAGCCTCAGCCTCACCCTGATCCCACTCAGAGCTGAAGAGTGTAAGTTACAGCTCAGAGTGCACATGGGAAAAGAAGGCAAGCAGGAGCCATGAGATGCTGTGCCTACCATCGCGGGGTCAGCAGTTAGAAGGATAAAGAAGTCTACTGTTTAATTTTTTAAAATGTTTTATGCCTTTGAGAGAAAGACAGACAGAGCTCAAACAGGGGGAGGGGTGAGGGGACACAGAAGCCGAAGCAGGTTCTAGGCTCTGAGCTGTCAGCACAGAGCATCACGCAGGGCTCAAACTCAAAAACCACGGGATCATGACCTCAGCCAAAGTCAGACACTTAACCAACCGAGTGACCCAGGTGGCCCTGGAAGTTTACTATTTAAAATCCTCACCTTTCAGAAGTATTTTCTTTATTCATATTCCAGGATCAACCATTTTTAAGGAACTGATCTTTGGAAAAACAATAACCATTACAACCACAATGAGAGAAACAGAACCTAAGTTAGGAAAGAACTGTTTGGCTGTACTATATGTTTCTTTTGCTTATGGCCATGTGAATTTGGACATCAAGGTCACTCGCATGCATAAAAATTCAGAAAAATTCTAAACGAAAAAATAAAAGTACAGGGACTGCTCACTGAAGCTTCAGGTGACCCCCAGGGTGGGCTGAGGGAATACAGGCTAGACACTACACTTCCCAGGTGAAATCTTACCCATCCTCCTGTGAGGTAGATACTATTTCCATATTTCAGCAAGTCTACAATGGTATCAATCAATATATACAGGATTTTGTTACCACCAAGAAAGAAAGAAATGCTCCTGCTTAAAAATAGAGCATGCCATCAGTTGTGAGATACGGCCCAGTTTCAGAGATGCGAAATATGAAAAACTGTGGATCTTAGAATCAATAAAATATGGCACTTCCCCATTTTTGCAGATGAAATCACGAGGCACCAAGAGTTAACGTTTTGTCCAAAGTTACACAGCTAATAACTACGTAAGCAGAGCCAAGCCTCAGCCTGGGTCCGTCTAACCTCAAAGCCTGGCTCGGGACCCCCTTTGGCACAATCTGCTGAGTGTTCCTGCACATCCTGAACACAGACTCTGGATGGAGCCCCTGGGGGTGTGCAGTGCTTATCCTGTAATTGATCGTCCTATACTTGTTCCACTGAGATCACCTGAGATGGTGGGTTTAGAATGGTGAAGAACTTTCCAGAAGCGCTGGGGGTATACCATAAGCCAAAGTACTAGGGTGGGAACAAGCAGGGAGCATGGGGGTAGAAATGAGCTTGACTGTGATAGAGAATGTACGCCAGGAAACCCAGAGAGATAGGAGCCAACAGACAAGATGGCCTTGAATTGGGGCCACCTGGAAAATGTTCTCAACTTCTCCCAGTTCCTCCAGGGCCCAGTTTCGGGCGTTGCCAGTTACCTAGTGCCAGATAAAAAAGCAAGTCCTTCAAGCCTCATGCTGCTCTAAAGTCAAGACCTTGCCTGCCCAGCACTGCTTTTGTTTCTGGGGGAAACTTCGCAAAGTCTAGCAATGATCAGACATCCAACTCGCTCACTCATTACCTGGGTTTGTAGCTGGACTGTTGATATTCCTGCTATGGTCCATCCTGATGTGTAGGTCTGCATTTTATTTTCCCCAATGCCTTGGGGTGAGTTTCATCAAATGTAAGAAATGGGTACTTGTCCAAATGCATGACCTTAGAACCCTTGGTCCCTGGAGAGGTTGGAGGATTTGGTATCCACAGAGTTTGAAAAAGAAGCTGACTGAATTTATTTTTGAATTCTGCTTTCACTCTCTATCATTGCAAAATCTCCACGTTAGAGGCTGCCTGGGTGGGCAGGTGTAAGTAGCAGGTATTTTGAGCATTACTCTGCCTGCCTCAACTTCCCACTATGCAGACAGACTCCGTTCATCTGAAGCCCGGGGCCTCAGAGACAGGGGGAGTGTGGTTACATCTCTGGGCTCCACTAGGATGGAGAAGGTCCCAGGGACCTCACATTCTCCCCCGACAAAGCTGGGGAGTGTATCATCCAGAACAAGCAACAGGAACCGGTTCACACTGGTTACAATGGTTAATTTTTATGTGTCAACTGGACTGGGCTATGGGACACTGAGACAGCTGTGAAAACACTATTTTCTGGTGTGTCTGCAAGGGTGTTTCCAGGAGATCAGCATTTGGTGAACTGAGTAAAGCAGAGGGTCTTCCTCGATGTGGTGGGCATCATCCAGTCTGTTGAGGGGGGAACAAAAAGAGGGAGGAAATTACTGTCTTTCTCCTTGAGCTGAAACATCCATCTTGTGGATAGACATTGGCACTCCTGGTCCTCAGGCTTTCAGACTCTCAGGAATTACATCAGCTCCCCCTGCCCCCAAGTTCCCAGGCCTTCAGATTCAGAATTATACCACCAGCTTTCCTGGTTCATGGGACTTTTTGACCCCCATAACTACATGTACCAATTCCTATAATAAATTTCTTTTTGTATTTATCTCTATATATCCATTTGGATCTGTTTCTCTGGAGAATCCTCACTAACACAGGAGCTTGGGAGAAATGGGGACTGATTGGCTCCTGCAATGCAAAGATGAAGCTAACGATCAAACCTCAGTCCAGGGAGGGACATACCTATACCACCTACTACATGCCACCTGGGACTGGAGGCCACCAGGATTCCCTTAACCCCCTCTCTGCCTCTGTTTCTCAATGTGTCAGATTCCTTCCCTCTTACTTCAGATACCAATATTCCTTCTCTCCTCACAGCAGAAGGAGGAACTGACTCACTCCACTATAGATTAAAGGACTCTGGCCCAATATGGGTCAGATGCCACCAGGAATCGGGCCACTCAGCTGTGCCAAGCAAATAGACTACATAAAAACATGGGGTTCCTGTTAGATTCGCAAGGTTAGACCAGAAAGGAAAGGGAATTCCTGGAAAAATAGGGGTGCAGATTCCAGAAAGAATTGAGAACACTGCCAAGCATGGAACCTCAGAATCCTTCTCAACACAGCACTCTAGATTGCTACTACCACTGTATTAGATTTATCATGTGAGATAAAACCACTAATCTAAACTTTAGACCTTAAATCAATAGAACATAGGGAGGGATCTTCTAGGGCCATTCTACTTGGAATCCACTAAAATAACCAAAGCTATACAAAAGGACCTTGTAGAACTATGGCCAAATGATCTGTGACAGTTTCCAGGATTTCACCAAGTTCTCGAAGTTTTCCTCCCAGCCCACAAAAACAGCTGGTACCCATCAGACATCCTCTGTCAGTAACTAGTTAATGATCACTGTATACATTAGGGGTCTGCAACCCCTAATGATGACAGTTGGGCCCCCATGGAGCAGTCTGAGTATTTTTATTTTCCTCTGTTCATAAGATTAGCATTGGAGAATTTGGCTGGCTGTCCAATGTGCCAAGACAGTTAAACAAAACCATCATGTCCGCTTGCTCACACACCTATCCTTAGCTCAGCCCTGGCAGAGCTGAAGGACACTCTCTTCATTTTTCTTTAAATTTTTTGTTAACATTCATTTATTATTGAGAGGCAGAGCATGAGCATGGAAAGGGCAGAGAGAGGGAGAGACACAGAATCTGAAGCAGGCTCCAGGCTCTGAGCTGTTAGCACAGAGCCCGACACGGGACTCGATTTCACAAACCCCAAGATCATGACCTGAGCTAAAGTCTGATGCTTATCCAACTGAGCCACCCAGGTGCCCCTCTCTTCATTTTTCTTAAGAGGCAGTGCACGTCTCTGAATGTCTTTGTTTTTATCAATGATCTCCCTGGGTTCCCTTCTGGCCAGATGTAAGGAATCCAATTTGATTAGGGGCTGATCTTGGCCTCCAAGGCAAGATGTGTCCAAGAGACTCTTGCAGGCATCAGTCTGGGTAGAGTTGATCCAGCACGTTAAGAGTGGTAGTGATGAGGACCATAAGGCAAGCTGAGGGCCAACCACAAGCTAGCACACACACCGCCCCCCACAAGGTGGGATATGTGTGATATTCCTCAGGAGCTCCTGGCTGCCCAACAACAAAGGACAGAAAACAAAGGGTTAAACCAATAAGAGTCTCCACCAGTTTACAAATATCTTAGTTCAATTACCAAAAATAAGGACAACCTTATCAATAGCCAACTCTCCAGGAACTCCCTACTGTCTTAAGAATCTCCCTCCACTAGAGGGAAAAACAACCTTAGCTTGACAATAGCTAGGCCTCCAACAATCTAGGAGTCTTCTTCAGCAGATGGAAATGCCTTTAAGAAACTTCCTCTTGGGGCGCCTGGGTGGCTCAGTCGGTTAAGCATCCGGCTTCAGCTCAGATCATGATCTCGTGGTTTGTGTGTTCGAGCCCCACATCGGGCTCTGGGCTGACAGCTCAGAGCCTGGATCCTGCTTCGGATTCTGTGCCTCCCTCTCCCTCTGCCCCTCCCCCTGCTCGTACTCTGTCTCTCTCTCTCAAAAAATAAACTAAAATTTAAAAAAAAAGAAAAAAAAAAAAAAAAGAAACTTCCTCTTGACTTTACCTCCCCCAACCCCACAGCATAGAAATAGTCACTCTTCACAACCCTGGTGCAGCTCTTTCTGTCCACTGGTCCTGTCCCTGTGCTTTAATAAAACCCGCTTTTTTGCACCAAAGACGTCTTCAAGAATTCTTTCTTGGCCACTGGCTCCAAATCCCCACCATCACCCCAAAACCCCATCAGTAGCAAGGCCGACCACGCCCATTAGGTGCCCCTCCTGGCTGTCATCTTCCTCCATCCCTGACCCCCCAACTCAGAGGGGATTTGTAGTGTAAGAAACAGAAGACACTCCCCAGGCTTACACATTCCACAGCTCCGTAATCTGAGCCCCCATCCATTCAACTCTCTCAGAAATGTGAACAGATGGCTCATGCTGGCTTTGGAGTCAAACCAACTTGGGTTCAAATCCAAACTCTACTACATACCTTGGGCCTTGGCAAGTCATTGCTCCCAGCCTCAGTTCCCTCATCTGCCAAATAAATATGTTACTTTAACGCCGCTTACCTCGAAATGGCAGAAACCCTGCCTCATCTTTTGCCTTTCAAACCCTCACCCCTCAATTCAGCCTTAGCAAGTCTCTGGTCGGTCCCTCCTTACGAGCCAAGCCTTCTGTAGGTCCTCACATCTCTTGCCAATGGCCTTCCAGCCCTAGGTAATCTCATGGCTGAACTCTTTCCTTTATTCTTCACCTTTCAGGTCTCAGCTTAGGAGTCACTTCCTCCAGGAAGCTTTATTTTGCCCTCCTCCCCTCCCCCAGCTATATCAAAGGCCCTGGCTCTGGTCCCCACAGTCCCTCATCTGTCCGCCTAGGAGCTGTCTGCCTCCCCATCAGGCTGTGAGCCCTGGGAGGCTGGGACATGGCGCCTCCTGTGTCTCTGCATTCTCAGTATCAGGCCCAGAGCAGGCACTCAGTAGATACGTCAAGCCTGTGACAAGTGACTGTCCTGGTTACTACTGCTATGTAACAAAGTACCCAACACTTACTGGCCTGCATTTACTTTATTTTTTTATTTTATTTTTTACATTTATTTATTTTTGAGAGACAGGGTGACTCAGAGCAGCAGTGGAGGAGGGGCAGAGGGAAGAGGACACAGAATCTGAAGCAGGCTTTAGGCTCTGAGCAAACGATCAGCTCAGAGCCCGATGCAGGGCTTGAACCCACAAACTGAGATCATGACCTGAGCCGAAGTCGGACGCCTAACCGACTGAGCCACCCGGGTGCCCTTGCAATTACTTTATTAGGCTCACAGATTCTGTGGGTCAGGAACTCACCCTGCGCATGGTGAGCATGGCTTTTCTTTGCTCCATGATGTCTGTGGCCTCAGCTGGGAGGATGCGAGGCTGGGAACTGAAGGTGCACCAGCCACGCCTCTGGAGGCTATGGAAACTGTTGGATGAAACTTTAGCTGAAATTTTCAACTGAACCACTTACAAGTGGCCTGTCCCTATGGCTTGGGCTTCCCTGCAGCACCGTGATCTTGGGGTGACTGAGCTGCAGCTCAGGACTCCAGTGAAAGCGTTCTAGTGAGCAAAATGGGAGCTCTGTCGCCTTTTAAGACACAGCCTCAGGGGCGCCTGGGTGGCTCAGTCGGTTAAGCTTCCGACTTGGGCTCAGGTCATGATCTCGTGGTTCGTGGATTTGAGCCCTGCGTCAGGCTCTGTGCTGACAGCTCAGAGCCTGGAGCCTGTCTTTGGACTCTGTGTCTCCCTCTCTCTGTGACCTTCCCCTGCTCACGCTGTCTCTGTCTTGCAAAAATAAATAAAAAACATTAAAAAAAAAAAGACACAGCCTCAGAAGTCACACAGAGTTCTCCCTATTGCCTTCAAAGAAGGCAAAGATGCTTTTAAAACTGTTCCAGTTTTGGGGCAAGTGGGTGGCTCAGTCAGTTGAGTGTCCCGACTTCAGCTCAGGTCATGATCTCATGGCTCATGAGTTCGAGCCCCACATTGGGTTTCTGCCGTGAGCGTGGAGCCCACTTCAAATCCTCCTTCCCTGTCCCTCCGCCCCCTCCACCCCAAAAATAAAACTTGTTCCAGTTTTTCTTCCAGCTTCGCTTAGGATGCAGGAAGCTGGAAAGAGTACCACTTCCACCTTTACAACAAGAAAAACCCAGATCACCTATGATTATACAGCTTGTCTTCTATATATCAGAGAGCTGAGGTCACAGGGCCATCAACTGGCCCCAAATCTAAAGAGACACAGGCACCTCCAAGGAAGATGAGACATGAGCCCTTGCTTACTCGGGACAGACACCAGGTGCCATAAGCAGCAGCAAGAATTCCAATAAACTTGTAACAAGCTGCCAAGGCTGAGTGTGGGCTGGTATGGGGGTGAGGATCCCCTGAGCGCAGCACACTAGTGGGAAATTTGCACACACACCCCCACAGGCTCTTCCCTGCAGACTGCACTGGGTGCTGTGAGGAGGACTGGGGTGGACAGAGAAAGCCTAGCCTGGGGTGCAAGCCTCTAGGAGGGAACACTGGAAGAAAAGCCAGAGACACTGGGGAAAGGACAGCAAGCCCTGTGGCCCTCAGTGCCCACTGCAGCTAGGAGAAGAGAACAGAAGAGAAGAGAACCAAGTCCCGGGGTCTCAGAGTGCCTGCCTGTGACTAAAGCAGAACGTAAACAACAGAGAACAACTTGCACACACACACCTTCCACCCCCAGGCTGGCAAAATCCAGTAACGGAAAGTAGCTGTCTACTGCTGGAGGAGGGCAAGAGCACCCAGGAGGAGCCTCTCTGTGCCGCAGGATTACAGGCAAAATCTAAAGCTGAGGGTGGAGCAGGACCACTGGGGGGAACTCTCCAGCTACAGGAAGCAGGGCCAGAGGGATCTGAAGGCTGTGGTGCGCTGAAGAGAATCCTTGTAACCTCAAACAAAATGGGCTCAACCCCGGTCCATGCTGATTCAACCCCATGCTAAAGACCTGGCAAAAGAACAGACATGGCCATTTACAGGCAGAAATACTCTTTACTTCTATCTCTGCTGTCCCACACAAGATATCCAGCTTTCAACAAAAAATTAGAAGACACACAAGAAGCAAGAGAAAATAACGTAGTATCAAGAGACAAATGATAGCCGACTTCTCAGCAGAAACTATGCAGAGCAGAAGATATATCTTTATTTTTTTTAATGTTTTTAAATTTATTTTTGATACAGAGAGAGACAGAGCATGAGCTGGGGAGGGGCAGAGAGAGACTAGGAGACACAGAACCGAAAGCAGGCTCCAGGCTCTGAGCTAGCTGTCAGCACAGAGCCTGACGCGGGGCTCGAACCCACGAACGTGAGATCTGACCTGAGCCGAAGCTGGAGGCTTAACCGACTGAGCCACCCAGGTGCCCCTGGAGTGACATCTTTAAAGTGTCAAAAGCAGGGGCACCTGGGCAGCTCAGTCGGCTGAGCATCCAACTTCCACTGAGGTCATGATCTCATGTTTCTTGAGTTCAAGCCCCACATAGAGCTGTCTGCTATCCCCCTCTCTCCTCTTTCCCCCTTTTGCTGCCACTCCTCCGTTTATTGTCTCAAAAGTAAGTTAACATTTATTAAAAAAAATAAAGTGCTGAAAGAAAAAAAAAAGCCCTATCAATTCAAAATTTTATGCCCAGAGAAAATATCTTTCAAAAGTAAGAAATAAATATAAGACCTCTTCACTTAAACAAAATCAGAGAATTACCAGCAGACCTGTACTGTAAGATGTGTTAAAGGAATTTCTTCAGGAAGAAGGAATGTGATACCAGAAGGAAACCTGTATCAATGCAAACAAACTAGTAGTGCTAGAAATGGTATAAATGAAGGCAAATACAAAATTGATGTGTTTGGGGGCACCTGGGTGGCTAAGTCAGTTAAGCATCCGACTCTTGATTTTGGGTGAGGTCATGATTTCACAGTTGTGAGATCAAGCCCACATCAGGCTCCACGCTGGGCATAGCGCCTGTTTGGGATTCTCAGTCACCCTCTTCCTCTGCTCCTTCTCTGCTCTCTTGCACACATGCTCTCATGATCTTTCTCTCAGCAAATAAGATAGATGATAGATAGATAGTTTTAAGTACAGCCTGGGGACGGGGGTGCCTGGGAGGCTCAGTCAGTCAAGTGTCCAACTTCAGCTCAGGTCACAACCTCGTGGTTGCAAGTTTGAGCCCCCACATCAGGCTCTGTGATGACAGTTCAGAGCCTGAAGTCTGCTTCAGATTCTGTGTCTCCCTCTTGCTCTGCCCTTCCCCTGCTTGTACTCTCTCTCCCTCTCTCTCTCTCAAAAATAAATGAACATTAAAAAAAAATTTTTTTTAAGTACAGCATGGGGAATATAGTCAATAAGATTGTAATGACTTTGAATAGTGACAGGTGGTAACTACACTTACTGTGATGAGTATTTTGTAATGTAATAATTGCTGAATCACCATATTGTACAGCTGAAACCAGTATGTCAATGATATTTCAATTAAAAATACAAATAAGACAATAAAATTTGTTCCACATTTTTAATTATTCTAAAAGATATTTGACTGTCTAAAGCAAAAGAGTGGAAACAGATTGTGTGTTTGTAGTAGTCGTAAAAATAAAACGCACGTCATATAACACAAAGGATGGCGGGAAAGAGTTAAGAGCCCATTGTTGTCAGGCCTTTACACACATAAAGAAGTATAATATTATCAGGAAGTAGACTCTGCCAAATTAAAGATGCATAATGTCAACCCTCAGACAACCACTAAAGCCACCAGAGTCTCAGCAGGTATTTATTTAGCATCTACCATGTGCCAGATTCCAGGCCAGTCCTGTGGATGAAGGACACTCAGGGAACTCACAGGTGGAGGATCCTGTGGGTCTGTGGTGACAAGCACCTGACACAGAAGTAGCACAGAGGAGACATCAGGGAATGTGGATTTCTCAGTAGTTTGTCCCACACTCTTACCCCTTCATCCGGTCTGGGGTCTGCAGGTTATGTAGTATGGACAGAAGGACTGATGTCACAGTGTTAAGTATGCCTTCTCCCTGTTGCTTCAGAATCAGCCAGGGGACCCAGGTCAGAAGACAAATAGGTATCAAACTCCTTCCTTAAGATAGCCACCAAGGGGCATCTGGGTGGCTCAGTTGGTTGAGCATCCGGCTTCAGCTCAGGTCATGATTTCGCAGTTCAGGGGTTCGAGCCCTGCATCGCGCTCTGTGCTGACAGCTAGCCTACAGCCCGGAGCCTGTCTTCAGATTCTGTGTCTCCCTCTCTCTCTGACCCTCCCCTGCTTACGCTGTTTCTCTCTCTCAAAAATAAATTTAAAAACATAAAAAATTAAAAAAAAATAGTCACCAAGATAGAGAAGCGGATACCTTGGGACCTATTAAGGGGCAGCCAGACTGGCATTTTTGCCTCCCAGGTGTCCTTCCCTGAATACGCAGGTGATAGAGGGGGCAGTCTTTGGAGATGGGTGTTCTGTCCGAGGAGGAAGGGGTGGAAGGTCCCATGGCTTTCCCTCTTCTGGGAAGGTAGAGGGACTCCCACTCCCCCAGTTCAAGCCAAATGAAGGGGGCTCCACGAGAACTCTCAGAAGTTAGAGGTGCCATTTAGGAGGACAGACCAGCACCTTATCCGGTTAGGTGTTTGTGTTGGCTCACCCATTCCTGGTGACTCTTAGTGGGAGAAGATCCGGGGAGGGATGACCAGGCGGAGAGTAGAGACGTAAGGTTGTGTGAGGTTTCTGGAATCCAAGAAGGCACCATGGAAAGGAGCCATCTTTCTGCCCCTCCACCAAAGAGGGCTGCTAGCCAGGTGAGGGGACCCGGAGCACAAAGAGGTAGGGAAGGGGAGCAGTGGGGGTGAAGAAAGCCAAGTCAGTCAGAGCAGCTTTGGGATTGTGTCCACAGGACGTCCACCTGCACCGTGTGATAGCCACCATTTGGGCACCAATGACACAGAAGTCAGGGATGGCCTGAGAAATAGCATTGGCCATTATGAGGGAGTCACAACAGGAAGCTCTTAGGTGAGATACCCTTTCTCTGTCTTCTTCCTCCTCCTGCCCAACTCACATCCTCTCCCCACACTCCCTCTCAGGCCTGGCAAGCCCCATTAACTCAGAGACGAGATAGGGTTTTACAAATTTAAAAAAAATTTTTAATGTTTATTTTTGAGGGAGAGAGAGTGGACAAGTCGGAGAAGGATCGAGAAATGGTGAGCACAGAGGATCTGAGACTCTGTGCTGACAGCAGAGATCCCAATGCGGGGCTTAAACTCACAAACTGTGAGATCATGACTGAGCTGAAACCAAGAGTCGGACGTTTAACTGATGGAGACACCCAGGCACCCCCAGATGGGGTTTTAGATCAGGCCAGATTGGTCCAGATGCCCTCATCTTCCAAAGTGACCTGCAGTCATGGGACCTGCCGGGGGCAGTGTGAAGGGGCCAAGAAGCACAGGTCCACAGAGCACAGCTGCGAGCGGCCAGTGCGAAAGGATACAGCTAACTCAGTACCCAGATGAGCTCAGACTGTCTAATAAACCAGAAACACGGAGAAGCAAAGCTGAAGCAAGAGTGTTCACTTCTAAATCCATTTCTCTTATTTGCTTTGAAATCTCCTATTCCCCATTATGGCTCTGTTTAAAGACATAGCTTCCAAAGGGTCAGGAGAGAGTTGCTATTATGAGTTGAACTGTGTCCCCTGCAAAAAAAGATATGCTAAACAATGAGGGAGCAAAGGCAAGCTGATACTCTGCAGCCCCCCCCCCCCCCACGCCAGGTGGGATTTGTGTGATACTCCTCAGGCCCTCCTGGCTCCCCAAGAACAAAAGGACAGAAAACAATGGGTTAAACTGATAAGAGTCTCCACCTGTTTACAAATATGTTAGTACGGTTACAAGAAAAGGGCAATCTTCTGGAACCTGGGTTGACTTCAGCTCAGGTTATGATCTCATGGTTTGTGGGTTTGAGCCCTGTGTCGGGCTCTGTGCTGACAGCTCAGAGGCTGGAGCGTGCTTTGGATTCTGGGTCTCCCTCTCTCTCTGACCCTCCCCTGCTCGCACTGTCTCTCTGTCTCTCAAAAATAAACAAAAGACATAAAAAAATATATATATATCATTAAAATTCGCTTTTTTGCACCAAAGATGTCTTCAAAAACTCTTTCTTGGCCACTGGCTTCAAACCCCCCCCCACCACTCTAAAACCCCATTATTGGAGTCCTAACCCCCAAGCATGTTGAAATGTGACTTTGTTTGGAAAGAGGGTCCTTGAAGATGTAATTAAGAGGAAGTCACTGGAGGACGGTGGGCTCCTAATCGAATGTGAGTGTGTCCCTGGGAGCCCAAGGTGCTTGTTAGCTCTGCCTGGAGTGGTCAGCTGTGCCTGGCGGGGCCACTGGATTTGTGACTCGAGGATGTGTCGCCCAAACCTACCATTTGTACAAAGGGGAGAGCATGGGGGACATTGAAGACTATGTATTGGTTTTGCTTACATTTACATAAATTCTGTAAGGAGACACAAGGAACTAAGAAAATGTGGCGGGTGATGGGAAGTGGACAGTCGACAGATACGTGGAAGTAGTTTGTAATCATGTGACTTTGGAGTGTTTTTCCCAGCACCACTTAGCAATTCTCCAATCTCTGTGGACACTGACTGGGTGTCCGGCAATTTAGCTCAGCTCTGAGCTGGAGACAGCAGCAGGTCGGATCCCACAGGTTGAGGGCTTGGTCCCACAAGACTTCTCCCTGCTTCAGCTATACATAGGAAGTTCCCACAACTCCCTCCTTGCGTTCAATGAATTTGCTAGAGTGGCTCAGAGAAACATTTGCTCACATCTACCAGTTTACTACGAAGGATATTATAAAGGATAGAGATGATGAGCCAGATGAAGGAATACTAAGAGTATGGTCTGGAAGGGTCCTGAGCTCAAGAGCGTCTGTCCCCAAAACTGGGATGTGTCCACCTTCTGGAGGATACGTTCACCAACTTGGAAGCTCATCAAATTGATTTGTTCAACCACTCTAAGAAAAACGAGACTCCAGACCCTGTGTTGATCTGGCAGCCACACTGCAGGCTCTGGAGGGGAGGGGGCTCACGTGGCCCCACAGCTGGGGTGCAGTCGTGTTCCTAAGATGGACCTTCTAGAAATATATATGTGCACACACGTAGTTATTCGTAAGCTCTCTTAGTGGTTGCTACTTCTGCAATCAGCCACGTTCAATGGGTTCTTGGGCAGTGAGAGCCCTCTTCATGGAAGTTTGCAGTTGTGCCCTTGACATTGCAGCCGCACCTACAGCCACCTCCTAGAGAGGTGTGAGCATGAGGGGCTGAGGCAACCCTCCTGCAGAGGTGTCCAAGGCTTTCTCTGCCATGAATGCCAAGCAGTTTGGGCGGGGGAACCAGCTCTTTAAAATTCTTGCACCGTGAGAGGGCGCCTGGGTGGCTCAGTCCGTTAAGTGGCAGACTTCAGCTCAGGTCACGATCTCCTGGTCCCAGTTTGAGCCCTGCTGACAGCTCAGAGCCTGGGGCCTGCTTCAGATTCTGTGTCTCTGTCTCTCTATGCCCCTCCCCCTTCTCAAAAATTAATAAAGATTAAAAAATTTTTTCTTTTAATTCTTGCACCATGAGGAGCCCTGGCAGGGCTCCTGGCACCATCAGAGTGGGATCAGCCAACAGGGACCCAGAACCATGTCTTTCTGCCTCGTTTCTGCCCAGCAGCAGCCTCCCCCTCCCCAAACTGCGCTGTGCCAAATCTGCCGTCTGGGAAGTGGAGATGTGTTTCTAGAAGTTACCTGTGGAACTTCAGGTTTGCAAAGCCTTTGACTCGGGGCCTGGGCGATTCCAAGGCCAGTGTGACCTGCCAGGGTCTCCTGAGCTGCATTTGCTCAAGCATGCTAGGCACTTGGTCCACATCCTTGTTTTGTAAGAAGGGAACTTACCGGAATTCCTGAACCAGACCCTGCCGGCAGCCATCCTCCTCGGGGCCGGCGGCCCCTTCTGCGCCTCTGCGCGGGCCGGGGGTGCGGGCCAGACCCCACGGAACACCACCCTGCAAGCTTCTAGGGAGCGTCTCTTCTGTTTTTGAAGAATTTCTCTTCTGGCGCTTGTACTTCCTTAGCAGCTGTTGTCAGTGCAGTTTTCCCTTTCTATTTATTTGCACCTTAAAGTTAAAAATTAAATATTAGCCTAAAAAAATTGACTTGTTTAAGAAATATGATAGAGCTTTGCTTCTAGTCCCAACCCCTTCCCAGAGGTCGGTGGGCGGAGCTGAGAGATTCAACCCTCTAATCACCAGGTCTTCCAGGTGACCAGCCCCACCCTGCGGAACATTCCAATTAGTGACTTCATTAACATAACAAACTCAGGTGTGGCTGAAAGAGGCTTGTTTGGAATAATAGAAGACATCTTTACCTCTCTTATCATTACGCAAATTCTAAACATTAGCAGACAGCCTCTCTTTGCTGTCCCGTCCACTGCTCCTTTGCAGTGTATTCAATAAATTTCCATCTCCTTTAAGAAAGAAAGAAAGGAAAGAAAGAAAGGAAGGAAGAAAGTTTTAGGAGCTCTGTGTCAGCAACTGAATGAGAACCAAATATATATTTCTTATTATAAATCATAATATCACAATAATCTATTCTAAAAAAAATAGAATCATAGCAAGAGCACAGACGATGAGGGCACCTGGGTGGCTCAGTCAGTTGGTTAAACACGTCTGCCTCTCGATTTTGGCTCTGGTCATGATTCCAGAGTCGTGGGTAAAGCCTTGTATTGGGCTCCATGCTAAGCATGGAGCCTGCGTAGGATTCTCTCTCTCTCTTAAAAAAAAAAAAAAAAGTACAGAGGATGAGGTCAGCAAGGCTGAGTTGGCTGTTTATTTTGCAGGCAGTAGAAAGCCATAGAAGGATATAAAAGCAGGAAGCAGGAGGTAGAGACATATGTGAAATGACCAGACTTGTAACAGCCAGTGTGGAGGGTGGTTTATGGGGGGCAAGGCCAGAGCTAGGAGACCAGCATCAAGAAGGCAGGTGTGGTCATCCAAGCAAAATGCATGGCCACTGATCAAGGCAGAGATCCAGGGCAGGTGGGGAGAGTTGGTGCGGTGGAGGGACAGTCAGGGAGGGAGATACTGAGGAGAATCAGGTGGTAGGAAATCAGAAGGCGGGGCTAAGGGGGCCGCCTCTGCGGGACCGGGAGGTGTCAGCCAGCTCCCTTCCCTTCAGAAGAGATGTAGACGTCAAACTCCGCCTAGCCGTGCTGGCCCCTGATAAATCCCTACTCCCTCTCCGGGGGCCAGTCATTATTCTTCCTGTGCGCACCCCCTTAATTGCTGAGGGAGACTGCCCTCTTGCCACGCTGACAAATGCCTGTCTGAACGAGAGCTGGGGGAGGGAGGGACCAGGACAGATGGTTCTGTTCAGCTTCCCCGCACTCAGTTCCCCAGGCCCTGCCGCTCCGTAAGCTCTGGGAACCAACAAAACTCGGCGCTTAATGAGGCCGCCCAGTCATCCATCATGCAAGGGCAGTGTACTGAGACACTGAGACGCGGGAAAGTCCAGCAGCGGAGATCCAGGCCAGGGGCTCTGAGAGCAGGGGGTGGGGCGTGCTCAGCAGGAGGAACGTGGGCTCGGTGCAGTTGAATCTGCAAATCACCACACCTCTCTGAGCTACGATTTCTTCCCCTAAACGAGGATAACCCTCAGTGTGGCGGACATTACAAGTTACTAGCTCCATACAGACTTGCTCTACTACCTTACTAAGAGCACCACAATTGTTTCATGGCGGGAAGGAAAGGTACCACCAAAAAACCCACTCTTCCAGGGGTGCCTGGGTGGCTCAATCGGTTAAGCCTCTGACGTCGGCTTAGGTCATGATCTCACTGTTTGTGGGTTTAAGCCCTGTGTCGTCGGGCTCTGTGCTGACAGCTCAGAGCCTGGAGCCTGCTTCATATTCTGTGTCTCCCTCTCTCTGCCCCTCTTCTGATCATTCTGTCTCTCAAAAAATAAATGTTAAAAAAATTTTTTAAAAAAAACCGTTCTTCCAGCTTTTCTTTACTGCTTGCGGTTGCCATGTGACCACATTCTGGACAGAAGCTATGGGGGTATTTTAAAAAAATGTTTTTTTAACATTTATTCATTTTTGAGAGACAGAGTGTGAGTAGGAGAGGGGCTGAGAGAGAGGGAGACAGAATCTGAAGAAGGATCCAGGCTCTGAGCTGTCAGCACAGAGTCTGATGCAGGGCTCAAACCCTACAACCCTGCGAGAAATCATGACCTGCGCTGAAATCAGAGGCTTAGCACTCTGAGCCACCCAGGCGCCCCATATGGCGATATTTCAAAGATGAGATGCCTACAAGAAAATCAGAGTTGCCCAAGCCCCTCACAGCCTCATGGAACCACCATAGCAGCTTGGGGCTGCTGTCTCTGGACTTCTGGTTAGAAACAGGTGGGGGGTTAATGCCTCTGTGAGCACAGAAGATGAGGTTCTAGACCCTGTAAGTGGCTGGGAGCTAGAGCTAGGCTGCCTACATAAAGGAGAAGTTAGACTTGAGGCATTTCTGGGACTCCTGGGTGGCATAGTCAGTTAAGTGTCTGACTCTTGATCTCAGTCCAGGTTATGATCTCACAGTTTGGGAGTTTGAGTCCCGTATCCGGATCTGTGCTGATGGCATGAAGCCTGCTTGGAATTCTGTCTCTCCTCTCTGTTCCTCCCCCAGCCTGTGCTCTCTCTCTCTCTCTGTCTCTCTCTCTCTGTCTCTCTCAAAATAAATAAATACACTTAAAAAAAATTTTTTTTTAATTTTTATTATTGAGACAGAGAGAGACAGAGCGTGAGCGGGGAAGGGCAGAGAGAGGAGACCGGAATCGGAAGCAGGCTCCAGGCTCTGAGCTGTTAGCACAGAGCCCGATGCGGGGCTTGAACCCACAAACGTGAGATCATGACCTGAGCCGAAGTCAGAGGCCCAACCGACTGAGCCACCCAGGTACCCCTTAAAATTTTTTTAAATTATAAAGTTTAAAAAATTTTTTTAATGTTTTATTTATTTTTGAGACAGAGAGAGAGAGAGCGTGAGCAGGGGAGGGTCAGAGAGAGGGGGAGACACAGAATCTGAAGACAGGCTCCAGGCTCTGAGCTAGCTGTCAGCACAGAACCTGACGCGGGGCTTGAACCCTTAAACCACGAGATCATGACCTGAGCCGAAGCCAGCCGCTCACCCAACTGAGCCACCCAGCTGCGCCAAATTATAAATAAACATTTTTAAAAAGATGAAATGAGGGGCACCTGGGTGGGTGGCTCAGTCGGTTAAGTATCCAACTTCGGCTGAGGTCATGATGTCGCGGTTCATGAGCTCAAGCCCCCCTTCCGGCTCTGTGCTGATGGCTCTGAGCCCGCAGCCTGCTTCAGATTCTGTCTCCCTCTCTCTCTGTCCCTCCCCCGCTCACCCTCTGTCTCTCTCTTTCAAAAATATGGAAACATTAAAAAAATTTTTTTTAGGAAATAAGCTATTTCTTCTTCGAATGGAGACTGGATAAAAACTGAAAACTGCCCAATACCCCTGAACGGCGGCCCGGAAGTGGGTCCCCTAGCCTAGGCCATGGAAGGAAAAAAAAGTCATCCAAAATAAACCAGAATTAAAATAAACTCAGTAGATGGGTTTGACAAGAGTCTAGACTAACTGTTGCCTAGGAATCTAGATATTCTGAGGCCGTTGCCCAGAGTAAAACATGCAGAGAAACAAAGATGTAAAATAAAAACAGAAGATAAGATGGAGGATGAAATGAGATGGTCTATCATACATCTGATAGGAATCCCAATAAAAGACAATAAAGAGAACACAGGAAAGGCAATATATGAAAATCTAATATATAAGAATTTTCCAGAATTAAAGAGACATCTAAGTCCTCATAGAGTTCAAAGTGGGATAAATAAAAACAAATCCACGCTTTTGCAGTAAACAACAGTAAGAATATAAGTAAAATCTTTAAAACTGCTGGGGGGCCGGGGGGGAAGTTCCCTTTTAAGAAACAATCCATTAAAGGAGCAGACTTGGAATCAGAAGAGTAGAATAATATCTCCAATCACAGTGAAAAAATACTTATCAGCCTAGAATTCTTTACTTAACTAAACTGTATTACAGAGTAAGACCCAAAGTAAAGATCCTTCCAGACATCAAGATTAAGAGGGTTCAGGGGCACCTGGTTGGCTTGGTAAGCAGAGCATGTGACCATTGATCTCAGGCTTGTGGGTTTGAGCCCCACGTTGGGTGTAGAGATTACTAAAAATAAATAAATAAATAAAAGATTAATAGAGTTTATTTACTACTCGCAGGCCGCAACTGAACAAAGTATTAAAAAGTCCACTTCAACAAGAAGGAAATGAACTCATAAGGGAGAAATGGAATCCAAGGTATAATAGTCATCAAAGCTTTTGGCAAAACATGATGAAAAAATCTTTAAAAGTTTTCATGGCAAAAAATAATACTGAAGGGACACCTGGCTGGCTCAGCCCAAAGAACATCTGACTCTTAATCTTGGAGTCGTGAGTTCAAACTCCACACTGGATATAGAGATTACTTCAAAACAAAACAAAAAATTAAAACAGATTTCAAACATAAGATGGAGCTAAAATCATACACAATAATAACAAAGGGGTTAGGAAAAGGACATTCAGAAGGAAAGCAATGCATTCTGAGATTTTTTTTCTTTTTCCTTTTTTTAATGTTTATTTATTTTTTGCAATACTGTTTTTTAATTTTTAATTTAATTTAATTTTATTTTTAAGCAAGTGTCGTTGGATAGGTTCCTTGTTTTTTTTTTTAATTTTTTATTTATTTTTATTTGATACATAATAAATATTTATATTTATTTATTTTTGATACAGAGAGAGAGGGGGAGGGGCAGAGAGAGAAGGAGACACAGAACCAGAAGCAGGCTCCAGGCTCTGAGCTAGCTGTCAGCACAGAGCCCGATGCGGGGCTCGAACCCACAAACGTGAGATCTGCCCTGAGCCGAAGTCAGAGGTTTAACCAACTGAGCCACCCAGGCGCCCCTATTTTTTATTTTTTTAATAATAGTTTATGTAACACCCAGTGCTTCTCCCCACAAGTGCCCCTCCTCCATGACCATCACCCCTTCCTCCCTCCACCTCCCCCTTCAACCCTCCGTTCATTTTCAGTATTCAACAGTCTCTCATGATTTGTGTCCCTCTCTCTCCTCAACTCTCTTTCCTCCTTCCCCTCCCTATGGTCCTCTATTAGATTTCTCCTGTTAGACCTATGAGTGAAAACATATGGTATCTCCCCTTCTCTGCCTGACTTATTTCACTTAGCATGACACCCTCAAGGTCCATCCACTTTGCTACAAATGGCCAGATTTCATTCTTTCTCATTGCCATGTAATACTCCATTGTGTATATATACTACATCTTCTTGATCTACTCATCAGGTGATGGACATTTAGGCTCTTTCCATGATTTGGCTATTGTAGAAAGTACCGCTATGAACATTGGGGTACATGTGCATCAGCACTTCTGTATCCTTTGGGTAGATCCCCAGCAGTGCTATTGCTGGGTCATAGGGGAGTTCTATGGATAGTTTTTTGAGGAACCTCCACACTGTTTTCCAGAGTGGCTGCACCAGTTTACATTCCCACCAACAATGCAGGAGGGTGCCCATTTCTCTATAATGTTTATTTATTTTTGAGAGAGAGAGTGCAAGCAGAGGAGTGGCAGAAAGAGAGGGAGACAGAATCCAAAGCAAGTTCTTTGCTATCAGCACAGAATCCAACAAGGGGTTCAAATAAGATCATGACCTGAGCCAAAGTTGAATGCTTAACCAAATGGGCCACTCAGGTGCCTACCCTGAGCTTTTTTTCTTAACAACTTTAGATTTTGTTAGAAATCTATACAGTTAAATATAAGTATGAAATTCAAGTATAGCTTCTGTGACGTTTAAATGGATTGAAATTGAAGATGGCCACAAATCTTTTGTCACTCATCCCATTGCACCACTTCGATCTGCGCTAGCCTTATGACCTGTTTTGTCCAAAAGAATAAAGTGATGCTGTGTATCTTCCAAGGCTGGGCCTTAAGATACCCACAGCTTATGACTTCAGTTATTGGAATGTTCCTTCTTGAAATCCAGCCACCATACTGTGAGAAAGTTCAAGCAGCTACATGGAAAGGCAAGAGAGAAGAACCAAGGCACCCTACCAACAGCCCCAATAACCCCCCAGCTAGCAGCCAGCATGAATTGCCAGTGGTGTTAGGGGAGCCTTTTTTAAGACCTGTTAGCTCTCTCAATGGCCCAGCCACATGAAGCAGAACAAATAATAAAACGAAGTTTGTTTTAAGCCATTCAGGTGGCATTTGTCATGCTGCAAAACATACCTGAAACCAAATAAAAATAATATTTATACCTTCCAAATAAATAGATGAAATTAGCTAAAGAAAATGTGATCAATCCAGTGGTGCCTGGCTGGCTCAGTCAGAAGAGCATGGGACTCTTGAGCTCAGGGTTGTAAGTTCAAACCCCACGCTGGGTGTAGGAGAGTTATTTTATTTATTTAAAAAAATAAATAAACAAAAACTTGAGGAAAGAAAGAAAACTAAAACTCAGTCAATCTAAAGGAAACTCTAAGGAAGAAAAAATTAAGAAAGCAAAGAAGAGGGGACACCTGGGTGGCTTCAGTTAAGCATCTGACTCTTGATTTCAGCTCAGGTCATGATCTCATGATTTGTGAGTTCAAGCCCCATGTCAGGTTCCGTGCTGACAGTGCAGAGCCTGCTTGGGATTCTCTCTCCCTCTCTCTCTGCCCCTCCCCCGATTGTGCTCTCTTTCTCTCTCTCTCTCAAAAAAAAAAAAAAAAGAAAAGAAAAGAAGAGGCAAAGAAGAGAAGCTTCTCACAGTCCCATGTTACCTCTCACAAATGGCCTTTCTGGAAAAGTAATGACGTTTTGGGTCTTTCTTTGACTTCAGGGGGACCTTGATCCTCCTGGTTTTCAGAGAGGCAAGGCCCGGCTGTGAAGATGGCATGTGAGGAGTGAGCATGTTTGTGTCCTTTCTCTGCTACCCCCTGGGCTCCCGGCTGCTGGCCACAGCTCTGCCTGAGCCATTGAAACCCTCTGGTCTAATTAAAAAATAAAACCAAAGAAAGAAAAGAAACTTTTTATTACACTTTTCTAATGGTGGAAAATAGTTTCAGGCATAAAAAAGCATTCAGCTGGCTACTTCCCAGGCGTCAAAAATTAACAGCCACTACATTTTATTCTGAGGAATTAATGGAAAATTTTACATGGTGGTGTAAAATGTAGGGGACAAGATGAAGGACACGATTCTTCACTGAAGTGCTCACTCCCTCACTGCAGCAAACACACTGGTCGACCACCTGCTCGGAGCAGGAGCTGTAGGCTCCCGGGGACACCGGGTGGCTCGTGTGGGGCCTGAAGGGTAGGCACAAGTCTGCAGCCCTCAGGGGCCCCAGCATGGGACAACCTCTGTGGCTCTGCCCCTTCCATTACTCAGCTCCCACCCCTGGCAGCCTACCTGGCCCCTCCTGCTGCCTCTTGCGCCCCTGTCCCAGCAGATGGCTCTGGCCAGCCTCCTCCTCTGGGATCCACCTGCCACAGTCTCCTCTGTCAGCCTTCCTGGCCCACCCATGTCTGGTCCAGGGCTGAAAGGCTGTGTAAGCAGAGCCCATGACTTGGTAGAGGCTCCCATCGGCCCTTCTGGGGGGCCCCATGTCTGCAAATGCTCCCTTTGGAGGTCCCTCTCCTCCCTCAAAGGGAGGAGACAATCCCCTCCCTGCACTCCCTCCCCCATGGCAGAAAACTTGCCCTCCAGCACTTCTCTCCTCTCTGTCTCTCTTGGTTCTCTACTTCTAGAGACAGGACAAGCGGCTGGGGCTGGGCGTGGGGCTGGGCGTTACAACTGGGATAATGGAAATTGCTGGATTGTCTTTTTTTTTGTTGTTTTTTATTTATTTCTGAGAGACAGAGAGAGACAGCATGAGCAGGGGAGGGTCAGAGAGAGAGGGAGACACAGAATCTGAAGCAGGCTCCAGGCTCTGAGCTAGCTGTCAGCACAGATACTGACACAGGGCTCGAACCCACGAACCCTGAGATCATGACCTGAGCCAAAGCCAGACACTTAACCGACTGAACCACCCAGGCGCCCCTGGATTATCTTTTATAAGCCTTGAAGGGTGCGTCT
Source organism: Helogale parvula (assembly GCA_004023845.1). Classification (NCBI taxonomy): domain Eukaryota; kingdom Metazoa; phylum Chordata; class Mammalia; order Carnivora; family Herpestidae; genus Helogale; species Helogale parvula. Next base: position 174,737 of record PJEM01002624.1, on the reverse strand, counting down.
GGCCCCAGTTTTAACTGAGCTCTTTAGAATGTGGGGTCCTTGGGGCTCCTGGCTGGCCCCGTCAGTAGAGCATATGACTCTTGATCTCGGGATTGTGAGTTCAAGCCCATGTCGCGCGCAGAGCTTACTTTAAAAAAAAATGTGGGATACTTGAAGCTTTTGGCTATAGTTTTGGCCTCGGTCATCATTGCCGGGGCAACAAGAAACTGCTCTTTTCCACCTTCTGTTATGCGTGTAAAGTGTTCACAGCTCCCTTACCTGTAATTGTGAAGAACTGGAAACAATGCCAGTGCTCTCAGCAGCAGGGAAGGCTTACAGACTCCAAGAGAGTAGGGAGATCATCTGCCTTATTCATGGTTACACCTCCAGCGCCTCCCAGGGGGCCTGACGCAGTATGTGCTCAGGAACCAGCTGTGGGGAAAAAGAAAGGGACAGAGGGAGGAAAGAACGGATGGAGAGAGAGAAAAAAAGAAAGAAGTGACTTTGAAAGAGTCTTCTAGAATCTCAGAAAGCAAACCCGCTCTCCTTCAGCCGGGTGCAGAAGATGCACTTTTGGGGGGCTGTTTCTGTTCATTTTCAAAACTTCCATCAAATGACTCCAAAATTCAATTCCCTCTTGAACGTTTTTCTTCTTTCATTTTCATCATCCCCCGCCTTGTTAACACTCAGTGTTGAGTTTCCCGTTTGGAACGGTTGATTGAATTGTGGCTCTGGGGACTCGCAACAGTCATTTCAGACACTTAGAGTTCCAATCACGCCACCGCCACACCAGCCCCGCCTTTAGCGCCACAGAAACCGTCTCTTATGAGAGCCGATTATATCTTTACAGCCCAGAACGCCACGCTCTAAAACATGGGCTGTAAAAATTCTCCGTGGCTAATGTATGAAAATATAAAAATGGCTATTTAATGGGAGAAGGCTGATTGGAAAAATCCATGTGCTGGGGAAGTCCCGTGGCTGACATCATACAGGGCTCACCTGTGCAGGAGCCAAACTGTCCAATCCTCAGGGCTCCTGCAGGCTCCCCGGTTCTCTTGAGCAGGGGTGGCAGCTTGGGGAGACAGACAGAGGGAGGCACGTCATTTTGGGCATTTCCTGTGTGCCAGGCACTGGGCTAGGCCCAGTCTCATGGAACCCTGAGCAACTTCAGGAGGTGGGATTTATTATCACCCTTTCGCAGAAGGGGCTTCTATGCTCTCTCAAAGAACGGAGGGGAGTTAGCTGGGGGGAAGAAGGACACCCTGGAAAGGAATTCCATGAGGAGGGAACAGCATGTGCCAAGGCAGGAAGCAATAACAGAATAGAAGGAAAATTTTTTTTTAATTTTTTTAATGTTTTATTTTTTATTTATTTTTTTTTTTTGAGAGACAGAGAGAGACAGCGTGATCAGGGTAAGGTCAGAGAAAGAGGAAGACACAGAATCTGAAGCAGGCTCCAGGCTCTGAGCTAGCAGTCAGCACAGAGCCCAATGTGGGGCTCAAACCCACGAACCGTGAGATCATGACCTGAGCTGAAGCCGGCCACTTAACCGACTGAGCCACCCAGGCGCCCCAATAAACAGGTAAAAGCAGTTTGGTATTGCTGAAGCATAAAGTGCCAGCAGGAAGAGACAAAGGATGAGGCTGGAGGAGGGAGCAGGAATCAAGTCACACAGAGTTTGGAGTACCTTGCTGAGTGGGGAAGGGACTGGGAGGCACGAGCCAGAAGTCAGGAGATGAAGGATGGAGGCATGTGTCATAAAGACAAAGTCAGCAGGAATGGGTGACTGACTGGATGTCCATGGAGGCTGAGGGGAGGAAGGACCCAAGGATGAATGGGAGAGTCCAGTCTCCAGGGCTGCTGGGGGGGCTGCCTCTGACTCGGGTACCCGCAGGGGGCACAGGTCAGGGGAAAGCTGCTGTGTTGCACCTTGGATGCCTGTGTTCATGGTACTTACAGGGCGTGAGCCCAGGATGAGAGGGTCTGCCTCAGACGTGGGTCTGGGCCCAATGTAGAGGCACAGCAGTCAGTTGTCAGTTTGGTGATGATCCCTAAAGCCACAGAGCACAGGGGCTCACCTAAGACAGTGAGGGCAGGAGGCTGCAAATGAGCAGCCATGGACTTCATTTGTCCTGCACACAAGTTCAGTTTGGCCTGCACGGTGTTTTAAAAAGCTTTGAGCCGATGTTTAAAAATTATGCTCACTTGGGGCGCCTGGGTGACTCAGTCTGTTAAGAGTCCTGCTTTTGGTTTTGGCTGGGGTCATGATCTCATGGTGTGTGGGTTTGAGCCTCGCTTGGAACTTGCTTGGGATTCTCTTTCTCTCCCTCTCTCTCTGCCCCTCCTTTGCTCCCTCTCTTTCAAAATAAAAAAGTAAAAACTTTTAAAAAAATGTTAAAAATTATGCTTACTTAAAATACAAACCTCTGGCTTCTCTTGGAAAATCAGAAGATCTGACAACGTGGATTAGAGAAGAACTATTGCTGAGAAGTAGCTAAGAAGGGGTTGCCCCTCCGCAGGCACGTGCATCGTTTCCCACAGTCCCCACTGCTCCCCACTGTCTCACAGAGCCAAGGCTAAGAAGTTCCGTTGTCAGTTCTCATTGCACTTGCACTATGTCCCACGCCTCTGTCATATAAAGTGTAGTTGCCCAGAGTCAGAGTTGCTGTTTTTCAAGGAAAGTGTAAATCTTTGTAGATGCCAAGCCAATGCCCTTGCCCTTAATATGCAAAGCAAGTCTGTGTCAAAAGCTTGGCCCAGGTCAGCCCTCTTCTCTCATTCATGAGATCCAACGGCAATCCCTGATCTAGAGGGACACATGAGACAGAGAGAGAGAGAGAGATCAGACATGGGAAGCGACATAGGATGTGCATGGGGAGAGACTTTTAAGGACAGAGTGATCAGCAGCATTTAAGTTGAAGGTGAATCTGATAAGGCATGACGTGTTTGTGACACATAGGGCCACACACGCACCTCTAGAGAATGCACGCAGACACGTGCACAGAGACACGCGTGTGCACTCACACATGCAGGCACATGGATACACGCTCCCAGACACAAACACAGGCCAACGGGCACATGCGTGTTCACAGAGCTGCCCGAATCCGTGCACCCTCCCAGGGATCCAGGCTCACACCTAATGAAGCCCTGGCAGTTCCAAACCAGCAATTCGTAACTAAATAAATATGATAAACAGTCCCCCTCCAGATGGCTCTGCGTGCACACCCACTCCTCCCGCTCGGAGGGATGGCACATCCTGTGCCAATAAATCCTCCTGTTTGAAAACATTTGCCTTCTTAATTGGCCCGTTTACGGGTAAAATATGTTTCTGGGGAGTGCTCTGCCAGAATAGGGACGTCAAGATGCCCACTCACCCAGGGCTCAGCCCAGAGACAGGTTTCAGGACTGCTGGCACCAGAGAGATCCCGCTTGACCCAGCCGCAGAGATGAGACCCAGGGGGGAGGGTCTCCGTACTGCCAGGGCAGGCTCCCCCACTGGCTTTTTCTTCCTGAGTGCACGCACCACTAAGGTGCCTGGAAGAATCCTGCTCACACTCCCATTTCTCTGATAGCATGTCTGTGAGGTGTGAGAACTATGACAGGCCCCCTAGAGACATCAATGGCAGCCGCCCAGAAGATCTGTCCCATCCAAATCCCTGGAACTTTTGAATGTGACCTTAATTAGAAAAAGGATCTTTGCAGATGTAATTAAATTTTAAAAATTTAAAAAAATTTTTAATGCTTATTCATTTTTAAAAAATGTTTTTATGTATTTTTGAGAGAGAGAAATACAACGTGTCAGGGAGAGAGGGAGACACAGAATCTGCAGCAGGCTCCAGGCTCTGAGCTAGCTGTCGGCACAGAGCCTGACAAGGGGCTCAATCCCACGAACTGCGAGATTGTGACCTGAGCCGAAGCCGGATGCTCAGCTGATTGAGCCACCCAGGCGTCCCTGCTTATTCATTTTTGAAAGACAGAGAGACAGAGAGACAGATCGTAAACCAGGGAGAGGCAGAGAGAGAGGAAAACATAGACTCCAAAGCAGCTCCAGGCTCTGAGTTGTCAGCACAGAGCTTGACACAAGGCTTGAACTCACAAACTGCAAGATCATGATCTGAGCCAAAATCGGAGGCTCAACCGAATGAGCCACTCAGGTTCCCCAAGAATCTTAAAATGATATCATCCTGGATTACCTAGGTGGGCCCTAAATCCAATGACAAGTGCCCCTGTAAGAGACAGGAGAAGACACACAGAGGAGATTATGAAGGCAGAGCAGAAGCTGGAGTCCACACACCAAGGAACACCGAGGCTTGCTGGCAAATTAGGCAAAGAAGCACTCTCCCCAGGAGACCGTGCTGACATCTTGAGATTGGATATCAGGCCCAAAATGTGAAAGAATAAAATTTTATTGTTTTAAGCCACTCTATTTGTGGTAATTTGTTGCAGCAGCCTCAGGAAATTAGCATGCCCCCTCTTTTACGTGAGGTATGACTGCACAGAGCTGGGACTCAAAGTTTCATTTGCTCTTTACTCTGACACTTCACAGGTTCCAAAAGGAGACCCACAGTGGAGATGGGGAAACTGAGGCCCAGAAAGGAGCTGGGTGTCACAGCTTCGGCTGGTGGCAAAGCGAGGACCAGCACACTCTCCCTCCTCATGCTGTGTCCTCAGCAGCTTCCTCCTCAGGAGCAGAGTGGGCAGATGCACAGGAAAGGACAGTCCTGAGGTGCGGTTCCCCCTCAGGATCCCATTCTGAGACCCACTGAGGAAGGACAGGAAAGAGAACCCCTTGGGGTCCTGTGTTCTACCCTAAGATGGGCCCAGGGCGCCTGGGTGTCTCAGTCAGTTAAGCATCTGACTTCAGCTCAGGTCATGATCTCATGGTTCGTGAGTTCGAGTCCCACATCAGGTAAGCCCCATTTCTCTCTCTCTCTCTGCCCCTCGTTCACTTGAGCCACCCCCTTAAAATAAATTTTAAAAAAATAAGATGGGCCCAGGATGAGTAAATCGTGACAATCCCTCACAGCCACTTTCTACTGAGCACTCAGGATGTACCAGGTGTCATGGCAACCTGTCCTCCCAAGTGCCCAACCCCACCCGGGGAGATGCGTGACGACATGTCTTCTCCCATTGCTCAGGTGGAAGAGTGAGGCCAGAGAGACAAAGCCACACACTGGGTCACACAGCTGGTCACCGGCAGAGCTGGGATTTGAACTCAGGTCTGTCTGCCTCAAATGCCACTTCAAATGCGACTTCAAAGGTAAGAGGCAGGGCACTGTCTAGGGCCAGGGGAGCAGCCAGGCCACCAGGAGCAGAGTGAGGCCCTGACTGCTCTTTCCTCTCTCACCCATAAAGAGCTGGTCAATGGCTCAGTGGGCCCAGCACGCCCAGGGCAGAGCGGGTGGACAGTGTGAATCACCCACTGTGTGACCTTGGCCATGTCACTCCCCACTCTGAGCCTCCCTTTTCTCATCTGTAAAGTGATGTACGCAATAACAGCTACTCCTAAGGGTTATTGTGAGGGCTGATGAAAATAAAACCTGGAAAGCCCTTGGTAATAACATGCCAGGCATCCAGTGAGTGCTTAATAAATGCTGACTGACATTAAAGTGAGCTTAGAGGCCAGTGAGAGGAAACATACAGCCTCTGGTCATGGAAGGTCACTTTGTAACCAAAATGAGGCCAGGTGTCAGGCTGTGGTCCTGCCTATACACTCACCACTAGCATCCCTCCTCAAAGGCCACCTGCCCTCTGCTTGCGACTCAGCCCAACTGCTGTTCAGAGAGCTGAGAGGTGCCCGAGAATGTGTGTGGCCAGGGGTGGGGAGAAAGCAGAGAAGGGAATGCTAGGAGGGCAGGCTTCCCCCAGTGACTCCCAGCCCACCTTTCCTGGAGGTATGCAGTAGGTGCTCAGAATAGGCAGCCTCGGTGACATCCTCTCCCTTCTTCACGGGAACGTCATCTGGATTTATAAGCAGTGTGACAGCTCAGGGTTCAGTGCAGCTGATATGAACAGAAACCAGATCATTAACGTTAGCCAAGAGGGGATGGCCAAGGTTCAAAGGAGGAAGAAAACGAAAGTGGCAATATTGTCACCAAACCAGGTCCATTGAAGTCTCCCTATTCCGCAGAGACAATGATCATGTGGGGTCTGGGATCAGGGCTCTGGGCCCCTACGCAGGCCAAAAGACTATTATTTTTTTAAATTTTATTTTTTAAGGAATCTCTATACCCAATGTAGGGCTTGCACTTAAGGGCTCGCAAGATCAAGAGCCACATGCTCCACTGACTGAGCCAGCCAGGTGTCCCCAAACACTATTATTTTATTATGTAATGATCTTGCCTATAAGATCTCATTTGACTAAATGATTATGTTATCAAAAAAAAAATTAAAAAGCCCTGACCTGATCCAACTATTCTTTTCATCAATTAATTCATTTATTCAACTAGCAAGTTGATAAGGCACACGGTGGTGTTGAGCACAGGAATAAAACAACAAATTTTGAGGAATTAGGTTGTCCTGTTGGTATCTTGAAATCGGCCACGGTGTGAAGTATTTACACCATGGAAATCGGGAAACAGTACAAGTCAGGGTCTTTTTTGTTTTTTTTCCCTAAAGACGTTTCCTCATCAGTGTTTCCTAGAGCCCGTCCAAGGCCCACAGAACAGTGTGTTAAAAAAAATAGTCTCAGCTTTCCAACCCGGGCCGGGCAAAATGGCTCCCGCAAAGAAGGGTAGCGAGAAGAAGAAGGGCGGGTCTGCCATCAACGAGGTATTGACCAGAGAATACACCACATTCACAAGCGCACCCATGGGGTGGGATTCAAGAAGCGTGCCCCTCAAGCACTCAAAGAGATCCAGAAATTTGCTATGAAGGAGATGGGACCCCAGATGTGCGCACTGATACCAGGCTCAACCAAGCTGTCTGGGCCAAAGGAATAAGGAGTGTTCCATACCGTATCCGTGTGCGTAACAAGGATGAAGATTCACCAAACAAGCTCTATATGTTGGTTACCTATGTACCTGTCACCACTTTCAAAAATCTACAGACTGTTAATGTGGATGAGAACTAATTGCTGATTGTCAAATAAAGGTATAAAACTGCAAAAAAAAAAAAGTCTCAGAAAAAAAAAAGTCTCTGGGTCCCCCTCCCCAGGCCTACTGGGTCCATCTGCTGGGTGATTCTGGGGGGCACCTGAGGCTGGAGGGCTAGGTGGGGGAGGGGGTATTGGAAGAAGAAATTGGCAAAGGTGGGGGGGGAGGGGCAGCGCACCAAGAGAGCAGGACAGCACACTGGGGCGTGTGCCCTTGGGGGCCCAGCACCAGGCCAACAACTAAAGTCCCCAGACTGGGACCCATCCTCACCCTTCCCCGTGGGGCTCAAACCCAAGGGGAAGGTATCCTCACAGTGTTGCCCTACTTTGTTGGGCTCTGGAGGGAAGGGCAGGGGCCAACAGAGACTTACCAGAGGATGAGGGAGGAGCACACAGCACCAGCACCTCTCCCTCCAACGATCCCAAGCAGCGCGGGCCTGGGCGCTCAAGAAATAAGGACATTATTACCATTGTTGTTGTCTATTGGCCCCACCTCAAGGCTGACCTGTCCCCCTTCTCCTCTCGGGCCCCAGGCCCTGGAAGGAGCTGGAACATACCACACATCCCTCTCCCAGCAGCCCCTCGGCTGAGGATCACTGCTGGGCAGCTGGGGGAAACGGCAGGGTGGGGAAGGACTCTAAGCACACACACCCTTGTCCTTGCCCAGGCTCCCGTCGGTTGTCGCCTCTAGCTCGCTCCAGGGAAGCGGACCACCCGGGAAGAGCCCGTCCTCCTCTGGCGCCTCCAGCGGAGCCTGCGGTCTCACTCCCTGGGAAATGGCGCCACCTACAGGGCCCCGGGAGCATTGCTGCGTCGGCCCCTCAAATCCGGGAGGAAGCGGCAGAGATCTCACGCTGTCTAGCGGGCTGGGGCCTGCACAAGCATCACACCGCTTCCCACTGTCCCCGCACCTGGAAGGAGCTGTGGCAGCGTTTCCCAAGTTTGGAAAATGTCACTTGGAGATTCTGCATCCACATTTGCCCCTTAAGTCTAACTTGAATTAACTCAGTTCCCTCAATGGATCAAAAGTTATTCTTTCTAGGCCTCAGTTTCCTCATCTGCAGGAGGTTGAAGGTGCTGCACTCACTAGAAGAGATTATCCCAAAGGCTAGGTGGGATTCGCAGACTTTAATGAGAAAGAGAATTGTGTGGAAGTATGTTTAAAATGCAAGTTCCAGAGCCCCACCCTGCAGGCAATTCTGATCTATTCAGGAATCAATCTGCCTGTTGAATCAGTCCCAGAGAAATTCTGATGTAAATGTTCTTGTCAACTGCAGGACTGGAAAAGCAGGCAGGGGCCTGCCACATCTGGGCTTGACCACAGAAGCTGTGATTCTGTCCAGAGGGCAATAGGAGCCACGGAGCTTTTTTTTTTTTTTTTTTTAATTTATTTTTGAGAGAGAGAGAGACAGCATGAGCAGGGGAGGGTCAGAGAGAAAGGGAGATACTGAATCTGAAGACAGACTCCAGGCTTTGGGCTAGCTGCTAGCACAGAGCCTGACGCCGGGCTTGAACCCACAACCATGAGATCATGACCCGGGCAGAAGGCGGAAGCTCAACCAACTGAGCCAACCAGGTACCCTGCCACGGAACTTTTAAACAGGAGTGACAGCTCTTTAGAAAGATTAGTCTGGCTCTGGCTACTATGAAGGATCGGAGCCTGGGGAAGCAAGGTGAGTGGCAAAGAGACCATGGAGGTCACTGTAGAAGTTGCTCAGTTGAGATTTAAGTGTCCTGGACCAGGTGGTGGCAATGGACAGGAAGGAGAAGGGACAGACTTCAAAGGTAAATCGTTTAACCTCCTTGAAATACAGGAAGAAAACATTGAAGCTTCTGATTATCTGATTTATCCCAGCCTTTAATTTTTTTATTTTTAAATTATTAAAAATTTTTTAACATGTATTCAGTTTTGAGAGACAGAGAGAGACAGAGCATGAGCGAGGGAAGGGCAGACAGAGAGGGAGACACAGAATTTGAAGCAGCCTCCAGGCTCTGAGCTGTCAAGCACAGAGCCCAACGCAGGGCTCAAACTCACAAACCGTGAGATCAATGATCTGAGCTGAAGTCAGACATTTAACCAACTGAGTCACCCAGGTGCCCCTAATTATTATTTTTTAATGTTTATTTATTTTTGAGAGAGAGAGGGTGCAAGCGTAGGAGGGGCAGAGAGAAAAAGGGGGACAGAGGAACTGAAGAGGGCTCTGTACTAACAGCAGTGAGTCAGTCCAATGTGGGGCTTGAACTTACAAACTGTGACCTGAGCCGAAGTCGGATGCTCAACCGACTGAGCCACCCAGGTGCCCCTTATCTTAGTCTTTTAAAACCATAAGGTGTTGGGGCGCCTGGGTGGCTCAGATGGTTGAGCATCCAACTCTTGCTTTCAGCTCAGTTCATGATCTCACAGTTGGTGGGATGGAGCCTGGCATGGGGGCTCTATGCTAACAGCACAGAATCCCTGCTTGGGATTCTCTCTCTGCTCCACCCCCCGCCTCCCCCGCTCTCAAAAGAAATAAACTTAAAAAAAAAAAAGCAAGGTGTTGTGTATGTATTATGTATAAGATATATTAGTATAGTAGTACATATATAATTTATGAAAACATGTATTTATATTACATATAATATAAATAGAGGGACATATACACATATCTCTATATCTATATAGAGATATAGATAGATAGATAGATAGATAGATAGATAGATAGAAAGATAGATAGATGTAACATGTATTCAAAAGAATTCTCAGAATGGGGTTTGGAGACCAGATGAGTTAATTCGCTTTCTGGCACACGGCACATGTAAACACTTTCTGTTAGCTTTCATGAGATTGTGTCTTCCAGAGATAGGCCTGATGATACCTTCTGTCCTCCATGGTCTTCTATTTATTTATTTATTTTTAAGTGTTTTTTATTTATTTTTGAGAGACAGAGAGAGACAATGTGAGGAGGGGAGGGTCAGAGAGAGAGGGAGATACAGAATCTGAAGCAGGCTCCAGGCTTTGAGCTGTTAGCACAAAGCCTGACGCGGGGCTCGAACCCACGAACCGTGAGATCATGACCTGAGGCAAAGCCGGATGCTTAACCAACTGAGCCATCCAGGCGCCCCCTCCATGGTCTTTTAGAACAAGCAATGCTCTCATCAAGAGATGGAGTCTATTCCCCTCCCCTTGAACCTACAACTCATAAACAGTAAAATGCAGTGCGTGACCTCTAAGACAAGGTCCTAAACATAATTAGTGCACCTTCCAGGAAGCTGGCAGGGGCAATCTCTTTCAGAGCCCTGAGCTTGGACTACACTGAGGCTCTCGTGCCTGGAGGAAGCCCAAGCCACGCGGAGAGGGTTTGTGCACCTGCTGACAGTCCCAGGGGAGGTCCCAGCCAATAACCAGCACCAACCACCACATATACCGAAGGACTGAAGAGGTCTCCAGATGATTCCAGCCGTTGAAGTAATCACCAGCCTTCAGGTCTTTGCAGCCGAGGCCCCAGCTATCCTGGAATAGACAAGCGGTTTCCACTGGGCCCTTTCCAAATTTCTGACCACAGAATCTGTGAGCATAATGAAACAGTTGCTTTTCACAACTAAGTTTCAGAGTGGTTGGTTATGTAACAATAGATAAGCGGAACTGCCATCTTTACGTACCATTGTACCTTTGTCCACACCTTCTGTAACGGAACCAAGTGTCCCCCACGTAGCCGCCCAAGCTGAGGAGGGAGAGAAGGAAACAGAGGTAGTATCAGTGAGATGGTCTGGGGGGACATGGGTCGGGCCTCAGGGTGGGGAGGGCAAACCAGCCCCTGAGGGGTCCCACCTTCAAAAGCCTCTTGGAAGGAGCTAGGAGTCTGACCCTGCTACATGGTTCTGATACCACCGCTCCATTCCTGCTCACGATGGATGATTCTAGATCCTGTTGCCTGTGGGCTTCTTGTTCTCAGAGGAAGATTCCTGAGACCATTGGCCTCCTCTTTGGACTGGAGCATGTGGTCACATGGCACCTTCTGAGGGAGACAGGGAAGAGAGTCTGTGAACTACCCCCTCCCCCACCACTGTGGCAGGGAAGGAAGGGAGGCAGGGCCTGGGAGTGGAGGGATTTGAATTCTTTTGGCTCTGCTGCTCCCCAGCCCTGTGACCTTGGGCAAGTCACTTCATCCCAAGGAGGCTAGGTTTTCTTACCTATAAAATAGAGCGATATCCGGCCCTGCCCTGACATCGTTCTTGTGCGGCTAAAATAAAATGAGGCAGATGAGGCACTTGTTCTTTGTAAATACCTCTTTAATGTTTGTCATTCTTTTAGGGCTGTTGTTCTTACTGAAAACCAACAAGTCCAGGGAAGTAACATCACTGAGCAAGACAACACATTTCCGCTCCGAGAGGGAAGACCTTTCCCCCTGCTCCAGCCCAGAGTTGCCCTGTGTGAATCGAATTTGGGCCCAGTTTAGCCAGACCTCCTGGAAAGCCTGGCCTGGGATTGGTGCAGAGCCTTGGCTGTGGACCCCAAGCTCCCCGCAGAATCCTAGCTCCACCTGACTCCTCTGTTGTCTGAGCAAGGCCAGGACACAGCTCGGCAAGAAGGAAGGAAGCTGTTTCTCCAGGACAGAGTTCCCAGGGCAGACAGGAAGAGACTTGGGTAGGAAGACAGAGGAGTGAGTTCGTGTCTTAGCTCTGTAGTATTTGCTATTGGACTTGAAGTACCTTGGCGCCTTTGTTTCCCCATCTATAATTCATTTCATACTTAATGGAAGGTCTACTGACTTTGTCCTTGACCAGCTCAGGCCCACAGGAAGCCCAGGGTGGCCTCCAGACCTTTGCACATGCCTTTGAAAACTATCCTAACTCTCTGTCTTTCACACGGCTTCCCTTGCTGAGTCTTCAACACCTCGCGATCTTGGCTAAGACAATGTTTCCTCTCACAAGCCCTCCAGGGCACCCTTTCCTCAACGGGGTTCACTACATTGATTACCCAGCCTGTGGTGGCAATAATGATGAGGAGGAGGATGGCCTGATTTTCCCACCAAACCGTGAGCTGGCACAAAGATGCCCAAAATACAGTTGTTGAATGGCCTTCACAGAACTAGAAATTAATCTGCTTCTTTCTGTCACTTATTAGCAGTGGGACCCAAAGTGTCCCTACAGCCTCAGTTTTCACATGTAGTAAGGGGGCTGCTCCTACCACCTGTGCTTCCCACCTCTACCTAACAGAGCTCTCTGAACCTTGCTCTGTGCTTTACGGGGCCCAACCTCACAGCAGTATGAGGCAGCCTCGTGGGCTGAAGTGTCCCCTAAGATTCATGTCCTTACAATGGGACCTTATTTGTAAAAGACAAAAGGTTTATACGATCTGAAGAGAAACCAGGGTATTACAATGGGAACTTATTTGGAAATAGGGTCTGTGCAGCTGTAATTCAGGTAAGGATCCAGATGAGATCATAATGAATCAGGGTGGGCCCTAACAATGACAAGTGTCCTCTAAGAGATAGGAGAGGACACACAGAGACATAGGGAAGAGAGCCATGAGAAGATCAGGCACAGACTGGAGTGATGTACAGCTACAAGCGAAAAAATGCTAGGAGCTATCTGAAATTGGAAAAGGTGAGAAAGGACCCTCCCTAGGGCCTCTGGGGGCAGTGCGGCCCTGCTGATTTTGGACTTCAGATCTCTTAAACTGTGAGAGAATAGATTTCTGTTGTTTTAAGGCAGCTGGTTTGTGGTCATTTGTTATGACAGCGCTAGAAAACCAAAACAGACAGAGGTGTTATTACCTGCACATTACAGATGAGGAAATGGGCAAAGCAATGAGTCACCTCCCCAGGCTCACACAGTCCTTCTGCCACAGAGGCAGGATCTGAACCTTGCACGCCAGACCCCAGAGCCCCGTGCTTTTGGCATCTACATCTTGGCCTGCTCCTGCCCACACACCAGCCCACTGTCTAGTCTGAGCTTAGAAGACACAGGACTATAACCCGTAGTACTGCTGTTTTGGAACTTGTCACCCTCAGGGCACCTGGGTGGCTCAGTTGGTTAAGCATCCGACTCTCGATTTTGGCTCACTCCCCATTAGTGAGTTTGAGCCCCAAGTCAGGATTCTCTCTGCCCCTCCTCTACTCGTACACACTCTCACTCTCTCTGTCTCAAAAAGTAAATAAATATACTTTAAAAATGCCACCCTCACTTCACTGAGGAAAATGGGAGGCAGCCTAAAAAGCTTACCACTCCTCTCGCCCCAAAACTATTGCTTGAGCACATTTTTTCCTTTCTTTCCCCTCCCTTCCTTTCTATCTGCCTTCTTTCCTCCCTCCCTTCTCTGCTTGATTCTTTTTCTAAGTTTATTGAGAGAGAGAGAGAGAGGAAGAGAGAGAGTGAGAGAGAGAGAGAGAGAGAGAGAGAATGAGAATGCATGCAAGCAGGACAGGGGCAGAGAGAGAGGGAGTGAGAATCCCAAGAAGTCTCCACGCTATCAGCACAGAGCCTGAGGTCTGAGTGGAGAATCGAGCGCTTAACTGACCAAGTCACCCAGGTGTCCCCCTGCCTGATTTTTGATGACTGTGTGGATCCCTCAAGCTCATGCTCAAGATCCCAGTCTAGCCCCAACCTACGTCTCCAGTTCTACCTCTTCTCAAGCAAGCCCTTCCTGCAGTCAAATTCTTCTGAGGCAGCCCTCACTTCCCTGCCTTGTCTCCCCCAAGGTTCTCTTGGTCTAGAATGCTCCATCCATCACAGGCACACATAAAAAATCCACTCCTGGGACACCTGGGTGGCTTAGTCAGTTAAACGTCCATTCCTGATTTCAGCTCAGGTCATGATCTCATGGTTTGTGGGATTGTGGGATCAAGCCCTGTGTCAGGCTCTGCACTGACAGCACGGAGCTGGCTTGGGATTCTCTCTCTGCTCCTCCCCCTTTGTGTGGGCACTCTCTCTCTCAAAGTAAAAAAAAAATTACTCCTTCTTCAAGCCCAAGCTCAAATCCCACCTCCTCCTCTCACACCCAGTCAACAGCAATTCCCCTCTGAACATACACATGCTTTCACACAAACATCCTTGAGGACCTGATCTGTGCCAAGCAGATCTAGGGGCCAGGCACTGCGATGACCTCACTGTAAGGCAGTGGGGAATCATAACAAGAGGCGGAAGTGGGAAGGAGAGGATGAAGCCACAAATGCCTGCAGGAACGAGTCAAGATGTACCCCGGAAAGGAAGGCCATGGTACCAGAGCCCATGTAAAGGCTGGGAGGCAGAAAGCACATATTCTAGGAGACAGGAAATTCTGCCTAACAGTATGGAAAAGACATGGGGAGAGGTGAAAATGGGGGCCAAGTCACGGAAAGTTCATGTCAATCATTCTGAGGTCTTGATCCTATCCACCTTAGTGTTTCAAAGTGTAGTCCCAGCAGCCCTACATCAGAATCACCCAAAGAGTTTGTTAAAATGTAAATTCTTGGATCCCCACACAGATCAGGGATGGGGCCCAGGACAGTGAATTTTTAACAAGCTCCCTGGGGAATTCCAATGCACCTTAGCTTTCCAACCACAGAGGAGAAGAGAGTGGAGGCAGATTAAAGGGTCTGAAAGGAATACATCATGATCTGATCTGGTTTTTAGAAGAAATTGACAGTGCTAATCTCACATCTGCTTTTGGTATCTGTGTGGTAGATACTAGGTGCCACCTAATTCAATAACCACCCCCCCTTCCTAACAGACAATAAGGGGCTCAGAGAAGGGAGGCTCCACCCCCAGACCGAGGGGAGAATCCTGATTGGACCCTTTTGTACAGTCCCCACTTTCCCAGACTCCTTTACAACAAGAAATGATCGTGCAACGGTTGGGGCCCAGGAGATAGAGGGATAGTCTGTGTGGTGTCATCTGGGAAAGGTCTGTCTCCTATTAGCACGGGCAGATGCAAAAGAAAACCTGGCTCGTGCTGATCCTTCTTCTAGATCCTGAGTGTGTAATGAAAGGCCATCTAATAACCAAGAGGTGGCAAGCCTGATAACAGGTAGCAAGCTATAATGTACGGAGGGTGGCAGAGCAGAAGGATGCAACAGTCCTGGTTCTTGAGGACATGGTTGAGCCACTGCTTCCAACCCAGACTCCCCGGGTGCCCTACCCACTCCCATCCAACCCTCCACCACCCCAAGACTTCTTGTCCTCAGACTACTAGAGTCTACCTATCTTGAGGGCAGTGACTTTGTCTGTTGCATACACTCTCCCTTCCTTGAACAGTGCCTGACACACAGTAGGTGCTCAGTAAATATTTGTTAAGTTTTGAATGGTAAGTAGATGGCTCTAAGGTTTACACCAGTCATTGGAGTCATCTGTAGCTTGTAGCCAATGAATCCTGACATTGTAGGACTGAGAACCTCCTGACCAACAGGAGAAAGACTGAGCATTACTGAACATTACCCCACAGGGTGCCACAAGCCCCACTTTGAAGAGGAACAGACGGCTATTTCTCAGAGGAGCCACAGACACTGCCCTGGACCTGGTTTTGGGCCTGCCAGAGCTGGATGGTTGGGTCTGTGAGTTCTCTTAATTAAGATGTGGGGTGAGAAGCCCGAGGCAACTAATGAGAAGCTTAAGAACGTCCACTCTGGATTTCCCACACCAAATGACACCCAGAACCTATGCCAACTGAAGGCTGGGAAAGTGGAAGCTGGCAGCAAGTGTTGCCACTAGATTCTTCTTGGGTGGAAAGAACTTCTGAGTATAGTCAGACCCACCTTCCATACAAGTCATGAATTTGCTAGCCACTGTGGTCAAGTCTCAATCCTAAGTGTGGCAGACAGGGAAGATGAGGAATGAGGAGGGAGGCACAGGGCATCAGCAACTTCACAGATAGGACCTCTGAGGATCTGGTCCCACCCCCTTGTTTCACAGATGGGAAAATGAGATCCAGGGTGAGTGGGCAACTTGCCCCACCATAGCCAGTAAGCAATGGCAGTGTTTGTGAACTCAGGTTGATCTTAATCTTAAGAGGTTTAGGAATGGGCTTTAAAGAAGAGATCCTTTCTAATTCTGCCAACTGACATTCAGAATTAAGAACAAACATGCGTACATAGATCCACTTTTTAAAAAATTTATTTTATTTATTTTTGAGAGAGAGACAGAGAGAGTGAGGGGGGAGGGGCAGAGAGAGAGGGAGAGAGAGAATCCCAAGTAGGCTCTGCACTGTCAGCATGAAGCCCAATGTAGGGCTCAAACTCATGAGCTGTGAGATCATGACCTGAGCGGAAATCAAGAGTCTGACGCTTAACTGACTGAGCCTCCCAGATGCCCCAGGTCCACTTTTCTGAAGGAGAACATCCATAGTGTTTGTCAGATTCTCTAGGGGGTATAAGACTAAAGAAAGGTAGAGAGAATAGAAGAGCCCAGGGTAGGGTCACATGGTGAGTCACGGACCTGAGACTACCTCTTGTGTCCTAGATTCTAAGTCACTGCCCTATACTTTCTCTCCTTGGGAAAGGCCATTTTCTTCAGTGTACCAATGTACCAGATTGGTTCAATAAACCAATGCACCAGGTAGGACTAGTCAGTGGGAAGACCATGGCTTCCAAAAGGTGGAGGGTCTGCTGTCCTGCCGGCATGGGCACTAGCGGAGAAGAACTAGGGAAGACCACGGAACTACACAGGAACCACTCACTCCTGAGCTGTGCCCAGATGATCCCTGAGCAAGATGAAGGCCATGGATCCATGGCATCCAGAACTTAAATGCATTTCCTGGAAGGTGTGCTCTGTTCTTGGGTCCTGATTGTTGATGCACGTCATGTTCGAGTCTTGTGTGTTTCCACAGGCTCCACCGGATACCGTGCTAGCCTTGAAAGAGTCAACTCCCAAAGCAAATGACAGATTGATTGAACACAACAGCAAAGTATGAAAATTAATTGAGATATTTAATAGACAGTGCAAACCATAATTTCATCTGAATATAAATGTATGCACATGTTTCCAATGAGTTATCTATCAGTTATCACAAACAGCAACAAGGACCTTAGAGCTATGTTAGAAAAATGTATATAGCTGGAATTTAACTCTACAATCTCACTTGCTCTCAAGAACACCATCCATTTCAAATCAGTGTCACAAACTCCAAAAGACCAGGGGAGTACGAGTGAGGGGTGGGCAGAGTGGTAAACACAGGGGCCAGTATACAGGTGATGGACAGAAATACAGCCCTCGAGGAACCCAAATCAGATGCATTATCACAGCTAAGGACAAGGAAAAGCCTATGGCTTTAAAAAACGACTCTTCTGCCAGTACCATACGAGTCTCACAGAGAGATGTGCGACGAGTCAACGGACTTAAAAAGACAGAGGCTACATTTTCAGATCATTTCAACTGCAAACGGTAGACCCTTTCCATTGAGGTTCAGCAGTGGAGTTAGCGTAGTCCAGAAGCTCAATGTTGGATTTGCAAATACAGTTTATTTTACAGAAATTCAACATTATAAACAGCAGGCACCTCCCACCCCACCCCCGCCCCCCACCCCCCTCCCCATCCCGCTGGGTGCAGACCATGCTATGCAGAGAGTGAGCAGTGATGCGGCCCTACTGCTTTGGAGGGAGATTCAGGAGCGATGGAACCTGCCTGCACCATGTCCTGCCTGCCCCGCACACGCACACGCCTGCCCGCTGCACAGGCCACCAGAGTCTGTCTGGGCCCAGCCCGAACTGGACCAGTTACATGGATCCGGCCCAGTTCTCCAATTCCTTCATGTCATCCTCTTCCTCTTCCTTCTTCTTGGCTGTGTGAAGAGAGAAAGGGATGCTTAGAAGCTGGTCACAGTGCTCTTAACACATTCTGGCTGGGTGCCAGGGCTACACCACATCGTGTCTGCAAAACAGCCCTGCCCTTGCACCCAGCCTCATGGCCAGGCTATCAGCACACTGTTCCTCTGAGCCTGAAAGCTGCAGCCTAAAACTCCTGATAATAGGCACGCCGGTTCCCAGCACCTCCCCTCCACCGGCACTGGGGCCAGGCAAAACAAGAAGGGTTCTACACTGAACGTCCGTCAGAATTCAGGCAAGGTGTCAGTCCCAGAGCACCCAAGGAAGAACTCTTCCCAGAGGAGATCTAATCCCTGCTAGCACTTCCCCTCCACATCAAGTGGCTTGAACCACCTCTCCACACCCACGAGTGCCCCTTAAACAGTATGTGGACCCCCTTTGCCTGAACCCACCACAGGCTGCTGACTCAACTTGAGGGACCATTTCCTCTCGTTATGCGGGAGGGTGAGAGGACAGCTGCCTGGTTACACCGCTCCCTGGGCTCTCCCTCCAGGCCAAATCAAACTGCTAGATCTTTCCTAGAAGTCTGGTGTGGAATACGTCCATCCAAGGGTGAAAAATTGAGGAGGGAGGGGAAAGTTTCCTTCCCACAGTGGCTGCCTCTGAGGTCCTAAGTTTTTATAGGTGTGCACAGAACAGGATTATTAGATGGAGTAAGAGCTGTCCTGGAATTAAACTCTCACATCTTCTCCCAGTGCCTAGAACTTTGTTTTGTTTGGTGACATAGGGAAAATCATTCGGGAATAATGGTTCTCAACTGGGGGTGATCCCCCACATACTCGGCAGAGGACATATGGCAGTACTGAGACATTTCTGGTTGTCACACCTTGGAGAGGAGAGAGCCCAGGGGTGTTGTATAAACATCGATAGTGCATAAAACAACCACTTTCCCCCAACCCAAACAATTACCTGGTTGTGTCAATAGTGCCAAGGTTAAGAAACCCTGTTCTAGAGAAAAGCTAGGAAAACTCAGGTGACGCTGTCTCCGTGGCCATCAGAACAGATCTTATGTGGGTCTCAATCCTGGGCAAACTCAGGACCCAAAGGGAGGCCACCACATGGCATCAGGGGTATGTCATGACTGGTAAGAAGTACTCACTGGGTTTTGATGGTAAGGTTATAGAGGGAACATTTGGTAGAGGGACTGTTTCGGGTCCACTGATTTCCAGCAAATTCTTGTCTAGTTCCTCCTGTTCTAGTTCTTCTAATTCTGCCATGAGCTCATCCTGGTAAAAAGAAACGCAAGAGTGAGAGGTGTCCCCGGGAATCCTAGCCCCTGCAGCAGTACCTCTTTCCTGATGGCTCAGGGGACACACACCCCTTCTAAGAAGGTCAGAAGAGAGATGAACTCCAGGTCTACACTCTGTGACTCAAACCCTAAACACGGTCTACTGGTGAACCTGACTAACGCACTAGCAAGCAGTTACGGAGTCTATATCCAGTGTCCTGCATTAGCTGTCAGCATTTTGAGAGAAGGGATTGCATATTTTCATTCCTATTCCTTTATCTTAGAACTGGGCACAGTCAACGAATGTTCAGGAATATTTGCTAAATTGAGATGAATTTGACTAGCCCATCAAATTTCAGTCTGAAAACATGAAAACCCTCGTGCTGGGAGCCACAGGTGAGAGCACAGGCTGTCCTATCAGCTAGCCAGTGGGAATCAGACAGCACAAAGAGGTCCAGGGGAGAGGACCTCACCCTCAGTGGCCTCAAATCTAACACAAAATGAAATACCTTCAACAGGCCCTGTTATTGTATTTTAAAAACCTAAGGGACTCAAGATCTCCATTGCTACTCAGAAACCGGACGGTGACCAAGTTCCAGATGGATCCCTCAGGGGTCAGATACAAATGCTTCTTCCTTGGCTTTATCTTTATCTCAAATCAGAGTTGCCGGAGGGCAAATCCTGCAACCTTCTCTACGGAATGGTCACCTTGGCTGCCACAGCTCTGAGCCTCGGGTCCACCATGAAAGGTGTACAGCAATTATTTACTGAAACCAACTGTTGACCCGAAGCCTGCTGAAGAGTCCCTGTGAAGGTTCCTTTACTCAACCTAAACGTCTACACCAAAGAGTGAGAGCATCTCTCAAAGTTCTGAATTAGGGAGAGTTAATACCATGCCCTGGGGCGCCTGGGTGGCTCAGTCGGTTGAGCCTCTGACTTCGGCTCAGGTCAGATCTCACGTTCATGGGTTTGAGCCCCATGTCAGGCTCTGTGCTGACAGCTAGCTCAGAGCCTGGAACCTGCTTCCGATTCTGTGTCTCCTTCTCTCTCTGCCCCTCCCCCACTCATGCTCTGTCTCTCTCTGTATCAAAAATAAATAAAACGTTTTAAAAAAAAAAAAAAAAATACCATGCCCTGTCTATGTCCAAGTCTCTGGAGGGATAAGAACCGGTGACGTCCAACCACACACACCCTGCTGGAGAGCCTCCAATAGCACATCAAAAGGCGGCTCGGGTGTCATTTGTGGAGCTCCTGTGACCTGCATGAAATCACTCACCTCATCAAACTCTTCTCCAAATCCTACAGGTTTTGAAATAGCTGTGGAAATCTCCTCTGCAAGTTCTTGCTGGTCAGCAATGTCCTGCATTAACTCATCAACTTTATCGATGTCCCTTCAAACGAGATGGACAGATGTCGTATTAGACATTCAGTCTGTGTGAAGAGGGCCCATGAGGCAGGAACGGAAACCCACTGCACATAGTCTGCTTCCTAGTGGTACCTCTCTACCCCCTGCAATTATTCCCTGTGAGGAATCACTTCTTTGTCTTTACTGTCTTCCTCCCCCTATTAAAACAGAGAAGCACAGAATCAAAAGGATGGAAGTGTTCTTAGACATCATCTACTCCAACACCTGAAGGAAATAAGGCTTAGCAAAATTAGATGCCACATTCACGATCTCTCATGTAAGCTAGTAATAAACATGTCATATGAAACTACAAGACTTTAACTCCTGGGCCAATAAGCTTTTCTTCAAGGCTCAAGGGCAACTCTAACTCTGGACAGGGGGAGATAAAAATCACAAATCATAAAATGTAGCTGTGCCACTTGACAGTTCCGATCCATCTACTCAAATGGCTCCATTAGGCTCCAAAAGAAAGGCAAACATGCAGAATTATTTTCTATATACTATCAATCTTATAAACATATAATATATATAAATATATAATTAATATGACAAACACACATATACTTCAAAGCATGCAGAGTGGTTTACTGAGATGTGCTCTATGCTAGGTATCCTGGAGAACATAGAAATGAAGCAGATACGGACCTCACTCAGGAAGCTCGGTCCAATGAACATCCACCCTCTGATAACACTTCACTTATTTTTTTTTTAATGTTGTATTTATTTTTGAGCGCGAGAGAGACAATGCAAGTCAGGATGGGGCAAAGAGAGAGGGAGACACAGAATCCAAAGCAGGCTCTAGGCTCTGAGCTGTCAGCACAGAGCCCGATGTGGGGCTTGAACTCAAAAACCAGGAGATCATGATCTGAGCCACAGTCAGACACTTAACCGACTGAGCCACGCAGGTGCCCCAATACTTCACTCATTTAAAGGCTACTTTTCCTGCAACCTCACATTTCTAGAGCAGAGATCAGCAAACTTTTCCCATTAAGGACCAAATAGCAAATATCTTAGAATTTGTGGGCCATATAAACTCTGTTACAAATACTCAGCCCTGCTGTACAGCACAAAAGCAGCCATAGACAGTATGTAAATTAACGGGTACATCTGTGTTTCAATAAAACTTTATTTACTAAAATAGGTGGCAGGCACATTGACTGCATTTTGCCAAATCCTGTTCTAGAACATGGCTGAGTACCCCCAAGGAAGTAAAAAAGGGCTTAAAGTACCCCCCAAATATATGCTCCAAGTCCAAGCACTACAACAAATGCAGAATTTTGCTCATGGGAGAGGCTCTCATGAGTCTAGTGTTACTCTGGCCTTTAACTACAATTGTAACAAGGTTGGTTATCTAGTTTCTTTTTTATTTTTTTTTAAATTTCTAATGTTCATTTATTATTTTGAGAGAAAGAAAGAAACAGACGGTGAGTCGGGGAGGGGCAGAGAGAGGAGACACAGAATCTGAAGCAGGCTCCAGGCTCTGAGCTGTCAGCACAGAGCTTGACGCAGGGCTTAAACTCACAGACTACAAGATCATGACCTGAGCTGAAGTCGGGATACTTAACGGACTGAGCCACCCAGGCACCGTGGTTATCTAGTTTCTTAGGCCACAGTATGGGAAAGACTGCTGAGGTCAAGAACATCGTTTTTACAGATATATTTTCTAAAGTGATCTCTACACCCAACACAGGGCTCAAACTCACTACCTAGAGATTAAGAGTTGCCAACTGAGTCAGCCACGCACCCCAAGAACACTGTTAATATGACAGCCAAAGACTGAGAGCAAGGGGAAAGCCAGAAAATTCCATCAAAAGCAGATGTAAGAACAGAGAGATCCAAAGCCCTTAGAAGCACCATGCTTTTCAGGACCTCCGGCAGCATCAGGAAAAAGTCATGGACACTGATTCTAATCCCAGTTCTATCCAAGCTCATACATAACCCAGGGCAAGTCACCTCCCCTCTCTGGGACACAGCTTCCCCACTTTGATAATCAGAAGCCGGGGTAAGAGGACTTTCTAAGGACCTTTCCAGCTAGAAACTCTGCTCACCACAATAACCCTGAATTACGTAGAAATACTGTTTCATTCCATGTGATCTGCTTCTATAGGCAACAGGGTACATAATACTTTTTAGGAGTTCCAAAAAAGAATGCAAATTAATACAAACTCAGGTGTTTGAATAAGTCAAGGGGTTGCCCAGGCCATGTCCTGGGACTGAGGCATTCCAGGGCCAGCACCGTCCTGCCACATGGTGCCCCCACCCTTCCACCAGCGGGTGATCACGTACATGTTGTCGTGGGCAGCCTTCATGGCCTTGGCAGCATAGCCCATGTTCTTGAGCACCTCGGTGTTGGTATTGGCGTTCTCCAGGGCCTCTCTCTGAAACTCAATGGTTGACAGTGTGCCATCGATCTGCGCCAGCTGCTTTTCATACCTCTTCTTGCGCTTCAGTGCCTGGAGGGCCGCTGCATGGGGGAGAAAACAGGGTTTCAGAGAGCCTAGCCACAGAATATCATCGGGTTCACTTGAGTCTTCTCCCTAATTGTAACAGATGCACCTTAGTTGTTGTTTTCACTATAACACAAGGTTAATAATCTCTTCTACATAAAGAGCACATTCAGTTTTCTAAAAAACCTATACAAAATTCCCATACTTCAAAATACAGCAAAGCACACAAGTAAAAGTTCACACTGTGTAACCACACCCCCACAAATCAAAGCATGGAGAGGCACCCAGATAGAGAATGCTTTGAGGTCGCACTGCTTTAAGTTCAAACCCCAGCTCACAGACTTGGGTGAGCTACTGGGCCTCCCTGGTAGGTTCACTGTGAGGAGTAAATGAGATAATATATGGAAACACCTAGTAGCACAACATTAAACAGAGCAGACACCCAGAAAACAGCATCTCTAATTATTATAAAGCAGCTTTAAGGTATCATTTTATGCTAACTAAATTCTAAAAACAATAAATAATTACTATATTAAATACAAGATCAGATGGGGTAAACTCCTCTCTCACACAGAGCTGACAACTGTAAAATGATACACTGCTACTGAAAAGCAACAGGGCAACCCCTAGCAACAGCCACAATGATGTTCCTGCCCTATGACCCAGTAATTTCCTTTTGGAAATGTATTCAACAAAAGCAAAAATCCTCATGCCTAAAGATGGTTACGATAGCATTCTCTATCGTAGGAAATATAACACAACTAAAAGAAAAGACAGAACTCTCTATCAGGGACAAATCTAGAGTCTGATCATTTGGTCAAGTCAATGTCATTGTCCATCTATGCTCCCTGGCATGTTAAGGCTATAGAGAGTGTTTGTTCCTGGATCCAGCCAGCGCAAGCAATCTGACTAAGGTGAGTTTGCAGCAGAACAGGAGCCAAAAGCACATCTCCCTACTCTCAACCCAGGTTTCGTTTCCCTTACTCTCTCCCCACTTTCCACCAGAGAGTATCTTTAGTATACATCTTAGATGGTTATCAAAGCCAGAAAGAAGGTTCAGCACAGACTTAAACAAGGAAGCTGCCCAGCCCTGCCTTGGCCTGGACAGCACTAGCCTTAGACACATATGCACCCACACACATGTTCCCCCAGGTCCAGACACAACTATCTCCGGTGGGCCCTCAGAGACATGCAACTGTCCCCCCTACAGGGCTGTGGTTTCTCCACATGTCACATGAATAGGTCCCATGCTCCTTTCACTCATGCTCCCTGTCAGCCTAGGATTGCATCTTGAAAACCATTTGCCAAGGGAAAATGGCCTTGGCCTGCACGCAAGCAGTCCATACTTCCTCTAAAAGCAGCAAACAAAACCATTAGCCAAAGGATAAAGCAGGCTAGTGAGAAATGGCAAAAAATCTGAAGAACAATGAAATGTGCCTACTTAAAAGCTGACAAACGGGGTGCCTGGGTGGCTCAGTTGGTTAAACATCTGACTTCAGCTTAGATCATGATCTCACGGTTCATGAGTTCAAGCCCTGTGTCGGACTCTGTGCTGACAGCTCAGAGCCTGGAGCCTGCTTTGGATTCTGTGTCTCCCTTTCTCTCTGCCCCTCCTCTGCTTGTACACGCTCTCTAAAATAAATAAACATTTTTTAAAAAAAAGCTAACAAGCCATTCAACC
Source organism: Helogale parvula (assembly GCA_004023845.1). Classification (NCBI taxonomy): domain Eukaryota; kingdom Metazoa; phylum Chordata; class Mammalia; order Carnivora; family Herpestidae; genus Helogale; species Helogale parvula. The sequence goes on along the minus strand of PJEM01002624.1, from coordinate 150,129 downwards.
TGCTATTTCCCTTGATTCCTGTGTGAACTGCCTAGGACTTCAAGAAATCCAATCTCCAGTCATACCCAGGGGTCCCCAAGACTCCTTCCTGAACGAACACCTTCAGCTGCTAATACTAAGTCATACATGCTATATAAGGACCTCACAAAATGGCAACCCTTTAAGGTAGAAACGACCACCCTTTTCAGCAGATGAGAAAACTGAGGTTCAAAGAGATTATGTAACTCAGGTTACCTGGTGTAAGTGGCATAAGAGATTAAGCCAAGTGTGGAACTCCAAAATCCATGCTTTGCCATTCTGTTATGCCTGGCGTTTAATGAAAAAGGCTGGATCCTGTCCTGGAGTCATCTAGTCCAGCAAAGAGTGTCAGGGAGACCATGGAAACACAGAAGAGGGAGTGCAAATCCAAGCATGTCACTCCTTTGCGTAAAAACCCTCAACAGCTACCTGTACCTAGAAGACAAAGCTTCCATGTGATGTAATGTAGCCCCTAAGACCCTGCAAGGAACTGGGGTTCTCATGACAGGTCACGTTCTGGGAGCCCTCTGCCCCTGAACATCACGGCCAAGAAGATCTCCTGGTCTATAAGTGCTCAGGGCCCGGGGCTGCTTTCTTGCGCCTTCCTTGGCGCCATGCTCCCTTTCCACTGAAACTCAGACGCATCCTAATCAACAAATGATTCTCAAGCCTTCTCAGGCCAATGTCCCACAGATGCTTATTTTCTAGGTCCACCTCAGCCATCCCCACCATCCATAGAATAGCCCAGCCTATAAAAACTTGTGTGCCAGGTTCACGAGTAAGTGACTGCCTGCTGTGTGGTAAGCCAGCAAGATGGTTGTGGCGGTCCTGTTCACCTTCTTACTTAACCTTCCTGCACCCGGTCATGGAACAGAAATCCCAGAGCCACACTAACAAAGAGACTGGGACTGGGAAAGGTGAAGCAACTCATCCAAGTCATGCTGCTGTTATGTGTGGAGGGGAAGAATCAACCACTGGTCTGCATAAACCCCAAGGCCTCTGCTCTTCCCACACAAGCTCAGAATGACGGCAAGTGACACTGGGACAGTTCTTAAGAATGAACAATGAGATGACACATCTGCCTTGCCTTTCAGTGTCCTGGGTGTAGCAGAAGCCTTGATTTTACAGTCAGCTACATTCTGATTTTTTGTTTTGTTCTCTTTTCAGTTTAAAAAATTTTTTTCTTCCTTTTTTTTTTTAATAAACTCTTGTGTTGAAGGGTGACTCTCAATGGATGGCAGTGAGGGAGCTGCTCTGCTATGTACAAGCCCCAGCCCAGAAAGAAGCATGTTGTCCATGAATGGTTTAGCACCAAGTTCCCCATACATTTTCATTTTTATTTTTAATAATTTTTTAACATTTATTTATTTATTTATTTTTAATTCTTTTTAAAAAAAAGTTTATTGTCAAACTGGTTTCCATACAACACCCAGTGCTCTTCCCCACAAGTGCCCTCCTCTATCACCACCACCTCCCTTCCCCCGCCCCCTCCCCCTTCAACCCTTGGTTCATTTTCAGTATTCAATAGCCTCTCAGGTTTTTCGTCCCTCTCTCTCCCCAACTCTCTTTCCCCCTTCCCCTTCCCATGGTCTTCCATTAGGTTTCTCATTTATTTATTTTTGAGAGACAGAGAGAGACAGAGCATGAGCAGGGGAAGAGCAGACAGAGAAAGAGACACAGAATCCAAAGCAGGCTCCAGGCTCTGAGCTGTCAACATAGAGCCCAACATGGGGCTTGAACTCATGAATCAGAAGATCATGACCTAAGCCAAAATCAGATGCTTAACCTACTGAGTGACCGAGGCACCACCCACCCTCACATTCTACTTTTTAAAATCAAATTCTTTCCCTATTAACATCACAGATTTAGAATTGCTTTAACTTTTTCTCTAACAGATTTTCAGTTGGCAGTGACTCCTTCTATGCCACTCTTACATTTCTCTGATCTCCACCCAACTTCTAAAATTCTCTCAACAAACGATCTGGAAGCAAATACCCAAACATACCAGGGAGGTAAGCAAGGGCCCACCCATGAATGAAATGTTTAGATTTTTCATATTTACAGACCAACATCCTGCACAGCACTGGTACACAGTAAGTGTTTCATATGTATTAAACTGACTCTCTCATTTCATCTGTATTTAAATTTCTCATACATTTTATGCAGGGTCCCTCATGTGTGATGCACCCACATCTTATCTCTTGTGTACTCTGACTCAAAGGAGAAATGATCATGTCTCATTGAAACAGTAGCTAAAATGACCATTTGGCAAGATTCTCACCCTGCATTCCTCCTGCAGGAACTTCTACAAGCACCTGCCCTTCCCTCCCTTCTCACCGAAGAGCATGTCCTCTCTGAGACTGGATGAGGGCCTGAGCAGAGCCTGGCTCTCCAGGGTTCCCTGCTCTGCCTGCAGGGTTCACACCGTCTCTTCCTCTCCATGCAGCAAACTCTCCAGGATGGTGTCTGTCAGGGACAGTTGATTTATTTACCCAAATCTAACTCCTCTGTGTACCTTTCAACCAGTTAAAATCTTCAACGAGAAGGGGGACTAAATTCATTTTCTCCCTTCATATATGGTTCATGGGTAAAGTAATCTTGAAATTAGACATGGGGGTCACCATTTGGGCTACAGATGTGTAAACACAAATACTCACAGCACTTAAACCACTCTGTATCTTAGCAACAGTGTGGCAGAGTGGTGACGTGTAACTTAGGGAAAACTGAAGGAGCAAAGTGCCATTCTTCCTGCATAGTTACACTTAAAAGTAAAATATCATCCATCCTAACCTTATTTCTGACCACAGAAATTTACTTTTTTCTTTCCCCCCAAATGTTTATTTGGAGAGAGAGAGAAAGAGAGAACGCACATGCATGAGCCGGTAAGAGGCAGAAAGAGAGGGAGGGAGAATCCCAAGCATGTTTTGCAATGTCACCACAGAGCCCAACCTGGGGCCTGATCTCACAAACAGTGAGATCATGACCTGAGCCAAAATCAAGAGTTGTAGGCTTGGGGCGCCTGGGTGGCTCAGTCGGTTAAGCCTCCGACTTCGGCTCAGGTCAGATCTCATGCTCGTGGGTTCGAGCCCCATGTCAGGCTCTGTGCTGACAGCCAGCTCAGAGCCTGGAGCCTGCTTCCGGTTCTCTGTCTCCTTCTCTGTCTGCCCCTCCCCCTCTCATGCTCTGTCTCTATCAAAAATAAATAAAACATTTAAAAAAAATTAAAAAAAAAAAGAGTTGTAGGCTTAACTAACTGAGCCACTCGGGTACCCCCAAAATTACTTCTATAAGTAGCCAAAGTTTAAAGGGCCAAACCCAATGTTTTACATAAACATAAGCTGGCTCTTACTGTGCTACATTATATGTCTCCAAATTCCTGATGGTTGGGTTAAAAAAAAAAAAAAAACAAGTACTGGGTTCTTATTACAAGGAAAACAAAAAAACACCTGTGAGGTGATGGATATTAACTAAACTTATGGGGGTAATCAGTTTGCAACACACACACACACACACACACACACACACACACACATATGTATCAGATCATTATGGTGGGTACCTAAAACTAATACAGTGTTGTGTCAATTATAGCTTCATAAAACTGGGGGGGAAATGGGAAGAAAAGTACTGGGTTAACCAGGAGTTTATTTAAACCAAATAATCAAAGAGGTGTCCAAGGAAATCCCTTTTCTGCCAGCCTCATTCAAAAACACAGCGGCTTTAACAACTGAAATCTAGGGGCACCTGACTGGCTCAGTCAGTAGAGAATATGATTCTCGATCTCAAGATTGTGAGTTCAAGCCCCACACTGGGTGTGGAGCCTACTTAAAATTTAAAAAAATTAAAAAAACAACACAATGAACAACTGAAATCTAACTCAGGCCAACAGAAGTTAAAGAGGTTCCTTTTAGATGGAAAAAAATAGTCCTTGGAATCTCCATATTTAATTATGCCTTTGCCGGTTCCAAGAGAGTAATTACAGCAGCAATTACAGAATCTAATAACCAGCTTTATTGGCTCTGAAAGCTGAAGCAAAAACAACTCCAACCATGTTGAAATAAACATTGGTCTCCAGACAGTTGCTTCATTAGACACTCTAAACAGCTATTTGGAGGAAAAATACAGAAGAGATACCCTATGACACAGAGACCAGTTGAAAACGCATTCACCCAGGACTGGAAACTCCTTCTGTAAGGCACCTGTTAGTGACAGTACAGAAACCATTTTCAGAGAACCATCAGTTCAATACAACAAGATAGGAGGCTCCTTTCTCTTAGGCAAAGGCAGATCTGACTTCTCTTTGACGAGTTGCTAAGGAGGGCAAGGTTGCCTGCTCTGACCTGGGGGCGTGCAATATAGGGGCCATGAGCCCAGGGCATCTCAACAGATGCTAAAAAGTCATAACCGAACGCTAATGACTACTACAGAGAGATTTAGGCATTGGCTGGAAGGAGGGCCCAGTAATAACCTCTCACTGAATGAATGAATGATGGTGCCTAGAGTCCTTTCAAAGACACAAGGGTCTATATCTGAATGCATCTAGCAGAAGATACAGGGACTAGGAGGGACGGAGGAGGGTGCCGTTCCTTTCCCACTCTCAGCATGAACTACACAGCAAACACAAACACATTCCAGAGGACACTTACCACAGATGCAACACTAAGTGGGAATTCTGAAGAACATTCAGCAGTCTGATCGTGGCCGGGCTACTGGCAGGCAGGCAGCTGAGTGAAGGTGAGGAAGCCCTGCTTTGCCTGCCTCCAGCCATCGTTCAGATGCTCCATGCCCATCACGCCCATGAGTAAAGCCTCAGTTGTCAGGGTACCCTCAACCAAGAAAACCATACCTGGCCTCTAAGCCACTAGTCACTGCTGGGGTTACCTGTCATCTGCCCTGTGTATGTGGGCAAGAAAACACCCAAAGTCAAAACAATCAAGTTGATGACCAATGTCAAAGAAAGCCACCCTCCTGCAGGGGTGGTTATTAGTAAGCATCCTGCACCCCATGGCCTCAGATGTCCCACCAGACCTGACCACATGAGTTACAACTTTGGCATCAAAAGGAGGAGGGCTGTGCACTTGAAGGCCTCACAGAAATACTGATGTCCAACCTGTATCATTAGAGAACTGAGAAAAAATGATGTCCAGAAAAGGGGACACAGTTTGTCAAGATCACATAGGGAATTAAAGAAAGAACTAGAACCCAGGTCTGCAGCCAGGGCTCTATCACCTCAACTCTCTTATCTCCAAATCGAGTTGCTACAAGTAAACCAGCAGTTCCCCTACCATAAGGAAAACAATCTCCTAATATTCTTTCATCCAATTTCCAAACTCTGCCCTTTGCAAACCCCACGTAAAAGCTCATGCTGGGGGCGCCTGGCTGGCTCGGTTGGTAGAGCACGCGACTCTTGATCTCAGGGTTGTGAGTTTGAGCCCTGTGTTGGGTGTAGAGAATTAATGGAAAAGAAGTGTACCATCTGCCTGGTTCCAGAATACTTTCCCCACATGGATGCTGTGGATCCTGTCCACAGTTGCAGAATAGGGGCAGGGCTGGGCTCTCATTTCTCTATCCTGTATAGAAGTGGCAGGAATAGCAATAGCCTGGGTCTATAGGGGCTACAGAAAGGTCTCAGAAACCCAAATGTGCCTTGAAGCCCAGACAGAGGTGTTTTGTGTCCATCATCACTCAATATCTCAGGCTCACCTGCGAAAAAGAGGGACTCATCCTGCAAAAGCCTTGGAATGCTGTATTTATGCTCACATGGCTGCAGAGTACAGGCGAGAGGTACCGAGGGCATTTTTCAGAGCAGCCTTCTTCTCTGATATATCTCCCTGTTCCCCTAATTTGCTCTCCGTGGCCTGGAGCTAATGCGCTCCATTTAGAGATGGTAAAATAAGTACTTGTGTATGACCAGGAAAGTGGAGTCTGAAACCCTGCTGACTTCATCAGCAAACACACAGGGAGTACAGTACTCACTGCAAGGAAAAATGCTAGAGAGAAAGAAAGAAGCCCCTTCTCTGTTTAATGGGGACAAAGATGAAAGAAATAAGTCCCTCAATCAACAATCTAACAGAATATCAAATTGTTCCAAATCATTTAAACAGCACATTGAAAACCTGCTCTGCGAAGGTCGGATAAAGGCAGGATAAGACACCTTCAGACAAGCTTAGGAAATGCCGGGTCGTGTCAAGTTAACATGGTCAGTCAGACAGTCCAGCTGTTCAGCTGTGAGTTTCAGTTCCACTCTCAAGTAAACCCTGAACAATTACTGAACTTCACTAATTCTCAGATAATAATACTCATCTCAGAGATTTACTGTGAGGATTAAAATGAGATATGTATGTGAAGCACCTGGCACAGGGCCAGACATGCCAAGTACTTAGTAAGTGGTCATTGGTATTATTATAAACTGCAGAAGTTCTCAGAGCCTGTTTTAACAGAAAGAGAATCACTACTAACACCACACTCCCCCCTCCCCTCAAAAAAAGGATAGCTTGGGGGAAAAAAAAAGGAAAACCACCTTGATTACTTAGCTAACATAAGCTTCATCATCCTTGGTCCTGGGTCCAATGCATAGTGGCACTGGAGCACAAAGAAAAGAGTTTGAGGCTTGGTGTCAGAATCCTGGCTCTGACACTGGCCTGCGGTAAGTAATTTCACCTTTCAAGTTATTTCGCCTCTTCATCAAATGGAAAATTGGAGTGATATCACTACCCCAAAGATGAATGAGAAAGATAATCTCTCTGAAAATATTCAATGAATGTGAGCATTCTCTCCATCTTGCCCATTTCTTTAACCTTCTCTTCTCTCTTCTTGCCTGCACTGGACATTCTCTCTAGGGAATCTCTGTGTCTTCTTTTCTCTGTTCTCCCCTTAGCCCAGTGTGTCTCTCCAAGAACGGGTATGCAGCTGTGGCGCAGTGAGAAAAATAGAATATGGAACAGCAGCTAACATGTATAAGTGGCTTTCTGGGTGCCAGGTACCATGACTGGTGCTTTACATATTCACTGGATCCTCCTACAAACCCTTAAAGTAGGTACTGTCATTGCCCCATTGACAGATATGAATACTGAGGCTCAAAGAGTTTAACACTTGCCCAAGTCATATGGTTAGACACTGAGAGGCCTGGGAGCAATGCCAGGCTGCCTATCTGCAGAGTGTGTTCTTACTCCATGGAGAGCATCTATCTACCCTGCACTGAGAAGGCGGGTAGCCTGCGTTTGCCTGAGCCTGGGGATCTGAGAGCCTCCTGTGCCTTCTCCACCCAACAGATTCCACAAGCTAGTAAATAGTCTGGCACCAAAAGCAACCAGAGGCAGCTCAGTCAGCCCAGAAACACTTGACTAATTGGTAATCCATGGGGGTAAGCAGTAAAAGCCTTTGGCTGGAAAGACAGATTTTTTTCCTAGTGGTTTTTAAATTGGTTAAAGGTACATGTGTTAAAATCCCACCATTTTATTAGCTCCTCTGCATTTAAGTTGACAATTCTGAACACTGTAATGTGTAGTTTTTTGTTTTAAAGAATATCTTCTCCAGGGTGCCTGGGTGGCTCAGCTGGTTGAGCATCTGACTTCAGTTGGGTCATGGTCTCACAGTTCGTGACTTTGAGCCCCACATCGGGCTCTCTGCTGCCAGCATGGAGTCTGCTTTGGATCCTCCATCTCCCTCTCTCTCTGCCCCTCCCATACTCACATGTGCTCTCTCTGTCTCAAAAATAAATAAACATAAAAAAAAAAAAAAGAATATCTTCTTCCCTCGTGCTTGCCCTATGTCTACCATAGACCACATGCTACTCAAGAGTGGGACCTACATCTCTGTGCCCCTAATACCATTGACACAAGGAAGATGGGAGTATTCCATAGTGCCCAATTTCACCCTGTCATTTTTCTGAGGCCAGTGGGCTCTGCCCTCTGTCCTCTCATCCCATAATGTCCTCTGGATCTTTTCTCCAGAACCTAAATGACCTTCCCTCTATATTCTAGAAGACCTAGGGATCATAGCTACAAGAACTTGGTAAAGTTTCTTAAACCTTTGTCACTTGCTTACCTTTTTTTGTTTTCTGTTTTAACTCCCATTGGAGTGCCTAGAACTTTATTTGTATTTTTTAAAGATTTTACTCAAGTAATTACAAAAATTTTTTTTAAATGTGTACTTATATTTGAGAGAGAGACAGACAGACAGAACATGAGCAGGGGAGGAACAGTCATTTCTTTAAAAAAATTTATTTATTTTTGAGACAGAGAGATTCAGAGCATGAGCAGGGAGGGGCAGAGAGAAAGGGAGACACAGAATCGGAAGCAGGTTTCGGGCTCTGAGCTGTCAGCACAGAGCCCAACGCGGGGCTCGAACCCACAAACGTGAGATCATGACCTCAGTCGAAGTCGGAGGCTTAACTGACTGAGCCACCCAGGCGCCCCGGTACAGTCATTTCTATACCCAACATGAGGCTCAAACTTACAACCCCACGGCACCCCATGATGCCTAGAACTTTACATTTTTTTTTAATGCTTATTTATTTTTGAGAGAGAGAGACAGAGTGCAAATAGGAGAGGGGCACAGAGAGAGGGAGACAGAATCTGAAGCAGGCTCTAGGCTCTGAGCTGTCAGCAGAGAGCCCAACATAGGGCTCGAACCCACAAACCATGAGATCATGACTTGGGCTGAAATCAGACGCTTAACCAACTGAGCCACCCAGGCGCCCCATTGCCTAGAAATTTAAAACCAGGATTCAGGGGCCTGTTTAAGTGACAGTGAGCCTAGGACCTCGCCTTGTGATTACATATGGGGGGAAGTAGCAGAGACCCAGAGTAAGCAATAAGACTGTTCCAGACTAGGCCAGTGGGAGTGGCCTAGGCCATAAGGAAGAAGAAAAAATGGCCAAAGAAAGTCCACCCAGGGGAACAGTGCAAAGGTCTGTGTGGCTGCCTTTTCTTGTTCCGAAAAGGGCAGTTGATGGCTTCCTAGTGCTCTGCTGCAGCTGGGTTCAATTCAGGCAGGAAGAAGCAGCATTTCACTTCCCAGACAGCAGGCAGCCAGGGAGTAACGCTGTGACAAGGGTAACTCAGGGCCAGATGGGGGTACTGGGATCCCAGGAAGGAAAATGATCTGCCGTTAGTCATTAAGGGCCACTGTCAGACAGCCTGTGCTTTGGGATCCTAGGCCAAGGTTCTTTCTTGTATGCTGGCCAGGGCACAGAATTTCATTTAAACAGCTGTCAGAAACTGAAACTGAGCACCCATGCAGCCCATAGATATGTCCTGGTTGTCCCACGTCTTAATACATAAATTTGAATGTTACATATTTCACACAAATATCCAGATTTTTGGCTTCCATTCGATAATGCCAATTTTCTGGCAACAATCCAGCACAACTAAGTAGCAGCTATCCATTTAGAAAGGGCACATACTGTCTAGTTCACCTCAGTGCCCACCACTTTCCACTAACATATATATGGCCATGTTACTCATCGACATGTCCTGACCACCCCATAACACTAGACATTAGTATTAGGTCTGGAGGAAACAGTCACCAGTTATCTGTAAAAATCCCTTACCTTCAGGCAGTTAAGGTTATTCCCAAATTAAGGACAGGCAACCAAAGGTTCAACAACTTGTTCAAAGTCACAGAGTTAGAGGTAATGGCTAAGGAAGAATCCAAGTCAGGTTCCCTGTTTCCCGGATGATGCTCCTTCCACTACTCTTGGGGAGATTTATGTTCTAGACAGAACCTGGAACATGAGTCCCATGATCCTGGATCTAGCTTCTAGATCTAAATCTGCCATGATCAAATTATGTCCCTGAGCACTGCCCCTTTTAGGGCTCAGACTCCTCATCAAGGACATAAGAAAGACGGATTAGATGCTCCTTCTAAGGTGTTCCTCCAGCTCTAACAATATATGAACCTGTACAGTTCTGAAATTTCCAGTAACTGATTAAAACAAATACAAAGGCTTTTTCTGATTGACCCTGTGTGATCTTGAAAATGTAATTAACATCAATACACTCCATTTCTTTAGTATTCTGCATCATTAAGTTTTTCCTGTCCAATAAAATTAGCAGTATCTCTTTTAACTGGTTTCACAAACTGTGTTAGAAAAATCAGAGACTCCTTCTGGCCTCTGAACTCAGCTGCTCCAGCTGGGGAGAGAAAGCCAGCATTCATACCCAACACTAGCCACAAATGTCATTCATATATGCCATTCAGGGAGAAAAGGTAATTACAGTTAGGATGTAAAACCAGAAGCCTCACACTCAATTTCTTTACAAATTCTGGCACTGTTGACCTCCTCTCTCTGAAATGCCTCTCTCCTGTCAGTCTTAGAGAATATACCCTAGAGGGACGCCTGGGTGGATCAGTCAGTTAAGCATCTGACTCTTGATTTTGGCTCAGGTCATGATCTTATGGTTCACGAGTTCGAGATCCACCTCCAGTTCTGTGCTGACAGTGCAGAGCCTGCTTGAGATTTTCTCTCCCTTCCTCTCTGCCCCTTACCCACTCTCTCTCTCTTTCAAAATAAATATAAACTTAAAAAGAAAAAAAAAGATACCCTAGAGTCTGGGTCCCTGGCTCCCATAATCATTTATTCTTGGGTTTTTCTGGATCCTTTTTATCCTCTTCTCAATTCCAAATAGGTGGCTGGACCTCAAACCTTGATCCTGAGTTCTTTACACACATACCGGAGCAAACACCTGTTCAGAGCCTTGTATTTTATTCCTTCATTTAATCCTCACAATAAAGAATTAGTCTTATTAGTCCATTTATAGATGAGGGGATTTAAGGCTGAAGAGATTAAGTAACTTGCTAACCTATCAATGCTTGTGAATAACTAGCTGAGTCACGATTCAAATCCATATTCCTCCTACTTTTAGACGAGATAAAATGGTAGGGACTGAACTTATCCTCTTACCTAAGCAAAAACAATGATTTTCAAGACGCAGGGCATCAGGTAAAAAAAGGTCAATGATCCCTGAGAAATGGGAAATAAACTAGGTGACAACTGCCCTAGTTTATTGCTTTGAGAGTTTCCTAGGCCTCTGCGCAGGGAGAGAAAACACAGGCAGAGCCTGGCAGGCTTCCCAACTTGAGTAGAGCTGAGAGTCTAGAGAGATCAAAGTGTTCACAGGAGAGAGTACCAAAGAAGACAAAGCTGGAAGGGGGGAAGAGGAGTGAGGGGAGAGGGGGGAGAGAGAGAGAATACACAACACAAACTCTAGGGAGATCTTCAGAGAGCCCTCTCAAGTATTCAGCAAAATACTGACCAGTGATAAGGATCTTGTCTTGGGGCGTCTGGGTGGCAGTTAAACCTCTGACTCTTGATTTCAGCTCAAGTAATGATCTCAAGGTTCATGAGTTTGAGTCTCACGTTGGGCTCCACACTGACAATGCATAACCTGCTTGGGATTCTCTCTCTCTGCCCCTAGCCTGTTCCCTTTTCTCTTAAAATAAATTTAAAAAGAAAAAATAAAAAAGAAGGGTCTTGTCTGAGTAGTAGGAAATAGATAGCACTGTTTTGGTCCCACCAAACAAATTCTACAAGACCAGTGCTCTAACCCCTACCACCAAACAAATTTTAAAAGCAAGACCTAAAAACACAAATTGTTACCAACAAAATTAACTAAGCCCACACGAAGCTTAAGAATATTTATGGGAGGGAGGTCCCTGGGTGGCTCAGGTCATGATCTTATGGTTCCAGGGTTCAAGCCCCATGTCGGCCTCTCCACTGACAGTGCAGATGGAGTCTGCTTGGGATTCTCTCTCCCTCTCTCTCTCTCTGCCCCTTCTTTGCTCTCTCTCTCTCAAAAATAAACATTAAAAGAGTCTTAAAAAAAGACATTTAAAAAAGAATATTTATAGGAATACAGAAATAGACAATATCCAGTAAGGTAAAATTTCCATTTGACATCTGATCAAATTAGGCAGAAGGAAAATGATACCAGATGAAAATATAACTCTACACAGAGGTATGAGGAGCACCAGCAAGGATAAATACATGGATAAACATATAAAACTTTTAACTTAATTAATTTTATGACTGTATTAAGTAGTCTCTACACCCAACGTGGGGTTCAAACCACAACCCTGAGATCAAGAATTGCACATTCCATCAACTGAGCCAGCCAGGAACTCCACTTTTAAATTATTTAAATATCTTTAAACAAAAACATAATAATGTGATGTGAGGTTTATAACATATGTAAAAGTAAAACATATGACAGCAGTAGCACATAAGCCTGGGAGAAGTGACAGTGTACCACTGTATGGTTCAGGTACTATGTATAAGGTGACAGTATCACTTGAAAGCAGAATATAATAAGTCAAAGATATATGTTACAAACTCTAAAGTAAATATTAAAAATAACAAAGAATTATAGCCAATAAGCCAACAAAGGAGATAAATGGAATCAAGAGAAAACATGGGAGCAAAGAACAGATGAGACAAATTTTTAAAAAGAGCAAGATGACGGGGCGTCTGGGTGGCTCAGTTGGTTGAGCGTCCGACTTCAGCTCAGGTCATGATCTCACGATTTGTGTGTTCGAGCCCTGCATCGGGCTCTGTGCTGACAGCTCAGAGCCTGGAGCCTGCTTCAGATTCTGTGTCTCCCTCTCTGTCCCTCCCCTGCTTGCACTCTGTCTCTCTCTCTCACTCAGAAATAAATAAAACTTAAAAAAAAAAAGTGACTTAAAAAGAGCAAGATGATAGATTTATATTTAGCCCTATCAATAATTTACCATCAATAAATCATTTTCTAAATGCCTCAATTAAAAGGCAGAAGTTGGGGTGTCTGATGGCTCAGTCAGTTGAGTGTCTGACTCTTGATTTCAGCTCAGGTCATGATCCCAGGGTTTGGGGATTGAGCCCCATGGTCGGTTAAGTACTGATTTCCTCAGTCATGATCTCACAGTTTGTGGGGTTCGAGCCCCATGTTGGGCTGTCTGCTGTCAGTACAGAGCCTGCTTCAGATCCTATGTCCCACGGTCTCTATGCCTCTCCCCTGCTTATATGTGCGGACATGCACATACTCTCTCAAAAATAAACATTAAAAAAAAATAAGCAACAAAAAAGAAGTTTAATGTAAAAAACCAAATAAATACAGGTAGAAGTTATTGGATTAAAAATCCAACTATATGCTGGCTACAAAAAATGCACTTCACACATCACGAGAAATAGGTTAAAAGTAAAAGGATGGATCCTCAAAAAATTAAAAATAGAACTACCCTATGACCCAGCAATTGCACTACTAGGTATTTATCCAAAGGATACAGGTGTGCTGTTTCAAAAGGGCACATGCACCCCAATGTTTATAGCAGCACAACAGTCAAACCATGGAAAGAGCTCAAATGTCCATCGACAGATGAATGGATAAAGAAGATGTGGTGTATATATCTACAGTGGAGTATTACTCGGCGAACAAAAAGAATGAAACCATGCCATTTGCAACAATGTGGATGAAACTAGAGTGCGTTATGCTAATTGAAATTAGTCAGAGAAAGACAAATTTCATATGACTTCACTCATATGTGGAATTTAAGATACAAAACAGATGAACATAAAGGAAGGGAAGCAAAAATAATATAAAAACAGGGGGGGGATAAAACTTAAGAGACTCTTAAATATAGAGAACAAACTGAGGGTTGTTGGAGGGGTTATGGGTGAGGGGATGGGCTAAATGGGCAAGGGGCATTAAGGAGGACACTTGGGATGAATCACTGGATTCCATTCCTGAAATCATTACTGCACTATATGTGAACTAACTTGGATGTAAATTAAAAAAAAAAAGCAAAAGGATGGAAAAAGATATATACCAATGTTACACTACTCAAAAGAAAGCTGGAATGGATATATTAATTAATATACCAAAGTAGATTTCAGAGCAAAGAATATTATCAGGAACAAAGAAGGTCATGTCATAATCATAAAGAGTTCAATTATCAGGAGGATATAACAATTAGAAACATTTATAGACCTAATAACAGAATTTTAAAATACACAAAGCAAAAATGGATAGAATTACAAGGAAAAACACACCCACAATTACAAGGGTATACCTCAGTGCCTTCTTTGACAACTGATAAGGAGTAGACAGGAAATCAGTGAGGATAGAGAAGTCTTGAACAGATCAAAATCAATAAACTTGACCTAACATCTCTAGAAAATTTTACCACCAACAGCAGAATACTCATTCTGTTCATATGTACATGGAACATTTACCAATATGGACCTCATTCTGGGCCATAATTTAAGGCTCAATAGATTTAAAAGGATTTAAAAGCTCAACAGATTTAGCTGTTAAATCAGAAAATCAAGTCATACAAAGTATGTTCTCTAACCACAATAAAATTAAATTAGAAATCACAAAACAGATGATCTCGGGAAAATTCCCCAATTATTTGAAAACTAACATATTGCTAAATAACCCACAGGTCAAAAAGGAAATAAAATGAGAAATTAGAAAGTATTTTGAGGGGTACCTGTGTGGCTCAGTTGGTTAAGTTTCCGACTCTTGATTTTGGCTCAGGTCATGATTTCATGGTTCACAGGCTTGAGTCTCACGTTAGGTTTTGTGCTTATAGCAAAGAACTTGCTTAGGATTCTCTCTCTCTACCTCTATCTCTGCTCATGCCTGGCTTGCACACACACACACACACACACACTCTCTCAAAATAAATAAATTTTTATTTTTTTTATTTTTTAAATTTTTAAAAAATGTTTATTTATTGTTGAGAGAGGGAGAGAGACAGAGTGTGAGTAGGGAAGGAGTAGAGAAAAGAGGGAGACACAGTATCTGAAGCAGCTCCAGGCTCTGAGCTGTCAGCACAGAGCCTGACACAGGGCTCGAACCCAGGAACTATGAGATCATGACCTGAGCTGAAGTCCGATGCTTAACTGACTGAGCTACCCACGTGCTCCAATAAATAAAATTTTTAAAAAAAAAGTATTTTGAACCAAATGAAAATGAAAACATATCAAGATTTGTGCGATGCCACATAAAGCAATACTTAAAGGGAAATTTTATAGCACGAATGCTCATATTAGTCAGGAAGAAAGACCTCAAATCAGTGACCTCAGCTTCCACCTTAGAGAGACCAAAGAATAAAGCCTAAGTTATGCAGAAGAAAGGAAATAAGGGTCAAAATAAAAATCAATAAAATAGAAAATAGATATATTTTAACTAGACTTATGTTGATCCTTTTGCAATATATACATAAATCAAGTCAAATATGTTGTATACTTGAAACCAATAGTCAATTATATCAGTAAATCATAACAAAATAAAAAAATAAGTAAAACAGAAAACAGAAACAATGAAATAAAATAGCAATCAATGAAATAAAAATCTTGTTCTTGGGATGCCTGGTTGACTTAGTCTGTTATGTGTCCAATTTCATCTCAGGTCATCATCTTGCAGCTTCTGAGTTCCAGCCCTGCATTGGGCTCTGGGCTGATGGCTCAGAGCCTGGAGCCTGCTTCAGATTCTGTGTCTCCCTCTCTCTCTGCCCCTCCTCAACTCGTTCTCTCCCTCTCTCCCTCTCTCTCTCTCTCTATCTCTCAAAAATAAACATTGAGGAGCGCCCAGGTGGCTTAGTTGGTTAAGCGTCCAACTTCGGCTCAGGACATGATCTCACGTTCGTGGGCTCGAGCCCCACGTCAGGCTCTGTGCTGACCGCTCAGAGCCTGGAGTCTGCTTCAGATTCTGTGTCTTCCTCTCTCTCTGCCCCTCCCCGCTCATGCTCTGTCTCTCTCTGTCTCAAAAATAAATAAAACATTTTTTTAAAATTAAAAAAAAACATTGAAAAAAATTTGGCTCTTTGATCAATAAACTTGAACTTCTAGTCAGAATGATCGGGGAAAAAAGTTGCCAATATCAGGAATGATGTGACATCACTACTGATTCCACAGATGCTAAAAGGGAAAGGGAATATTACGTACAACTTCATGCTAATAAATTTGAAAATTCAGATTGATGAATTCCTTGAACAACCCAAATCCATGCTCCTTCTTACTAACTATATGAGGAGTTATACTTTGCTTGTAACACTTTGCTACCAGAAACAAAAAAAGACACAGCCCCAAAGTTGAAAGAATTCACAAACCAGCAAAGAGATGGACAATGTGATATAATGACAGAGGTAAGCACAAAGCACTATGGGAGCCCAGAGGAGGGGAATCTAACCTTTGTAGTTATCACACACTTTAAAGGGGCACTTGGCTGGCTCAGTCAGCAGAGCATCTGACTCTTGATCCCACGGTCATGAGTTCAAGCCGATGTTGGGTGTGGAGCCTACTTAAAAAAATAGATAAATAAAAAAATAAAGGATGATAAAAGATAGACAAGAGGAATATATCCCAGGCAGGATGAACAGGAAGGCATGGGGAAGGGAGCAAGGAAAGAAAGATAAAAGCTCAAGAGAGAAATTCAAGAACAAAGTTGTATATCTTGTTATGGAGCGGCTAGACTTTATCCCAGGATTAGAGGGAAGCCATTGAAAGATTTTAAGCAGGACACGGATGTCATAAGATGTACATTTCAGAAAGATCCCTCTGGCTGCTGTGAGGACAAAGGACTGGTGGTGGGCAATAATCCAGAGAGTTTAGATTTCAAGGGGCCACAGTGGAGGGACTGACCAGGAGAAGATAAACTTGAGAGGTATCAAGAGGGAAGACCTTGGCCTGTATCATCTGTTTGAATGTATAGGGAAAGAAATGAGGAAATGCACAGTTAAGAACAACCCCCAAGTTCTGGCTGGGGCAACAAGGTGGTAGAGATGCCATTTCTCAGAGAGACAAGTGACAGACTCAGGGGAGAAAAGAAGAGACAGGAAAGGTGCCCTGAGAAGGCACTGTTAAAATTACGTACCAGGGCACCTGGATGGTTCAGTCAGTTATGTGTCCAACTCTTGATTTCAGCTCAGGTCATGATCTCATGGTTTGTGGGTTTGAGCCCTACATCAGGCTCCGTGTTGGCAGTGCAGGGCCTGCTTGGGATTCTTTCTCTCCCTCTCTCTGCCCCTCCCCTGCTAACTCTCTACCACTCTCAAAAATAAATAAACTTAAAGGAATGTCAAAAGCTTTAAAAAATAACTAAAATAATGTACCACTTACATGACTAAGTAATCAAAACAAACAAAAAGTAACTTAAATAAAACAGCCAATTTCTGTTCTATCTCCAGACATGAAAAGACCGTTATATTTATTTTCTTATTAAAAAAGTTTTTTTTTTTAATTTATGTCTATTTTTGAGAGAGAGAGACAGAGACAGAGCACAAGCAGGAGAGGGGCAGAGAAGGAGACACAGACCCTGAAGCAGACTCCAGGCTCTGAGCTATCAGCATGTAGCCTGACACAGGGCTTGAACACATGAATGAAGAGATCATGACTTGAGCTGAAGTCAGATGCTTAACCAACTGAGCCACCCAGGTGCCCTAAGACAGTTATATTTAAAACAGCAAACATGTATTAAGAACAACTTAGCGATGCGTGGCACTGGAGCTGTGCTGGTCCCACGAGTAGACTAAAGGCACTGATTGCACTCCTTCCCCCCACCCACCAGGTCCCAGGCTGTATGCTCTTAGCCCGCCTTACTTGAGCGATCAGCTTCTTGGCTGGCACAGAGGGAAAAGCAGAGCCTGCCCTTGGTTTCCGTTCCCAGGCTGGGATGAAATGTTTCTTTTCCAAATGGCTTTTCTTCCCCTGCTTCCAGCTGAATTCATGCCAACAAAAGCCCCCTCTGCCCGAACAAGCAGAAAAGCACCCTGGCAACTGAGATGACAACAGAGGTCTGGGGGCTGAAGTTGATCGTGGGGAAGTGGGGAGGGGAAAATTCCAACAGAAAAACACAAGGAAGTATTTTTCCAAAGCAAGAGGGAAAACCGTACTAGTGTTTTCTCTTCTTAGAATCGAAGAGCCATGATAAAGTGGGTAGAGACAAATCACCTTCCTGCCCAAATGGCAGCTTCCAAAGAATGGAGGGCAAGAGGAGCCACAGGAAGCTGGTGCTTTTCTGGGAAGATGGTTTTGCCTGGGTCCACAAAAAATAGGGACATAGAACCTCAGTGTCCTGGAACCCTAATGCATCTGTATCTTCACACTGTCAGAATGGGAACTCTGGGAGGAAGGGATTTGCCTCTCCATCTCAGCCAGTGTTCTCAGTACACAGTAGGTGTTCCATGAGGCATGGCTGGCTGGACAAACACAAACCCAACCTTGTTTGCACAGAGGTGGAAACTAAGCCTCAGGGAGGTACAAGCAGAGTGTGTGTTCAGTGAAACCCTGGTGAAAGGTGTGCCTGGGACCAGAACACAGGTCTCTAGTTCCTCCCCACAAGCCCCCCAGAAGCCCTGCTGGCATTGAGAAAGAATGAATGAGCAGGAGCAATGAGCTCTACCAGGGAGGAGGAGAAAAGTGCAGGGGCAATTGTTTCCTGAGGACCAACCTCCTCAAACCCCAAGCCTCTACAAACAAACTTGCCTCACTGGCCATGTAGGGGAATAGGCTTATGATCCAAGCTGAGTCACAGAAGAGTCCCCCCTCCCCCCACTGCTGTGATTAGTCTAGTCACGAGTACATAACCCAAGCAGCCAATCAGACTCCTCCTCTGAAATTTGCTAGGAGATTTCAGGAGAGAAACGAGAGTGGAGGGAGGCAGTGACACTTTCCCTGCCAGGATCCAAAGCTGTAAGCCAGAGCAGCAGGCAGCCCTGGCCCAGGCTCATAAAGAAGTCAGTAAGAATGAGTCAACATGCCGAAAGAGAGACCAGCTCCGCCCTGCCCTTTCCCACAGTCATATGTGTCAATAAGTCCTCCTTCCGCAAAGTAAGTTGGTATGAGTTGGCATTTTATCACCCCCAACTAAAACCAAACTGGCAATACCAGAAATGAGATAGTACAGAAAAACAGCAGAGAAGCTGGAGCAGGACTCTCAACTGGGGGTCCAGGATCCCTACCACAGCCTGCAAAATTTCACACGCATTGTAAGTGTAGTTATGGGAGGAAACAGCACTTACCGGGTTTTGAAAAGGGTCCATGATCTCCCAAAGAATTAAAAACGAAGGAGCTTGAGAAAAGGAAGACAGACATTCCCAAAGCCAGGGTCTCCAGATGAGAATCCATCAGGAGTTGCTGAATGGTCTTCCAAATCTGGCAGTCTCTACTTCCTTACTATTTCCATCTCCTAGCTCTGCTACCCCCAACTTCCTTCATGCCAGCTTTTACCCCTGCAGTAGCCTCTGCACAAATATTCCTGCCTCCCAGAAAATAACAGAACTGATATTTTCTTCTTGCTTCTCTCTACTTTCTGCAACTTTTGTGCTGGGTTGTTTACTCCAGGAATTAAGTAAGAACCTCTCTCTTCTCTTCCTTTTTCTTCCCAGTCACAGATCCTGTCTCATGGTGGAGAGACGCATACAGCAGAGGTTCTGAGGATCTCAGGGCAAAAAAAGAGAGGAGCAAAAGGGCATCTCTAGAGGACAGGGTCATTTCTTCTTCTATATGCACCCTGCTAGTCCACCTTGGTCAGGGGGATTAGGTTAGAGTTTAGCTGAAGTCCTGTTTACACACACATACGCACGTCCACACCTCTGGGGGAACTTAGGTCTTATTTCTACATTCACCCTCCCCGACTGAGGAGCTAGGTGATTAAGAACTCCACCTCCTCTCCCATAGCTATTTATCACCCCTCCCAATTCTGGCAGACCTGGATCAAGGCTGAAACATGGAAAACAGCATCAGCCTCTCCCTCCAGAAAGGCCTGAAAAGCCTCTCTGCCCACAAATCTTCAGCCTAAGCCCTAAACCTTCAGCATACCAAGGGAAGGCCCCGTCCTACAACAGGAGCAATCAGGACCCAAGAGCAAGAGGACTGTGCAGGGTAGAACCGTGTGATGAGTATCTGTTCTTGGGGGCAAAGGGATTATATTGTGTACTTGCTCACAAGGTGAGTTGAGAACTATGAACTGGGGAAAGGCAGTGGGAGGAGAAAGTGTACGTGGATAGGGGTAGGAGCTGCCCCCTCTCCACCCGTCACCAGTGGTCTTTCTTCTCTTTCTCTCCCCCACCGCCCCTCCTTTTTTTAAACCAGTGGTCTTTCCAAACACAGACTTTAACAGTCCACTCCCCTGCCCAGAAAACCCCACAATGGCTTTCATGCTCTGTAGCCTCCTCAGGCTTCCAGCTCTCCTCAATGCCCATCTCACTCTTCATCTGGCTTGCTCCCACTGGTCTTGCAGGGCTGTCCAGGCAGCAGCTTCTTAATCACACCACTCTCCCCAGGCCAAGCGAGGACACTTCTCCTGAATCACTCCTGCTGAAGGCTGCCTCAAAGCACCAAGCTGTACTGTAACCGACATCCCCTTAGAGCAATCAAGCTTCTGGCGATAGTCCCTGGCATAGATAAGTTGTTCAAGACCACGTGTCAGTTGAATGAATGATGAAGAAGCAATGTGTATGGTCTGGTCAGTCACTTAAAAACTGCCCAAGGACCTGTCATCATTGTTTCTACATCTAAGAGTTTATTTGAACAAGTCTGGCTACTAAAAAAGTTTTTAAACTATCTCAATGGACTAGAACCCCCAACAACAGCCTGAGATCCTTATAAGGTTGGGAGAGAGCTCTAATGAGACTTTTATCCTTGCCAGTCCTATTTATGAAATCACAAGACACCCACTGGTCTACCTCCCAGGGTCAAGGAGAAAACAAATAATGAATGTGCTCCTGGCTCCAACCTCCAGGGAATATACAGTTCTCTGTTTCTGTTCTTTGCAAAGCTGCCGAACAAACATGCTAATAATGGCTGGGAAGACCCCCTTGCTAATCTACTCCTCCTTTTATTTAATTTTTTAAATGTTTTTATTTGTCTTTGAGAGAGAGACAGAGCACAAACAGGGGAGGGCAGAGAGAGAGGAAGACACAGAATCCAAAGTAGACTCCAGGCTTTGAGCCCAACGGGGGGTTTGAATTCGTGAACCACAAGATCATGACCTGAGCTGAAGTTGGATGCTTAACTGACTGAGCCACCTGGGAACCCCTATTCCTCCTTTAGAACCTTTTATTATTTTGTGATTCAGGTCAAATCTCATTGTAATTAACTTCCTGGGGTTAGCCAAGCTCTTATGCTGAAATAAAATTCATTTTTGTCAGCAACTGCTACAAACAACTGGGCCACAGTCAGGTAATCCTGAGGTACCACGAGGTGGGGGTCGGGCAGATTTGGGTCCATATCTTAGCTCTGTCATCTATAATGTGGGTAATCTTGGATGAGCCTTGGGCTTTCATTTCTTCATTTATAAAATGGTGATAAGAAAATAAAATAATCCTGGTATTAACTATAATGCCTATTACCTAAAAAAGGTTCAGCAAACATTAACTGAATAAGAATCCATACGAAAAAAAAAATCCCATTTTGGAAAGTACAGTAACAGTCATTCCCAAAAGGTTTTCCCAAGACTTTTAATCGGGAAAACATGGGCAAGTCCCTTAACCTTACTAAGACTCAGTGTCCGTGTGCATAAACTAAGGATAATAACATCTGTGTCTCACTGGACCACCACAAGGAAAACAAGGCAACACACGCAAGGCCCTTGTGTAGTACAATACCTGATAGTAGATGCTTAATATCTCCATGCCCTTCTCCTTCAATAGCAAAAGAATGCAAACAGAGGCTTAAAAAGCTAAGTAACTTCCCCAAAATTGCAGTCAGTTAAGTGATAGAGCCTAAATGCAAATCCAGTTTGTTTGACTTCAGAGCCTTTATTACGATTATTACTCCTATTTTACAGCAAGGCCAAATAGTTATTCTTGATGGCAGACATTAAGAAATATATATATATATATATATATTACATAAATATATATGTAAAATACAGATTTTTACACACACACACACACACCAGATCATGAATCTGCTATCTTATCTTCCCACTGAACACTGTAGCTTATAACCATATACGTGAAAATAATAAAAATAGAGAACTAACTCCAAACTTCATAGGATTATCAGAAACCAAAACAAAGCAGGGAAGATAATTTCTACTCTTTTGAACAATATACACAGTGACAGACTATAATTGGATTATTTAGAAAAGAATGTAAAGAAAGGAATGTTAGAAAGCAGGCGTCCTACCGAGGAAAGCAATACCTCAGGGGTCCCCAAGTAGTCAAACAGAAAACAAAAAGAGAAGGAGGAGCATAAGTGCCAAAGATTCTCCAGCCAATTACAGTACTTAATCCTGGCCAAGGCAGGCTCCACACCCCCTTGCTGTGGCGATCCCAGGGCATCCCCTCAGATGACTGACAGTCTCAGAGTCCTCCCCAAAGGATACCCTCTCACCTCTCCCTCCTCCTGCATTTTGGTTCTCCTGGTTCCATGCTAGGGGGAACCATCCAGTGCTCTTGTCACTCCATTCACCCTCCACCTCACCACTACTCTCTCCCAGCCATGCTTCCTTCGAAATCCTGAACACTCCTCCAGAACCTCTTTGTACTCACACGAGACCCAGTTCTGGCTCCAGCCCTGACCAAATCAAAGTCTTAGTTTCCTCACCTGTAAAATGGAGATGGAGAATGGACCCAAACGATCTAAGCTTTTTATGATTCCAAGACACAGTAATTCATCAGAACCTGAACAACGTTCAGCCAAGCTAAGTCATGTGCCCTTTTTCCTATCTACACATGTACTAAGTAAAGCTCAGCAATCGATGTTCAGATCTCCCAGGCTATTATCTTATTAACCCTATCCTAGGTACTGACTACCTTGGGAGAATCTTTCTTTAAAGAAAGGGATCACCTTGCATCTGCTTAGACATGGCCTTCTTCCCTCCTACCAACCAGAGCCACATGCCTTTATTAGCATTTAAAACAAAATCAAACAAATACTTGTTTCTCACACATGAAAACAGATCAGGAAAAGTCATTCTTGAGTCTGCTTTCACATAAGACACAGAAAATTCTATGTTTTAAACTATTTGACCAGGGCACCTGGGTGGCTCAGTCGGTTAAGTGCCCGACTTTGCTGAGGTCATGATCTCAAGGTTCGTGGGTTCAAGCCCCCCATAAGGCTCTGTGCTGACAGCTTGGAGCCTGGAGCCTGCTTCAGATGGTGTGTCTCCCTCTCTCTCTGCCCCTCCCCTGCTCATGCTCCACCTCTCTGTTTCTCAAAAATGAATAAACATTTTTAAAAAATTAAGAAAGAAACTATTTAACCAGAAGGGGTGAAGAAATTCAGGCCAAAATTAACTCACAAAAGACTTATGGTCTGGGGGATCTGGGCGACTCAGTCGGTTAAGTGTCTGACTTTTTTTGTTTTGTTTTATTTTAAATATTTATTTATTTTTGAGACAGAGAGATACAGAGCATGAGCCGGGGAGGAGCAGAAAGAGAGGGAGACACCGAAGCAGGCTCCAGGCCCTACCTAACCTGTCAGCATAGAGCCTGATGCGGAACTCAGACAGACGCAGGGCTCAAACTCATCAACTGTGAGATCACAACCTGAGCCACAGTCAGATGCTCAACCGACTGAGCCACCCAGGCGCCCCAAGCATCCGACTCTTAATTTAGGCTCAGGTCATGATCTCATGGTCGTGGGATCAAGCCCCATGTCAGGGCAGACAAAGAAGGGAAGAAGTGCCTTGTTTTTGTTCTCTACCATATTGTCCAAGTTGTCTCCAGCAGAAGCGACAGGGTTGAGCAAACACCATAGATGCAGATTTTCAGCTGGGCCTATACCTCTCCAAAGTACCCAGTATGGTCTGAAAATGAAAAGAACTGGCTGAGAAGGGACTGAAAATCCCAAATCTGGCTCCTTTCCTGTATTTATGAACAGTGAGAGGACTGGGGAAAATTCTGTGGCTATATAAATACATACACTCTCTTCTCCCAGCCAGAAGCAGCTCTTTCCTTCAAGCCGCTTCTCACTTTCTCCATTGGATCCTTGTTATAATCCCTGATGGGCTGTGAGCCTAAGACAGGCCAACAATTATTCATTTCTGAACCCCCTGTAATACCTAGCATAGCACCCTGCACTACTAGGTGTTTGGCAAACATGCTGAATGAGTAACAGAAGGATAATACAATACCTATGAGATTCTTAAGGGGGCTAGAGTAAACAAATACTGTTCTCTTCCGCAAGTCCTTAGCTGCTATAAAAATCATCAAGACTGCTGAAGTGCTAGAAATGTTGTATGTCCTGACCTGGGTGGTGACTGATTATAAGCGTATATGCATATATAAAAAAAAAAAACCACTGAGCTGTACACTTAAGACTTGTCTGCTTTACTGTAAATAAAATACACATTAATAAAAAAGAAAAAGTCAAGAAGCACCAAAAGTTGCCATTTGTATACTAGGTTTTCCCTAGGTCTCTTTATAAACTTCCTCATCTTCCCCAGAGTCCTATAAAAGGGGTTAAAGTAGGGATTATTCTGATCCCTTGGATAGGTTCTTGGAAGACAGGGAAAGACAGCCTGGTTACACAGAATCAGGAACAGAGGAATAGCAAGACCCTGAGGTTTATGAGCCTCCACCCAGGGTTGTGCCATCCTGCCAAACCACCAACAGCCAGTTATAACTCAAAAGAAAATCACTCCCTAAAATAGCAACTGTTTGCTCCATCTCTCCTGTCAGCTGGCCTTCTGCATGGCAACTTTAATTCTATTTTCAAAGCCATTCTGGCAACAGACCACCCCAGCGTCTGTTGAGAAGCAGTGAAGCAGCAGAACTCATCAGAATGAGATAAGAGTCATGAGTTCTAGTCCCAGGTTTGGCTTCATGAGCTATGTAGCTTTTTATTTTTATTTTATTTTACTTTATTTATTTTTTGGCCCCAAATCAATACAGCTTTTATTGCATCTTTAAAATATCACAAGTATCATCCGGCATCTTGCTGTTTCTGTAGCTGGACAATGTAGATCTTATACATCAGCCTGCTGAACTGTTCCTTTTTCAGAAACATATATACCATCCAAAAACTTCCTGATGTCCTTGTTTTTAACTGTTGTGGCTTGCTGAATCAAAGCAGCTGAGTTTGATACAAGTTCAATGTCATTTCCTTCAAGAATTAACTCATCTATGGGCGCCTGGGTGGCTCAGTCGGTTAAGCTTCCAACTTCAGCTCAGGTCATGATCTTACAATTCGTGGGTTCGAGCCCCACATCAGGCTTTGCACTGACAGCTCAGAGCCTGGAGCCTGCTTCAGATTCTGTTATCTCCCTCTCTCTCTGACCCTCCCCTGTTCACATTGTCTCTCTCTCTGAAAAATAAAAATAAAAATAAAACATTAAAAGAAAAAAGAATTAACTCATCTTTCTGGGCTTGAGATACAGAACAAGCAACACCTGGCCTTATCCGAACCCTGCGTATGTATTTCTCACCCAAGAAATTTCAGATTTCAACAAGAGAACCATTCTCCTGAGTAACAACGTTGATGGGGAAGTGAGCATACACAGGCCTCATCTTGTAACAGAAGCCCAATGTAACACCCTTGATCATGTTCTGTACATGACTACAAATAGTACGGACAGTAGCCAGTTCCTTCCGATTTCCCCACCACTTGTCAACTCAGAGCCTCTTCTTTTTCTTTCCAAGAAGACTGAGTTCTATATTAATGTGATTGAAGTCCCTTTGCAAGGTTCCTCTGGGTCCCTTCACAATAACAGTATGTCCCTTGAGAGTGACGTTGACATTTTCCGGGATGTCGACAATTTGATTGCTGAGAATGGTCTTCATTCTCGCAGTAGATGCGGCAAAGAGCTTGTTTTATTTTTTTTTTAAGGTTTGTTTATTTGAGGGGGGAAGGTAGGGGGTGGAGAGAGAATCTCAAGCAGGCTTGCACTGTTAGCACAGAGCCCAATGTGGGGCTCAACTCATAAACAGTGAGATCATGACCTGAGCCGATAGCAAGAGTCAGTTACTTAACCAACTGAGCCACCCAGGCACCCTGAACTGTGTCATTTTAACAGACCATCTAACCTCAGTGGGCCTGGGATGTCCCTCTATATGGGCAAGATGTCTAAAGTTGGGTGAGTTTTCCAGAGCTGCTTAGGACACATGAAGGTACTATGAAAGTTAATAAAAAGGAAACAATGGTCTTTAATGGGCAGTAGTAGGGCCTTGAGGTTTTAAAGAACCAGGTGGGTAAATGTCTTCCCTATTTTTAAGAGGCTTAGCTGTGGAGAGCCTGGGTGGCTCAGTCGGTTGAGTGGCTGACTTGAGCTCAGGTCATGATCTCATGGTTCATGGGTTCGAGCCCCGTGTCAGGCTCTGTGATGACAGCTCAGAGCCTGGAGCCTGCTTCGGATTCTGTGTCTCCCTCTCTCTGACCCTTCCCTGCTCACACTCTGTGTGTGTCTCTCTCAAAATAAACGTTAAAAAAAATTTTTTAAGAGGCTTAGCTATTCAGGGTGGTGCTAGGATTTATACCAAGCTCAGGTCTTTGCAGAGAAGCCCATTCATTGCTCTCCCCAAGATAAAACAGCATCATCTTTGGTCACCATCCTAAAAAGCAGATTTAAATAAAATGACTCAAATAAGGCCAGCCCTGACCAGCTGGTTCTTTTCTCTACTCCCTTCACAAAGGAGACAACCCCTTTGTATCCAGTGGCCTAATCCTGTTGAATGGTGAGGAGGTCGAGTCCTATTACAAGGAAGCATCCTCAGTATGTTTAACTGATCACTGCTGGGTTTTTGTCCAGCAAGGTTTAAGCCTGCTCAGCCCCAGAAAAAATGTGTGCCGCTGATTTGCCAGAAGACTGGCAGTCAAGTCAGAGACAGACTACTGATCCAAAGGAGGCTCAGACACCAGGAGAGATGCCCTCTGGCAACTGTGCTGCTCACCTGGACAGAGGCTCATGGGAGCAGCTAAAAATGCTTATTCAGCTCTGGCATCCGAACCACAATTAAAAAAAAAAAAAACACTCATCACATTCTATAAAACAGTCTGTGGCTGCCCTCAACATTTACAATGAGCAGGGCTGTACCCAAGCTGCTAACAGACAAAATGAACACTAAGCTGCTCCATCTTTTTATGCAGCAAAATTGCTTAGAGCAACACCTGGTTCTCTGGAGAGTTACTGTAATACAGCACTTGTTGACTCAGACAATGTTAGAGCAGGAAGAATCTCAGCATTCATTCAATCCATCTTCTCCTTTTATTGTTCTCAACAATAGCTGATTTCTCAACAAACTGTTGCTTCTCAACAAAGGCGCCGAGTAGAGAAGGCATCTGCCCAAAGATACTGGTTGACAGAATCAGAACTACAACTGGGGTGTCTCTAAGACCCAGGGCTCTGCTTGACCATCCTGGGTGATGGCAGGAGCACCTAGAAAATGGGGAAAAAATAGGAGACTGGGAGCTCAGGAAAGAAGAGAGAATAAAAGAGTGAGTTCTCAGATTTTTGTGACTAGGATAGCAGACAGGGACCAGGATGAACTTGAAATGTATAGTTCTTGTCAGAAACAGAGGTTCTTGTCATCAGCCAAGGGAAGTAACTCTCCCCATCTCCCTCTCTCACAGGTCAAAGACAAACATGAAGGGAAAATTAAATAATCTCAAAGATCACAATTAATGGAGTGAGCCAGTCAGGAAGTCAGGAGCGAAATGCACATGAGGTAGTCAAGGACGTGACTAATAAATGAGGCTGGGTCAGACTAGTTTAAGTAGGGCAGATCTGCCTGTCTACCTTCCGCACATAACTGAGATACTCTCAAGTGGAGAAAAGTTACTGTTGTGTTTTTATCCAGCTGCTCAGGATGTTCCAGCCTTCAGATAAAGCAGAAGGGGAACCCGGAAAAAGTAGCCATTGAAAGAGTAGTGACCCATGAGTCCCCCCTGATAAGGGAACAACTCTCTACTCATCTCAATCCCTCAGGTAATAATGGGTAGAAAACATACCAAAGGGTTAACTTCAGTGGGGTGCTGCAGGAAGATGGCTGCTGGCCCCCACAAATTGCTCAAGAGACAGAGCGTCTATTCAGTAAACGCCCCACTAAATTTAACCTAACAGATTCCTCAGCTTAGTATCCTGGGCCTCCTCAGGGAGGTTGCAGCCTCTTTCCAACTGTCACTCTGTCTGAGCCACCACTACCCCCCAACCTTCCCCTATCATCTCCCCTCCCCTCACATACACACAGAGTACCTTGGTTCCCATAATTCCTTTGGCCTGGAATGCCCCGCCCCCCAAATCTTCATCTGGTTCCCACTGTCCCTTCACATGGCAGCTTTCACAGTGGGCACTTAAAATGTTGGCCAAATTGGATAGAACTTAATCTAACAACTTTTTTCCTTATCCCACCATCATCTGACAGAAACAAACAGCCCCATCTTGGGATGCCAACCATAGTCCCAGTTCCTAATCCTGAGAGGAGCCAGCTCTCTTTCAGGGACCATTTGTGTGGCCTCGCCTCTCCGCCTCTTACCTCTGAAATAAGAGTAATATTTCTTGTCAGAGAAGCTGAGTGCTTCGAGATGAGAGGCTTTGGAAACACATATTCTCAAGTTCAAGGCCATTATTTTAAATTCCCCTCAGACCAATGCACCATTTACCAACTAATGCTAAGAACTTAAAGCTTGTTTCCAGCCAAATGCCTCTTCTTTTATCACAAATGCCCTAGTGTATAGCTGTTGAGAGAGCTGCACTGAGGACTCTGGGCAGCCTATTGGCTTTGTATTTCCACAGACTGTGGGGATTTTTCTCTTGAGTGTAAAAATAGTTCATGGTTTCAAGAAAGGCACCGAGTTTCAGGCCTGCTGTTCTCTCAAATCTCATGGTATAATACATTAACTGATTCCCAGCCTATGGGATGTGAGCTCATAGGGTTCATAGTTACCACTGTGCTAACTACTCTGCTCTGTGAAATGCGCCTACCCAGCACTGCCTATGCCTGGGCTTCACACAATAATAAAAGCAACTGCCACCTGACGACCTACTGCCATTCATGTGACAATCCTAGGATGGAAACACAGATAGTGGGTATTCAATAAATATTGGTTGACAGTAATTATTTATCTTCTCAATTAATGAGTACTAAAGTACAACTACACATTATCACATGACCATCCCTGATTTTTTTCTGGAATTAGAAAAGTGTTGTCCAACCTGAAGACTGAAAACCTCTGGGTTGGTGAAAGAGTCCTGACAGGGAGGGATTCTGACCTAGGTCCCAGTCCAAGCCAGACTCCCAAAAAGCAGAGCCAGGAGGCCATGACCTATCTGTACACCTTGGCGTCCTCAGCAGAACAACCAAAGGGTAAGATTAAAAGTACCCTTACTGGGTCCTCTCAGCTCTGCTCTTTAAAACCTGTCACCCTCAGGCAGTCTCTGGAGCAGTGGTTCTCAAACCTAGGAGCTTCTGTTCCCCCCCTCCCAACCCCCAGGTTTCTGGAGATATTTTTGGTTGTCACAACTAGAGGAGGACTGCTATGGACATCTAGCAAGTAGAAGTCAAAGATGCTGCTGGACATCCTGCAGTGCACAGGCCGGCCCCCTCTCTCCACAAATTCTCTGGTCTGAAATGTCAACAGTCCCAAGGCTGAGAAACACTGCTCTAGAGACCACTGAGAAATTGAGCTTGTTGTGGTAAAAAAAAAAAAAAAAAGGGAACCAGGCTGGGAAATGCACAGTGCTAATGCTGTAACAGACGGTGAACGAATGCAGTGAGCGAAGGTTCTCAAACCATTCTAGACACATATAAACCGTCTTCTCTTGGTTTTCTCTCTGGCACTAGCCCCACTGTGGATAACTAAGCCAGTCACTTTGTCCTCCTCCTCTTCCTCCTCCTCCTCAACCTGACCCACACCCATTATTGACACTTTGCCTTCCTAAGGCTGACAAGAGAATCTAAAATTAAGTATTAATAGCAGGGAACCAGGAGGTGCCTGGGTGGCTCAGTCCGTTAAGCATCCAACTTCGGCTCAGGCCATGATCTCACGGTCCCTGAGTTTCAGCCCCGTGTTGGGCTCTTGTGATGACAGCTCAGAACCTGAAGCATGCTTTGGATTCTGTGTTTCCCTTTCTCTCTCTCTGTTCCTCCCCCATTCATGTTCTATTTTTCTCTCTTTCTCAAAAATAAACAAACACTAAAAAAAAAAAAAAGACAGGAAGCCCAGACAGTGCATGGTATAGTAGGAAAGCACTAGACTGGAGTTCTAGTCTTGACTCAGTTCCTACGGAAACCACTTAAGTGCTTTGAGCCCTAGTTTCCTCCTCTGCAAAATAGGGTTAAAATCACAACCTGCCCCACCTATCTTATAAAGCTTCTCTTTCAAAAAACCCTATACATAAACCCTATACAAATGTGAAGTATTTCCCTGCAGAATAACTTACACTATGTGAAATAAAGTCTTTCTTTATTTCCAAAGACAGGATTTTATCCATTGATACATTATGAGCACTGAAGGCTATGGAGTCCTGGTCCTAACAGACACCAAAAATGCCAAAACCCACTGTGACGCAGCCCACATCAGGATCCGCCAAGACTTCTGGATTGGACCAGTGACTCATGTATCTGAATGTCAGCTTTCTCATCTCTAATGGGGGTGTGGGTGTAATACCACTTAATCCATGCGTTGTTGAAAAAAATCAAACACGATCAAGTCTGTAAAGTATATGGCATTTCCCAAAGACCGGGGAATGTTTTCATTTTCTGAAGACATTTCTATTTCTCCTGAAAATAATTTTTTCTACTTTAAAATATAGGTTTTTTTAGAATGATGGAAGTAAGGTGTTTCTATACCGCTCTATCCTTTACACCTCCAAAATTACCTCTAAAATCTAAACATGAGGGGGTACCTGGGGGGCTCAGGCTCAGTCCATTAAGCAGCAAACTCTTGATTTTGGCTCAGGTCATGATCTTGAGGTTCATGGGTGTGAGCCCTGCATTGGGCTCTATGCTTACAGTGTGCAGCCTGCTCTGGATCCTCTGTCTCCCTCTCTCTGCTCCCTTCCTCAAAAATAACTAAATGTTAAAAACATTTTTAAAAATAATAAATAAATAAAATCTAAACAGGAGAAGGGCGGGCCATCTTGCAGCCCTGTCTGCTAAACACGACAAGCATGGGATGCCAGGCTGATACAGCTCCCTCCTTGGACACGCCATAGAAGGCTATCGGAGCCCATTACAACCCAAAACCCAAATCTTCTAACTCCAAACTTGCCAAACAATCCACAACCATTCACTGACCTAGTACAAGATTCTAAAAGGAGAAAATGTTCTGGACAGGTGGAAGCAAATGATATACTTGAAAGAGAATTAAGAAACCAGCAATTATTTGAGTATTTTTAATTTTTAAATTAAATTTTTGCTGTTGTTTTAGAGAGAAGCATGTGGGGGGAGAAGGAAAGAGAAAGAGAGAACCTTAAGCAGGCTCCACGCTCAGTGAGGAGCCCGACAAGGGTCTCAATCCCAAGACCCTGAGATCATGACCTGAGCCAAAATCAAGACTCGGATGTTCAATCAACTGAGTCACCCAGGAGCCCGTAATTATTTAAGTTTTAAATGTCATTCTTGTTAGTTAACATTTCAAAGTCTAATCAACTCTGGGGACATGAGCTGATCAAACTCCTAACCCTTATGAGTCTTTCTGATGGCCTCGCTGAGTACCAACTCCTCAAAACTCTACAGAAAAGCAGGCAAGCTACACACATGTACAAGTCTAATTTTTGCTTTTAACAACTACCAGGTCTTTTAAAGATTATAAACAAGAAATTTATAGTTCCTGCTTATGCAAACAGCAAATCATTCCTTAAGCTTCTTCCAACTTTCTTTTGTAGGAAATAAGACAACTGCAAAGCAAGTCTGTAATAATTAACAATAAGCTGTACTTTAAATTTAGTGTTCTAAAAGTAAATCTTTCACGACTAAGCTAAGTTAAACATATACCCTTTCTTATGTCCCCCCAAAGGGGATTCTGATTCAAATAAAATGCTTTTTAAAAGCACTGCATTGGGGCGCCTGAATGGTTCAGTTGGTTGAGCTTCGGACTTCTGCTCAGGTCATGATCTCGTAGTTCACGAGATCGAGCCCTGCAGCAGGCTCTGTGCTGACAGCTCAGAGCCTAGAGCCTGCTTCAGATTCTGTGTCTCCCTCTCTTTCTGCTCTTCCCCAGCTCATACTCTTGTCTGTTTCTGTCTCAAAAATAAATGAAACATTAAAAAAATTTTAAAATAAATAAATAAAAGCACTGCATATATTTCCATGTTCCAGGGTTTTCTTTCTCAGAAACCTTTTATATTAATTCAAAGTTTCAAGCATTTACACATTGTGAGTTCCTTCCTGCTATAATATTCTATTATTCTTCAAAATAACTATTGGATAAAAATGTAGATTCAACTAAGCACACACAGACTGTTTCAGTTCCCGCCACTGCATATCTTGTACTCTGAATTCTGAACATGCTTCTAGAACAGATCACACTGTACCCTGATTATATCTGATTACTTGTTTGTCACTCTAGCTAGACTGTAAGCACCATGGAGGCAACGACCTGTCTTCACCTGCATTTACCCAGTAAACTAGGACAGTATCTGGCACACAGCTCAAGTTAATATATACTTAGCAAATGGGTTTGTGAACGAATCAAAAGTTTCTGGCTACTCCTATTTTTTAAATTGAAGTATAACCATACAATATTAGTTTCATGTGTACAATACAGTGATATAACATATGTATAATTATGACATTTACATATATGACAAACTGATCACCATAAGTCTAGTTTCCATCTATCATAAGTTAAAGTGATATTACTGGCTGTATTATCTATGCTGTACATTGTATCTCATGACTTATTTCATAACAAAATGTTTGTACCTCCTGATGCTCCAACCCATTTTATTGCCCGTCCAAACCCCCTCCCCTCTGGCAACCACCATTCTGTTTTCTGTATCTATGAGTCTGGGTTTTTTATATTTCACTTATAAGTGAAATCATGCAATATTTGTCTTTCTCCGACTTATTTCATTTAGCATAATACCCTCAAGGTTCATTCATATTGTTATAAATGGCAAGATTTCCTTTTTTTTATGGCTGAGTAGTATTCTATTTTTTTTTATGTCTTTTATTTATTTTTGAAAGACAGAGAGGGACAGTGGGAGGAGGGGAGGGTGAGAGAGAGAGGGAGACACAGAATCTGAAGCAGGCTCCAGGCTCTGAGCTAGCTGTCAGCACAGAGCCTGACACAGGGCTCAAACCCACGAACCATGAGATCATGACCTGAGCTGAAGCCGGCTGCTTAACCAACTGAGCCACCCAGGCGCCCCAGTAGTATTCTAAATATACCCACAACTTCTTTAATACATTCATCAATTGATGGATACTTAGGTTGTTTCTACATTTTGGCTATTACTGTAAATAATGCTGCAATAAACATAGGAAATCCATATATCTTTTCAAATTAGTGTTTTTGTTTTCATCAGATAGGTACCCAGAGATGCAATTGCTAGGTGTGGTAGTTCTATATTAATTTTCTGAGGAATTTCCATACTTTTTTCCATAGTGTTTGTACCAATTTACATTTCCACCAACAGTGCACAAGGGTTCCCTTTTCTTCACATCCTTACCAACAATTGTTATTTCTTGTCTTTTTGATAATAGCCATTATGACAGGTATGAGGTGATACTGCATTGTGGTTCTGATTTACATTCCCTAATGATGAGTAATGTTGAGTAGCCTTTCAAGTGCTAATTGCTATATACCTTCTTTGGAAAACATGTCTATTCAGATCCTCTGTCCTATTTTTTTATCAGATTTTTTTTACTGTCATTGCTGTATGAGTTTATATATTCTGAATATTAACCCCTTATAAAATAACATGATTTGCAAATACCTTCTCCCATTCAGTA
This sequence comes from Helogale parvula, assembly GCA_004023845.1. Lineage (NCBI taxonomy): Eukaryota > Metazoa > Chordata > Mammalia > Carnivora > Herpestidae > Helogale > Helogale parvula. The sequence goes on along the minus strand of PJEM01002624.1, from coordinate 116,286 downwards.
GACTACCTTTTCATTTTGTTGATGGCTTTCTTCACTGTACAGATGTGTTTTAGTTTGATGTAGTCTCATTTATTTTTGCTTTCACTGTCCTTGCCTTTGGAGTCAGACCCCCCAAAAAACATTGCTAAGACCAACATCAAGGAACTTACCCCCTATGTTTCCTTCTTGGAGTTCCATGGTTTCTTTAAAAAAAAAATTTTTTTTTTTACATTTATTTATTTTTGAGAGACAGAGACACACATCACGTGGGGGAGGGGCAGAGAGAAAATGAGACAGAATCTGAAGCAGGTTCCAGGCTCTGAGATGTCAGCACAGAGCCCGATGTGGGCTCAAACTCACAAACCGTGAGATCGTGTCCTGGGCAGAATTTGGGCGCTTAACCAATTAAACCATCCAGACGCCCCTAGGAGTTTTATGGTTTCAAGTTGTACATTCAAGTCTTTAGCCCATTGAGTTTTTTTGGTATATGGCATAAACAGTGGCACAATTTCATTCTTTTGCATGTAGCTGTCCAGTTTTCCCAGCCTCATTTATTGAAGAAACCATCCTTTCTTCCATTGTATACTCTTGTCTCCTTTGTCATAAAGTAATTGACCATATATGTGTGGTTTTATTTCTGGACTCTCTATTCTGTTCCATTGACCTATGTGTCTTTTATGCCATACCACACTGTTTTTATTACTACAGCTTTGTAGCATAGTTTGAAATTAGGGAGTGTGATGCCTCTGGCTTTGTTCTCTTTCAAGATTGCTCTGGCTATTCAGGTATTTTATGGGTCCACACAAACTTTAGAATTATTTGTTCTATATCTGTGAAAAATGCCATTGCATTAAATCTGTAGACTGCTTTGGGGAGTATAGACATTTATACAATATTAATTCTTCCAATCCATGAGCAGGAATAGCTTCCTATTTATTTGTATCTTCTTTAATTTCTTTCATCAATGTCTTATAGTATTCAGTGTACAGGTCTTTCATCTTCTTGGTTAAATTTCTAGGTATTTTATTCTGTTTTTTTGTGTGTGTGGCTCTTTTCAGTTTATTGCACAAAGGACTTAAACTAGTCCAAGTTAAAAGCAGACCCCAAATCATCACCTTTAGAAGAAGCTATATGATTTCTAAATTCTACTCATTGTGAGGAAATCCTCACTTAAGCTTCAGTGAGCCAAACGCACTTAACACCCATGAGCCTTCAGCTGGTTGTCCTTAGCCAGTTCAATCTCTAAGAGGGAGGACCTGGCATGTATTCTTGCACTGGTCACCCTTTGGCTGAATTACTTCTTTGTATTCTGGATGCTCGATCACAGTACTGTGACAGGGAAATTTCTTCTTAAACACCTTCACTAGTTTTTATTGTAATATTGACAATGCCTGAGACAGTAGTAAGGGTCTTCCTGCCATTTCTCTGTTGAATTCTTAGAATCCCCAGTGCCGGCAGGAGGCAGATCATCACCCTTACTTACAGCAGCAAAGGGGTCAAAGGAGTGGAGGTTCTGGACAGTGGAAATACAATACGATTCCTTTTCTTTGGTGGAAAAGGCCTGTAGGAGAAGGGGGGGGGAAGAGGTGGGGTAGAGCATCGGGGGCAGCAAACTCAACTGTCCCGATTGTTCAATGAGAGAAAATTTTCCTCAGCAGGCTGTGCAGAGTCCCAGGCCTGGCACCTCAAGCAACCTGGGCCTTGATTTGCTATCACCCCAAATCCAGAAAAATGTCATTTTATGGACTCAAACAGGGCAGGCTCATGATGGAATTCCCTGCACTGATTCTCTCCCACCATCTACACTTCATCATCCAATAGAACTCGTTTCCCCTAGCTGAGAAGTTCCTTGAATCTACTTTTACTTTATCCACAAGTTCCTGAAAGGTATCCTTAGAATGGTTGTAAGACTCCAGTGAAAAAATATATGGCTTATTTAGTTGCGGTAACTTTTTTTCTCTGAAAGAGCCACAGATCTGTTTAAGTGTAAGATCCACTAGGCCAATCTTTTTCACTGCCTGGAAATCCACATGGCATCTCAGACGGCTCCTAACAGAGAACTGGCTCTCAGAGAACATCTGTCCCTCCTGATGCAGAAAACTGGTGGATCAGAACAGTACCAGTGCCATATAAACAGAACAGCCACAAGCCACTGAACCAAGAAGTCAGAACTCACAAAAAATCATTTCTGGTAGAAAAAACTAAGACTTTAAAAAATTCATTTCCTAGCCACCCTCCAACCCCCAAGTGGTATTAATTCCTCTTCACTTGGGGTTCTTATGGCACTCTACATAAGCCTTACTGGGTAAAAATTCTTTACCAACTGGTCCCCCATTAGGCAGGTGTGCTTCCTAAGGATGGGAACTCCCCCTAACTTATTACCAGGGTTGCCAGTGCCTAACAATCAGTGGGTCCTTATGACTGACCGCTTGACTGAATACTTGTCAATTACCCAGATGACTGACTTCTTTCATGAAGAAGGCCCATTACCCTATTAGCAGGATATGTACTTTAAGTTTTTCAAAGGTGGGGGGAGGCACTGAACCAACTACATTCTGTGGCCTCACTGGGTTTAGAGGTAGCTGAAGGCATCTGGAAATAGATTAAGCCAGATAAAAGTTCTATCTTTGAGCAGCAAAAGAAGTGAGCAAACTGACCAGGAAGACAGCATCCCTGAGTATCCAGGAATGAATACTGGCATTTTTAACACGCCCATTATTCTCATTTAACCCACACAACAGAGAGGTGTCTCTCAAACATTCATGTGCATACAACCTGGGGGGTCTCATAAATATGCAGGTTCTGCTTCTGTAGGGCTGGCAGGGCCTGAGAATTTGTATTTCTAATACATTCCCAAATGTTCCCATGGACTACACTTTGAGTAGCAAAGTTGTAAAGGAAATATTAAATACTGTTTTTGCAGTTGAAAAAGCTGATGCTCAGAGATATAAGGAGACTTGCTATAGACCACAAAACCAGCAAGTGGCGGAGGTGGAATATGAGTGCAGGTCTTCTGATCTTAAGCCCATCCCCTTTTCCACTCTACCATGCCATTAACCTTCTCACCTAAACAGCCATGACCACAGAGATGTACCGTTTTCCTGCATCCCTCAAATAAGCCCTCCAGCCAGCTTTGCCCTGTATGGAAGAGGGAAGAGGTAGAACTAGAAATATCAGCTATGGGAGAATCAAGACAGCTAGATGCTTTTGTCAAGAATTTAAATCATCCAGGGGCACCTGGGTGGCTCAGTCAGTTAAGTATCCTACTTCAGCTCCTGTCATGATCTCATGGTTCACGAGTTTGAGCCCCGTGTCAGGCTCTGCTGACAGCTCGGAGTTTGGAGACTGCTCTGGATTTTCTCTCTCTCTCTCTCTCAAAAATAAAACATAAAAAAAAAAAAAAAAAGATTTTAAATCATTTAACCCTTCAGATAAGACTCCTTAAAGGCCAAACTTTAGTGGTTCCTAGATGCTCATTCTTTTATTAATGAGAGGCCACCAGAAAGCATAATTTGCTTAAAAACAAAAAGCAAAAAGCCTGTCTCAGTGATATGGAAATTATCAGGGCCATTCAGTACACAAAATCAAATTAATTCCTAGACAAATGCCTAGCCCTGCATGTTCTGGCCTCTGCTGCTCAGACCTCGGCTGGAATATTCAGAAATTCAGCTCTGCCCACTCCACAACTTAAAGGAAACACTGATAAAGAGGAGCACATCCAGAGGAGGGTAACAAGGAAAGAACAGGAAAACTGGCGAGAGCCAACTGAACAAGAGATCTGTCCTAGAGAAGTGTAGTCTTGAAACATTAAGTACTGTCCTCCCCGATTTATCTTACTGAAGGAGGATTAGACCTGTTCTCTTTTGCCCTGAGAGGCAGAATTAGCAATTAGCTTTCCCAATGGAAGAAACACTGTTCAAAATCCTCTACTGTCAGGCCCCCCCAGGCCTTGTACCACATTTTTACTCGCCCAAACTGCTTCCCTACAGAGCTACCACCTCAACCCGTACTGGAAGTAGGCACTACAGGAAGGAAGATCTCAGTTCCAAAGAAAGGTGATTTTATAGTCCGAGCTATCCAAGACAGACGACGCTGTAGGATGGGAGGATAGAGCACCTAATACAAATCCTGTCGGCAAAGAGGTTCAACCGGAGGTTAATCGCTTGTCAGGAATACTGCAAAGGGAATTTGGGCGTTGGATGGGTGGCTGGGTGAAATGAACCTGCCAACCCTCAGAGATGAATTAATCTATTCCTGCTGTATTTTCCTCTAGTACTTCATTTGTATACTTATCATGCTTTGCCTTTTGTCAGTTACTTGTACATGTATGTGTCTTCCTCACTGCAGTGTGAGCCCTTGTAGGGAGAAAGCAGTGTCTTGTCCATCTTTATATTCCTTACTGTGCCCAAGACTATACATGGGCGACCGAAGACACACTGATATCATCCTATGTTCCAGGCACTCTGCTAGGCACTTTACATCAACTTATCCATATGTATCAACTTATTCCATATCCTCACAAGAACCCTAAGGAGTACTATTTTACCCCTTTTTATAGATGGGGATATTGAGACTCAGAGAGGATAAGTAACTGCCAAGGTACTGCTGATGAGTGGTGAGGCCAGCATTCAAACAGAGAAATCTTTTGCCTAAACCATCATGCTGCCTTCCTCCCGGAAGGAACTCAATAAGCATCTGCGGGTTTGAGCCAAACACCTTAAAACAGGCTAGTATTATATCCAGATAGGTCTGTTCTTGTTTCCTGTTGCTAAGTTCAACTTTTCTTTCTAAATATAACCATCTATCCTCAAAATGACCATCCTACTAAAGTTGTTGTTTTTGAAGATCCTCTCTCTCACTCTTTTAAAGACAATGGCACAGCATAAAAAATTCTGGTTAAGAGGACCAAGTTTTCATAAACGTTTCCAACCCAAACAAATTCTTCAAGACCCCAAGAGGTTCCCTTCTCCCATTCAGCCTCAGGGCTCTGCACCACTGGAAACCAATCAGGTCCTGGCTTTCTGCCTCAGGGATGTAGGGCTCCCACACATTTTCACAGGCTATTTTCCAAGATCTCGATCTCTGCACACAAACCCAACCATGGACAACACTGAATTTCCCTGAGCAAAATAGTCCAAGCTGAGAGGTACTCACATTTAGCTAAACTTCCAAACAAAATCTATCTTGAATTTCAAAGCACATTATAAACCTCCTGGCAGGCACTTAAAAATATTTAATCCCCCTGCCAAATGGGGCAAAAAAAGATTTTTGTCATTTGAATCAAAGGCACCAGCATGTTTGGACAGCCAACACATAAGGCCTCTCTGACACTCCATCTGTCTTAAGAAGTAAACCAAACCCAATCTGGCCAGCCATTTCTTCAAACAAGAAACTTAAGCGTCACCAAGGGAAATTCCCAGTGCTCAGTTCCCTGGGTGAGTTTTGGATTTTCCATCCCAGGGCCTCTGGAAAAGGAGATCCTGCTGACACATGCACCAATAAGATGCTGTACTTTTCAACCTGATACCCTTAGTCTAGAGAACCAAAAGGCCACGTTCACTATAAATGTAACTTATTAAGATGTCTTCCCACATGCTAACATTTTAAAGCGATTCTATTAAACATGAGAGAGTCACCCTGGCTCCAGCAATGAACAGGACTTAATGATGATGTATTTCCTGTGAGCACACAGCCTCTCTACATCCATCAGACATTTTCAGCTAAACCTAAATTAACCTGTAAATGAACTGATTTGCATCCATAAATCCAATAGAAATGTACTGGTGTAGGGTGTTTGAGATACCCAGTCTCATACCCATTTCCTAATCTTATACAGTTTTCGTTAAACTAAAATAGGATCCTTTCTACAAATTGGTTTCATCTTTATTAAAACAGGAAAAAAGAGAAATCTGAACAGCCTAGGGTAGATATTTCATAACTCATTACAATGCCTTAAGAAGAAAAAAATTTTTGATATTTGATGATCTGTCTTCGGGAGAAAACTGTCTTAGGGAGAAAACTAACAGGGTAACTGTGCAAAGGAATGAAAAAGGACCTACGTTTGAGTATTTCTGTCAGTTCATCTAGACTGGTTTCCAGCCAGTTCTCAGTTAAAGGACTTTTCCATTCTGACAATCAAACCAAAGAAATCTGAGCAGCAAAGGGAGCCTTGGTGGCCCAGTCAGTTAAGTGGCCAGCTCTTGGTTTCAGCTTCGGGTCACGATCTCATGGCTCGTGAGTTCAAGCCCTACATCAGGCTCCACACTGACAGTATAGAGCCTACTTGGGATTCTCTCCCTCTCTCTCTGCTCCTCCCCTGCTCCCATGCTATCTTCTGTCTCTCAAAATAAATAAACTTAAAAAAAAAAAAAAAAAAGAAACCTGAGCAGCAAAACCTTTATCAGAAAAGTATACTTTCATTTCCACAATGTGTCACACTTTTTTATATATTATCTTAGCTAATCCTCACCATAGGTTATGTGAGATAAATATTATTTCCACTTTATAGAAAAGTGACAATATAAGTCCCTTGAATGGCAGGGACCATGTCTGGTTTCTCTGTATTTCCAGCACCAAACATGGGGCCTCAGACACATTTTAAGAGCCTACCACATGCTTAAGAATGAATATGTGGGGCGTCTGGGTGGCTCGGTTGAGCATCCAACTCAATTTCAGCTCAAGTCATGATCCCAGGGTTGTGACATTGAGTCCTGCATCAGGCTCTGAACCAAGCATGGAAACTACTTAAGAATCTCTCTTTCCCTCTTCTCCCTCCCCACCAATGAACATTGTTGGTGGGAATGTAAACTGGTGCAGCCGCTCTGGAAAACAGTGTGGAGGTTCCTCAAAAAACTATCCATAGAACTCCCTTATGACCCAGCAATAGCTCTGCTAGGGATTTACCCAAGGGATGCAGAAGTGCTGATGCACATGTACCCCAATGTTCATATGGCACTTTCAACAATAGCCAAATCATGGAAAGAGCCTAAATGTCCATCAACTGATGAATGGATCAAGAAGATGTGGTATATATATATACAAAGGAGTATTACGTGGCAATGAGGAAGAATGAAATCTGGCTATTTGTAGAAAAATGGATGGACCTAGAGAGAGTCATGCTAAGCAAAATAAGTCAGGCAGAGAAGGACAGATACCATATGTTGTCACTCATAGGTCTAACAGGAGACCATGGGAATGGGAAAGAAGGGGGGGAAGGGTTGGGGATTGGGAGTAAGGCAAATCATGAGAGACCTTTGAATGCTGAGAACAAACTGAGGGCTGAGGAGGGAGGGGGGAAGGGAAAGAGGGGTGATGGTCGTGGAGGGGGGCACCTGTGGGGAAGAGCACTGGGTATTATATGGAAACCAACTTGGTAATAAACTATTAATAAAAAAAAAGAGAAAAGAAAACTGAGTAAATTTTATTTAAATAAATAAATAAATAGAATTTAATAGAAAAAGAATGAATACATGACTAAAGGAAAAGAAATTTGAAACAAATATGCAATCCAAATTTTGCTCCAGGCCCCTAAGTAAAACCACCTCCTAGAACACATTTGTGCACTGTAAATAATCTATTTGAGCTTCAGAGATTTGTTTTTATTTATTTTTATTTTTAATTTTATTTTATTTGAGAGAGGGGGCAAGTAGAGGGAGAGAGAGAGAGAATCCCAAGCAGGCTCCATACCCAATGCTGGGCTCGATCTCACAACCCTGAGATCATGACCTGAGCTGAAATCAAGAGTCAGACGCTTAACTGACTGAGCCACCAGGCGACACTTCAGAGATTTGTTTTAAAGGACAATTTATCATCTTTCCAACGAGGACAGGGCAGGGCAACCAGGCCAGGCGTGGTCCTATCTCACTTCTTCCCCCCCATTCAGCACCACACCTTGCACAGGTGGGTGTTTAATGAGCCCAGTGACGACAAAGGTAATGAGGATGCCTTCAGCCATTATGGGAGTAAACAGAAGGCAGGGTGCCCACAGCCACCAGAAGAACTGGTCTCTGTATCAAGTTACATCCTCTCTTGAGCCTCATTTTTTTCTCTGTACAATGGGACTAACAGAACATAGTCAACAGATGGTTTCCATTCATTTAACAGACACTTACTGAACATTAACCATGTCAGGCCCTATGCTAGGGGACACAGTGATGACCATAACCATCTCAAGAAGGGTCTCAAGGAGTTCACAATCTCACAGTGGGTGCTGTGAGCCTCAGGAAAAAAGAAGTTTTACAAACTTCAAAGGACTACACAGTTATGAAGTATTGCTCCTCCTCTGTGCTTCTCAACTTGGTTAATGGCATCACCATCCACCTAGTTGTCCAAGCTGTAAACCTGGGAACTGTCATCAACTCCTCCCTCCTTCATCCTGCCCCCACTCCCATAAATCACCAAGCCTCTTTTGATTCTCCTTCAGAAAAGTCTCACACGCATTACTTCTCATCTAGTTTTCCGTGCTTCTACTCTACGCCCTTTGTTCCCTCCTGAATAATCATAAGTCTCCTTATGATAATGATAATGGCAAGCATTTATCGATCACTTACCATATGGCAGGCACTATGCTAAGAGCTTTGCATGCATAACACAATTTAACCCAATAAGGTAGATCCGAGTACCCATATTCAGAGAGGAGAAATCTAAGGTACAGAGTAACCACCCCAAAGCACCAGCTAGTAAATGATAAATTTATGGCTCAAATCATGTCTATGAGATATTCTATCCTTATGTCTAATGGATTCCTGCCTCCAGCCCTCCTTACTACACTCCTTACTTACTTTTATGCTGTTGCTGATATACTCTTTGGAAATCCAAACTGATCTGTCTCTTCTGTTTTAAGACACCCAGTGGCTCCTAGCACCTCCAGGCTGAGGTCTGAGGCTACGGGACACTCCACAGTATTACTGTCTGCTGTCCCACCCCACAAACACTCTCCCTGTCCCCCAACTCCCTGCGGACCCGTCTCACACTTCCCTTATCTGTAAGGCTCCCCTTGCCCTTTCCCTTCCAACAGGAACCTCCTCCTATGCAGCCCCGGACCCATGTTCACACGTTTCAGCAAATGGCTGGTATGTTTCTCTCCCTTCCCCACCCCTTCCTCTCTTCCTCCTCCTACTCCTTTTCCTCCTCCTCTCTCTCACTCTTTCATACACATACACACAAAAACTACAACAAAAACACACCCACTACCAATCCTGAGTTCCTGGAAGGCATGCACAGTGTGTTTCCATCTGATGGTGCAGATCCCACTACAGCAGCAAGTTAATAAGTGACTAACTGAATGGTATGTGGTGGTGTTAGTACCTCACGGCACAATCCCAATAAACAAATATGACCTTTCCCCCAGAAGATGGTACAAAGGAGGGACAACTTATAGTAGCTCCTGTCCTCTCGGCCAAACTCAAGAAGCCAGACTGGGGGCATCCGGGTGGCTCAGTCAGTTAAGTGTCTGACTCTGATTTTGGCTCAGGTCATGAGCTCGAGGTTCGTAAGTTCAAGCCCCCCATCAGGCTCTGCACTGACAATACGAAGCCTGCTTGGGATTCTCTCTTTCTACCTCTCTCTACCCCTCCCCACATCAAAAGAAATAAATAAACTTGAAAAAAGAAAAAGAAGAAGACTCCTTTCAGCAAAATTATTACAACTAACTGAGATTGGTCCTCCATAGTCTGCTGGTACCCTCTCCTAAACCTCTTGAAAGAGAATTCAATCACCTCTAAAACTGCAAAAACTAAACTAACTCCAGACCGAAAGACCTCAGAAGAATCTCCCTCTCAGATGGGAGATGAGGTAAAGTGGCACTGTCTCCTCCACCACTCTGCAACGGGCAGAACATTCCAAATGCAGGCTGCTAAAACCAATGACTCTAATGAACAATAGAGGACCCGGGCTGAGGGAGAGTCCCAGAGGAAAAAAGCTAGAGACAGCAAAATCTAACCCTGCTCTCTATCTCCAGGGCTACTTACAACTGGCATCCAGGCCACAAATGGATGACAGCCACTGCCTCAGGCCTCCTTGCTCCCCCTCTCACCCGCACCGGTCTAATTTCCAAAGAGCAGCCAGATGGTGTTTTTAAAACTCTACCAACGATACTCCTGAATACCCTCCAACGTCTTGCCACCCGTTTGAAGTAAAATGACCCTCTATTGAGAAGCCCAAGGTCCACTCCCCATCTTCCTATTTCATATCACTCTTCCCTTCAACGGCTCCGTTACAGACACAGAGATCTTCTGTTTCTTAAAACAGGCCAACCTCTAGGCCTTTTCTTATGCTGTTCTCCCTGCACAGAAAGCTCCTTCTCTAGCTTTTAATGTAACCTTCTTTAGGTTCAGTTCAACCTTAACTTTCTAAAAGAGGCCTTCCTTGACCACTCTACCAAAAGTGGCAATCCTTTTCCCACTCCATCGCTCCCTATCAGATCTTTTGAGCGCCCACCACCACTAGACAATATTTTCTTCACTTATTTTCCTGTTTCTGTCTTCTCTCTCATTAGGGTGGAAGCTGTGCTTTCTTCATCCTGTGAATATGCAGCAAAGAAATGCACTCAAAAAAAATTTTTTTTCAGAGTATTTGTTGACTATCAGCAGAGAAGCACCCTATTTTGTCTTCCGTTAGAATGAAGAAAATCACTATTTAGCCCCTACTATGTGCTGTAAAGTCACTGTAAAGAAACGATCTTCCTTTCAGAGAGGTAAAGTAACTAGCTCAAGGTCACGCTGCTAGTGACTTCTAAATTAAATACTTGTTTGTGTAGCTCCTCAATCCCTCTCACCTTTGCTTCTCTCTGGGGCGGGGATGGGGGGGTGGGGGTGGGGAAGCGTCACTCTAGCTCATATTGCCATAACAACAAAAAGATCAAATTATTTCTAAACTGCTTTACAGTTATTAAAGCACTGTCACATTCACCTTAAGAATACAAAGCACTTGCCCAGAAAGCCACACAACAACAGAAGTATATTAAACATGCCTCAAGGTTCACTATCCCCACCCTGACTCCCAGGGGTGGGGACTGGCAAGGAGGCCCGGCCAATGGAGGACGAGAGGGATGGGGAAGGGATGGGGAAGCCACGGGGAAGCCGTGAGTCACCCATGAAGGTTTATGCCACCAGAAACTCTGATAAGCCCTGGCCATGAGGCAACAAGCAGTGAATCACCGATCTGGAAGGCACTTGCCGATGGACGGGGAAAATGAGGCCTCAAGAGGGAAAGCAACTTACTCAAGTTCACTCAGCAAGTGAACAGAGGCGGAACCGGGGGTCTCCTCTCTCCCACTCCCCTTTTCTTTCCATCAGGGAGGTTTCTCAAGGAGAATTCTGAGTCAGGGGGCTGGGGGAGGGCAGGGGCAGCTCATGGACCCCCAGAGGGGTCAGGAGAAGGCAGGGCTAGGACAAGGAAGGACACACGAGTTAGGATGGGGGGCAGAAATGAGCCAATACGGAAGGGACGGCAGTGTCTCGAAGGTGGGTGAGGGCCGGCCTGAGAGAGGAGGAAAAGGCGGAAGAGAACAGAATATAGGGAAGACGGGGGAAGTGCTGTGAAACCAGGGTCTGAAGGGGCCTGGCAGAGGAGGGAGAGCCTGGAAGGGAAAGGCAGGGATGAGAGTCCGATGGTGGAGGAGTCCAAGGCCCCAAGGGACACTCAAGGGAGCCAGAGGAAAGGGGTCTGGAAAGGCCCGGAAGGGAGTCTGACCGGGGAGAGTTCCGGGGTCCAGGCAGACCCCGGGGCGTGTCTGACGGCGGTGGAGACCGGGCCCGGAGAGCCTGAGAGGGGCCTCAGGAGAGTCCGAAGGGACTGGGCCGACTCACCGCGCTTGTTTTTGGTGCCGTGCTTCTTGGCGGCGGTCAGCTCCTGCTCGATCTTCGTCTCCAGGAATTCCTGTTTCTTACTTAGCATCTCCTCCGTGTCCCGCAGCCGCTGGATGGCATCTTGAGGGGTCGGGCCGCCCTTGCCGGCCTTACCCCCTCCGGCCCCGAACAGCTTGCCGAACACCGACATGGTTGCTGCTCGCCGCGCCGGCCTGCGCCGCCCGCTCCGGCTCGGCTCGGCTCGGCTCCAGCGCCCACTCCTGGCCCCGCCGCTCCCTGCCGCCACAGGCCTCTCCGCCGCCTCCGCCCCGCAGCTGGGCTCGGCCGCGCCACCTCCCACAGGCCCCCACGCCCGGGGCCGGCCAGCGTCAGAGCACTACGCCGCTGACTACAATTCCCGATGGGCAACGCGCCGGCCGTGTCTCAAATCTAATGGAAGGAGGTGCACTGCATGCCGGGAGACTATAGTCTTCCGGCTAGAGGCGCTCCGCGGCGCGTCTTTTTGATCTAGCTAGAGTCAAAGGGCGAAGTGGCATGCTGTGAAATGTAGTCTCCTTGGAGCCCATTCTGTAGAGGTAGAAGGACTGGAAGAGAAGTAACAATATTTTTCAAAACGTTAATTAGCATTATGCACATTCTATGATCCAGGTATTGGGCAAAGTGCTTTGCGCACATTATCACATTTAATTCTCACAAGGGTAATGATAGATAATATTGTCCCTATTCTGTTTTTTTATTTTTAATTTTTTAAATGTTTTTATTTATTTTTGATACAGAGAGAGACAGAGCATGAGAGGGGGAGGGGCAGAGAGAGAAGGAGACACAGAACAGGAAGCAGGCTCCAGGCTCTGAGCTAGCTGTCAGCACAGAGCCTGACGCGGGGCTCGAACCCAAGAACGTGAGATCTGACCTGAGCCGAAGTCGGAGGCTTAACCGACTGAGCCACCCAGGCGCCCCTCTATTTTGTTTTTTCTTAATCTTTTTAATGGTTTTTATTTATTTTGGAGAGACAGAGACAGCACGAGCAAGGGAGAGTCAGAGAGAGAGAGGGAGACACAGAATCTGAAGCAGGCCCCAGGTTCTGAGCTAGCTGTCGGCACACAGCCCGATGCGGGGCTCGACCCCACGAACCGTGAGATCATGACCTGAGCCGAAGCCGGACGCTCAACCGACTGAGCCACCCAGGCGTCCCTGTCCCTATTTTGAAGATGAGAAACCAAGATTCAGAAACTGAGTGACTGACTAGCTTAATTGACTACCCTGTCTTTGCATATTTTGTTCTCTCTACCTAGAATGTTTTTCTACTCTTTATTCACCTAGCAGGTTCTTTGAAACATAGTAGAAAACTAACAGCCTTGGCGCTGGGGTTAGACAGCAAAGGTTCAAAATTCACCTTGAATACTTGGGCAGGCTACTTCCTCTACCCTGTGTGCTTTCCTGTCTGAAACTGTTCGCTGGAGATGATAATAACAAGACCACCTCCAAGCTTATGTGACATACGTAATGTAATTGCTTATTTAGCATGGCCTAGCACTGTAATTGCTCAAAAATTTATTCCTTATTCTTGGTCATCATCATTATACACAATAATAATTAAACCAGGAAAAGACCTGGAACTTTCTTTTATTTTTTTTAATGTTTTTATTTATTTATTTATTTATTTATTTTAGTATTTTTTAATATTTTATTTATTTTTGAGAGAGAGAGAGCATGAGAGGGGAGGGTCGGAGAGAGGGGGAGACACAGAATCTGAAGACAGGCTCTAGGCTCTGAGCTGTCAGCACAGAGCCTAATGCGGGGCTTGAACCCACAAACCGTGAGATCATGACCTGAGCTGAAGCCGGAAGCTCAACTGACTGAGCCACTCAGGCGCCCCTATTTATTTTTGAGAGACAGCGAGAGACAGCATGAGTAGGGGAGGGTCAGAGAGAGAGAGGAAGACACAGAATCTGAAGCAGGCTCCAGGCTCTGAGCTAGCTGTCAGCACAGAGCCCGACATGGGGCTGGAACCCACGAACTGTGAGAGCATGACCTGAGCCGAAACTGGAAGCCAGACGCTTAACCGATGAGCCACCCAGGCACCCCTGGAACTTTCAAAAGTAGTACAAGTAGGGGTACCTGGGTGGCTCAGTCAGTTGAGCGTCTGACTTTGGCTCAGGTCATGCTCTCACGGTTCATGGGTTTGAGCCCCACGTTGGGCTCTGTGCTGACAGCTAGCTCAGAGCCTGCAGCCCGCTTCAGATTCTGTCTCCCCCTCTCTCTCTGACCCTCTCCTGCTCTCTCTTTCTCTCTCTGTCTCTCAAAAATAAATAAAACATTAAAAAAATTTTTTTAAAGTAGTAGAAGTATTGAAGAGTTTTTTTGTCCCTGCATTATACAGACCCCTGTGGTTGTGGGGCCACATTTCATTGTTTCCCCTTGTCCATTGCTGTCAAGAATCACTTTTCCCTTGGGGCACCTGGGTGGCTCAGTCAGTTAAGTGTTCACCTTGGTTTTGGCTCAGGCCATGCATGGTCTCACAGTTTGTGAGATCAAGCCTTTTGTTAGGCTCTGTGCTGTCAACTTGGAGCCTGCTTGAGATTCTCTCTCTCCCTCTCTCTGCCCCTCCTCTGTTCATGGTCTCTCTTTCCTTCTCTCTCTCTCTCTCAAAAAAAAAAGATAATAACTCTCCATCCATTAGCAGTGAGGCAGCATCTAGTAAGCAATACCTCCCCCAAGCCACCATACTAATTTGCTGCTTCCAGTCTTTTATTTGGAAGTCTTGTTACTTGGCACTTAGCCTCGTATGAAATCAAAGGGTAAACCAGTGCTGAGGGAGGGTCTGAAATGCTCTCCAATAAAGAAAAACATAGATGGGGCGCCTGGGTGGCTCAGTCGGTTAAGCGTCCGGCTTCGGCTCAGGTCAGATCTCATGGTTCGTGGGTTCGAGCCCCGCATCGGGCTCTGTGCTGACAGCTAGCTCAGAGCCTGGAGCCTGTTTCAGATTCTGTATCTCCCTCTCTCTCTGACCCTCCCCTGCTCGTACTGTCTCTCTCTGTCTCTCAAAAAT